>CM054948.1:14651483-14750427 GCA_029168755.2 Tillandsia fasciculata
ATAAGAGTTCTAGATTGTAACCTTTCTTTCACTCTTAACAGGAGTTGATCCCATTCGGTCAACGCGCCTTCCTGGTGTTCTAGAAACTTCTGGTGAACCTCCTCTCTGCGAAGCCTCTGCCAAAGCCAATGCTGCCACATGGAGGCCTTCATCATCACCGGCATTAACTTCAGGTTTTACATCCCTACCTAGTGGACCTATTTTATCCTTGTCATCTCTGTTATACATGCTCGAAATAAGTACCCGAGGAGTCCTTTTTCCAACAGCACGTGGTCTATTTCCTGCAAATTGGTCTGCCAATATTTCAAGAGCTCAACTTTTAGCTAAAACAAAAAAGCAGATGACGAGATGATAGAGTCTGTGTATACATGCATAACAAAGTTAAGGATACAATCTCTCTCCTGACTTTAGAGAGAATAACAAGTGGCTGCAAATAGAGGTTCTCAATTCATGCATCTATAGTTGATATTGAAACCCTTTAACTTGAACATCCAAAAGGTGTGAATGGTTCTTTTGACAAGTATTTACGGACTCTGCATTTCCCATCAAGTTCTAGTGAATGTTGATATTTTAATGAGCTCAGTCAAATGGAAATGACAATTCAAATTCTTTACATATAGAACAGAAAGAAGAAAGTACTTTATTCTTGTTGAAAATAAAAACTACGAATAGATGGCAACAGATAGCAAGATGGAATGGAGGTAAAGCTAAGATTATTCCCAAGAAAAAATTGAAAGAAGAGTTAAGTGCATGGAAGGGAGGTGAATTCACAATCAAAAGGTAAGATACTTTAAATAATAAGCTAATTGACAGATGATTTTCTACATGAGTGGAACAGTAAAGCTGGAGAGATATGTGCACCTGCAAAATGAAAATAATTACATCTGAAAATAATGATTAGCTAAATATTCCCGAGTGAAGAGGGAAGGGGTAAAAAAATAACCTCCCAGATCATCTATCTCATAGTAACTTTCGGAATTACATTATGCAAGCTTGATCTTCCATATGTTAGGAATAGAAGCAGCCATTGTGTATCCATCAAGATCAAAATGTCAAAGGTGACAAGCAATGAGGAAATAAAACAAGTACATAAAGTAGTCTCTAATTTGAAATAAGATAAGACCTCAAACTGACAATAATCAAGAAACCACATGAATAATTAATGAGTTGAAACAACCAAACGAAAAATATAAGGCCATCAAAGAATCAGCACATCATGCCACAAAATTATGTGAGAGCTCCAACAAAGGATTATCTACCTTAGTTTATTCCCTATTAACACCTCAAACTGACAGTTAGATTGATAAGTTCTTTAAGAAAGCTAAAGCTGAACTTTGCAAATTACGTATATACATGCAAAAGAATATCACAAAGTCTTCGGTGTCATGAATCAAAAATCATCCTAGTGTTTAGGACCTCTTGGCTCCACTCAAACTTCTATAAAACTGCTCTAATAGCTATAATATCCCTAAAGCCCTAAAAGCTTTTATAATAAAATTCCTTCAACAGCTCTCTGCTGAGGCCTGAAGCTACAGGCAGAAGCTTTAAAATCAAGCTTCTTCTTGTGGGAACAAATTCAATAGAACAAATGTCTGATTTTTGCTCCCTTTTAGAGAACATGTGCAAAGCCAGGCCACAAAGACACTTTCTACATTATATATGACCTTGAGAGGCTTTCTACGTATGCTAAGTAAAAAGCTTTAGCAAGTATAATGACCGCAGGCCATTTGAAGAAATAATATCACTTCAGATGCTTTAGAACTACCTCCAGAGCGTTTCTTCTTTAATAAAGAAAGGCATCCATAGCTTGACGAAGCTGAATGATACTGCAATAGATCAGGATATCGTGCATCAGGCGTTTTTGACATTAGTCGATATTTTCCACGACTCTGCTTCTGTGGCTTCCGAGAAGCTTTTGGTACATCATTGCTTTCTCGGTCACTATTACTTCCTTCCTGTTAGTCGATAGTTCCATCCCTTAGTATTATAACTCAAATTATCAAACTACCAGATAATATTTTAAAAAGTGAGGGGAAAAAAAAAAGAGGAAGTAAAGATGCAAATTGAATAAATATGAAAGCAGATGAGAGCATCATAAATAGAGTTAATAGTGCAATACTCTCTTGATGAACTCAGATGTCACATGGCAAGATTAATAATGTGGCTTATATTCAACGACAAAGTAAAATGTATTGGGATTATGACTACTTCGTTATCATATATTTATCGTGATGGCAAGCACTTATGAGTCGGAGTCCAAACTCCAGATTTAAGCATAAAACAGCAACATTTTGAACGGTATGATCCATTGTGTGTACTATTTCCTTCAATGGATCCAGCTCCATCACTAACTACCTGAGTTTCAGAAATGTAAATCATGATTACTTTTCTTAGTAAAAATTAATATGAATACAGAAAGAAGGTCAGCAGCATCATGCAAAAAGTGTACTGTACTTATTCTAAAGACAGCTTCAACAGGCAAAATTTGCGCACAAGTAAAGTTCTCATAATAGCAGGCCATAAATTTCCAGAAATAAGAACAGGTTTTCATTGGAACTCACATCCTCTTGTTGATTCTTCATTTTCGGTAAGTGTATAAATTAAATATTGACCGGTTAGTTCCGGCCAAATGCATTAAACAAGCAAAATCCATTGGATAAGGAACTCTATACCCTGAAGAATGTTGCTGGTTTAATCCAACGAATTTGACATGTGGTGTATATGGGTATATTAGTTGATTATTAAGAGCTAAGGCCAAAAACAGAAGGCTACCACCCATGCACAACCAACATTAGCCCTTACCAACTAATTATCTAGATGATTAAGCACCTTAAGGGGGGGAAAAAAGAGTATATTTATCTTGATATGTTAATAGTAAAAGGTTTTAAATATTTGTAGTTTTTATTTTACTGCCTACTTATCATGTTTTGTTCTTTACATTGAACAGATTCTCCTTTTCCCCTGCTACAAAACCCTTTAGAAATCTTATGCTACCATATAACTCAGCCTTAAAACTTCCTATCAACCTAGGGATCACGGACACGGGACACCGAACACAACTCAGACACGGCGACTCGACAGCTTCTAAATAATTAAGACACAAATACGACATGGACACCGCTAATAAAATATAATATTATTAATATAATAATATATTTATTATATATGAAATTTAAATTTTGCTAAAATATTATTATATTTTGCATACGAATGAAAGTTAACAAAATTCTCATTGATAGTTCATATATTTTAAAGTACCGTTTGGTTGTGGGATAAGAGAGAATTAGTTGTACCGGAGATAAGTATAAATGTGAGAATTAGCTAGAACTATTGTAAAAATGTGTTTGATATGATAATGAGAAATAAAAAGAATAGAGAGTAGTAATGATATAAAATGACGAAATTGCCCTTAATCATAATAATTTTTTAAAACAAATAAAAATTTTACTTGTATGATTTTAAATATTTAATTTAAGATATTTATTAAAAAAAATTATTAAAATTTATATTTTACTGTGTATAAAAAAAATTATTAAAAAAATTTAAAATTTTATTAATTTAAAAAAAAAAAATTAAAATTTATAAATTTATAAATTTAAATATTTTAAAATTTAAAATTTTTTAATTTAAAAAAAAAAATGGAAGGTGGGGACAAGGTTGGAAAACCCAACAAGGGGGGGGGGGGGGGGGGGGGGGGGGGGGGGAACCGTTTGGGATTAAAGGGGCTATCCCCCTTTAATCCCCAAACCAAACACACCCTAAGGAAAGAAATTTTTCACCATTCATAATTTATTGATATTGTCCAAAAAAATTGAATGCATTCATCAAAAAAAAATTATTTATCACCTTAGACGTGCGTCCAGGGCGTGTCCACGTCGGACACGAGTCCAAAACGGACACGCGAGTGTCTGACATAGACACGCGAAGCTTATAGAAGTGTCCATGATACATAGCTCTTAACACAACTATGATTTTCAGAACTTCACTTCGGAAGTTCCAAAAACTAAAATCAGCATGTATTGGGAAAAAAAAAAAAAAAAAGAAAAAAAGAAAAAAAAGAGCATAACTTCCGTTAATAGTGAGCAAATTACATTCAACTGAACAAAAGTATGTCAAAAGGTCTTGCTATTGCTCTAGAAACAACAACAGTGACATTACACTGACCAAATAAAGAATGTAATACAGCCAAAATGGAAATTTCAACTGGGCAACAACCTACGAAGTCATTGTTGGTAATCAGATCGCCTCTCCTTCCTTTGCAATTGAACACTAAACCCCTTTCCCTGCCTTCCGATTAATCCTATTACCCTCCTGTTACTTCATTCTATATTTTAACGCTAAAACCTATTAAAACTTGGCCAAATTTTCTGTTGAATAATACTCTAATTGAGGGCACTAGATTGACAATGTAAAAGTGTATTGATGGCAACCCATTTTTTGAAGCATGTCCAAGATATTTCCATACACGCTATAAAAAATAATCCCACACCCCAATCTTTTATTTCAATTCGAACTTGCCTTATTTTAGCAGTTTACTTGCAGATTTATTATTGTGAAACTCATTTACTTCACAATTTTAGAAAACATTGGATAAATCATTTGCCTGGTAAATTTAGGTAAAAGTAGAAAGCCCCCATAGGTTATAACTCGGCATTCATCTGTCTGTTTGCTCCACACCTACCTACTGATTAAATAACTAGTCGTCGGCTAAGTACTATACGTATATCAATTTTACATAGTATAATTTTTTCTTTTTTGAGATAGAAATTTCACATCTCTTTGAATAATTGCCTTTGAATCCCACATGTGCCCACATGACATAAACTAAAACTTTTATCAGTTTCTTAATCATGCACTCTTGTTTTAAAGAAATTGGATTGCTTGTTTGAAGAAAGCAATTCATGGTAATAAGATTTAGACGTTAATATGTTTCAGAGTTGTTCACCTGTGCATTCAACATGAAAATACTTCGCAGCTACATCAAGGGTTCTCAGACCGCATTGTGCTGCTATATGCAACCCTTTTTGTGGGTGGATCACAAATTGACCAGCAACCAAATATATGGATCAATTCCACATATGTTGTTGTATAAGGAGTCCACATTTCTAGATGTCACTGCGTATGGACCAGATATGTAGCCTCCTTTCTATATATCAAACTCAAATGGGATGTCAAATAGGAAACTAGCCTATGATAGTGAGCATAAGTCGGGGAGACGCTCAGGCACCCAAGAGCGGTTGGCAATGGGTGGCAAAAGCTTCATGTGCAAAGGTTATGGGTTTGATGTGAGGGCCCGTATGCATTTAACATTGTAACGTAGAACTGCCTTCAAAATCAAATGACAAGTAAGAATCCAAACTCACCAGCATATTGTAATGATCAGTCATCATTGCTATCAGTCCAGCTGCAGTAGCTGTTCCTTCTGGAAGTGATAGATATGCCTGAAATTTCACAGAGACATTAGGAAGAGCCACTGATGCAAAGCAAAACATTCCCTTCCTTTTTTTATTTTCTCTAAACCACATTTGGAGAACCACTTCATATAAGAGAACAAAATGCGATTCAACAGAAAAGAAACTGAAATGAGTAATTGAATCACAAGAAAATGTACCAATGTTTATTGGAATTAAAGCCAAACATAAACTTAATCAAATCACACCTATCTGAATAACAATTCATAACAAAGCAACAAAACATAACTTCCAACCTAGTCTTAAAATAAACTTCAATCCATAGTTTTTTTAATTAGATAAGTTCAGGTTTGTTGAGTGGAGGATGAAGGTTTAGGTCAATCGAGGGGTTTCAAAGCGGATTTAGATAGGCTCAAATGGAAGTGGAGAGCTTTGGGTTGGGTTCTTACTTGTTTCTGGAAAGATATCACAGATAATACCTCAGGCCTAGACCATGAGAAGCATCAAAGTTCCTTTCAGTTGCAAGTAACTCCATTTTCTTAAGTTCTGGACTGGTTTTCAGCAGCAAATCTGATAACGATAGTCCTTCCCACTTAACAAGGAATAGTCGAGTCACTCCTCGACTTGTAGCAGTTTCACGCACGTCAACAACGTCCTCAATCTGGTCTTTCGTACTTTCACTCGTGTTTTGAAAAGGTAATGCATTTGCTTTAGTAACTATTTGTGGGTTCCCATGGAATTCGTGTAAGTCAGCTACACATTGAACACTAGCGAAGTAGGCATGCCAGTTGGAAGTTCGAGTACTTAAGCATTAGGCCCCAATCTTTTGATAATGCGGTAAGGACCAATTTCCTCCTGCTTAGTTGCTATGCGCGCCAACTGGGAATCTTTCTTTTTGGAAGTAGACTATAACAAGATCCCATTCTTTGAAAACTCTCTCTTTGATGTTGATTGCCAGTTTCTTTATATTTATGAGAAGAAACCTGGAGCTTATTAAGAAAACTTTGATGCATTTCATGAATATTTTGCACATAAGCATCGGCATCAGCACTGATTCTTCCGGAAAAAAGCATAGGGTTTCTATCCAGGAGATAAGGTATAGGTCGGCCATACAAGGCTTCAAAAGGGGATTTTCGAGTTACTACGTTAATAGAACTGTTATAGGCGAATTCAACTTATGGTAGAATTAAGTCCCATTGGGCTGGCTTTCTCCTGCTAAACACCATACTAAGTTTCCTAGTGATCAGTTGACCACTTCAGTTTGTCCATCTATTGGGGATGGTACACACTACTGAATTGTAATTTTGTCCCCAATTTAGACCAAAGAGTTCTCCAAAACTTGCTTAAAAATTTAGTATGTCTATCTAATGTGAAGGATTTAGGAATGCCATGAAGACATACTACTTCTTTGAAGAACAAGTTTGCTATGTGTGATGCATCTGATGCCTTTTGACATGGTATGAAATGTGCCATCTTTGTGAATCGATCAACATGTCAACAAACAAAAAATGAGTATACTTTTCTAGAAGTTCGTGGTAAACCTAGTACAAAGTTCATGTATATCTTCCCAAGTAGCAGTTGGTGTTAGTAAATGTGTATATAAGCCCGTGTTTTGTTTGTGGCCCTTATAGGGGGCGTTTGGATCGCGTTATTTAAGATTCCAAGTATTGAAAGATTAAGGAGAACTTCATTTGTAGTAATAAGATTATTAAAAATTGCATAATTCCCATATTTGGTTCGCACAATTACCTCATCAAAGATTACAAGGATTTTAAATTACTGTACTTGGTTTAACAATAAAATTTCAGTAATATAGTCATTAAGATATATAGGGTTCAAGGTTCGAAGTGCCGTGGCACGGGGGCGTGCCGCTCGCCGCCTGGCACGGTACGGTACCGGCACGCTCCCGTGCCGACACGTGGCACGCTTGCGTGCCGATGGATACGCATGACCTCCCAGTGGCACGCTCTGGCACGGCTTTTTTTTGTTTTTTTTGTTCCCAATAAGATTTTATAATATTGTTTTGAACTGTTTAGTCAAAAAATTATGAATATTGACTATATATAGCTTACTACACTTACCAATTGACATACTGATAATTGTTTTTAATATATAAAGTACAACTATATCTCATAGAGAATAGAAATAACAATATAATAAATAAATTCTAAATAGAAATAACTATATCTCATAGAGAATAGAAATAACTATATCTCATAGAGAATAAAAATTATGAATATTGACTATATATAGCTTACTACACTCACCAATTAACATACTTGTTAGTTGTGACTCAAAATCAGAATCGCTTCGATATTATGATTCAGGTTCGCCGACGGCTTCGCGGTGCGACTTCGAAATTTTGTGGATGTCTGTGGTGGAAGCGAAGGGCTCGGGCCGCTAGGCCCGAGCCCGAAGTCCACAACTGATATCGGACGGGGGGTGCGGGGGGCGGAGCCCCCCCCGGTACGGATCCGATCCGCTAAGGAAAAACCCTAATTTCTCTTTTATTTGCCCTAGAAACTGTACACATGTGACTAAAAAAAAAAAAAAAAAAAAAAAAAACACCTAACTATGCCTATTTTAAAAATACAGAAAAAAATCTAAAGAAAAAAGAAAAAGAAAAAAAAAAAAAAAAAAAAAAAAAAGAAAAACGGGCCGTGCCGGCCGGCACGGGCCGGCACGGCACGCGATACCCACCAGGGTATCGCTCTGTCTCGAGCGATACCCTGGGGGTATCGTTCGAGACGGGGGGGGTCCGAGACCCCCCCTGTACCGTGCCCCTCTTTGAGGGGCACAATACGTGCCGCCCGTGCCGGCCCGGCACGGGCGGCACTTTAATCCTTGATAGGGTTCTAGAATTACCCCTATACTTAAAATTTTTATTTACTTATTTACCATTTCAATTAAAAATTTGAATTCCAAATCTGAATTTCATTTTAAAATTTGAATTCAAAATTTGAATTTGAATTTGAAATTTAAAATTCTAAATTCAAATTTTGAATCTGAATTTAAAATTTAAAATTTGAATTTAAAATATGGATTTGAATTTAAAATTCAAATTTAGATTATGAAATTGATTCCAAATTTAAATTCATAATTTGAATTTGAGTTTAAAATTCAATTCAAAATTTAAAATTTGATTTCATTTAAATTTAAAATCGAATTCATCATATGTATTTGAATTTAAAATTTGAATTGAAATTTTGAATTTGAATTTGAAATTTGATTTCAAATCAAAATTTGAATTTTAAAATTCTAATTCAAATTAAGATTTTAAATTTGAAATTTGAAATCAAAATATGAAATTGAATTTGAATTTCAAAATCTAAATTTCAATTTGAAATTTGGATTCAAAATCTTAATTTGAATTTGAAATTGAATTCAAAATCTAAATTTAAATTTAAATTCTGAATTTGAATTTGAATTTGAAATTCGAATACAAAATATAAATTTGAAATTAAAATTCAAATCCAAAATCAAAATTTTAATTCAAAATTTGAATCCAAAATCACAATTTGAATTTGAAATTTGAATTTAAAATTGACTTCAAAAGTGAATTTAAATTTAAATTTTGAATTTCAAAAATAAATTAAATATAAATTTATAATTCAAATTGAAGCCAAGGATAGTTTGAGGGTTCTAAAAAACTATTCAAATTCCCAGCATTTAGGAATAAGAGATACCTGCTCCTCTCCACTCCTTGTTAAGGGCATGTTTGGTTGTCCGAAAGTGGCTGAAGTGGAAAAAGCCATATAAAAGTGACTTTAAAAATGACTTTCGAGTTCGATTGTTTGCTTGGCTATAAAATTAAATGTAGAAAATTATAATTTTATGGTTTTGATTGTTTGTTTTTATATAAAGAAGTGAAAATATAAACAAACAACTTACGCTCGTAATTTAAATTAAAAATTTATATTTATATTTATATTTAGAATTCAAAATTAAATTTAAAATTTAAAATTTAAACTTAAATCTGAGTTAAATTTATATATAAAATTGAAGACACAATTAAATTTACAATTTGAATTTAAAGTTTAAGTTCCAGCTCAAAACTGAAATTAAATTCTAAAATCAAATTTCAACATAAAAATTAAAACATTATTTTAAATTTGAATTCATAATTTGAATTTATGATTTGAATCAAATGTAAATTTACTATATGATCCTAAAATCTGAATTCAAATATGAATTCACAATTTGAATTAAAATTTGAGATTAAATCATAATTCAAATTGAACATTTGAATTCATAATTCGAATTCAAAGTTCAAACTGAAACTCATTATTGAAATTAAATTTACATTGCAAACTCAAATTTTAACTTAAAAAATTAAATTTTAAATTCAAGTTTCAATCAATAATTTGAATTTATTGTTTGGAACTATCTGAATTCAAAGTGCAAGTTGAAGTTCCTAACTAAAAATAATTTGATTAAAATTTAAATTTAAATTTAAATTTTAAATTTTAAAACTGGAATTCAAATTTAAATTTAAAATTTAAAATTTAAAAATAAATTCACTAATTTGGATTTAAGAATTTTGTATTAAATTTGAATTTACAAATAAAATTCAGAATGTGAAATTAAATCCATGATTTTAATTCAAATTTAAGTTAAAATTTAACTTTAAAAATAAATTCAAAAATTAAAGTAAAAAGCAAACATAACCTCTTAGATAAGCTCTTCACTTTCGGTGAATTTGAAAAATTTTGAGCCGAAGTCGGAAAAGTGAAATTTAGTTATAACTCTCTTTATCCGCTCACTTTTGTAAAGTGACATATATTCACTTTTGCAAACCAAACAGTAGGTAAGGCATCACTTTTCAAAAATGTTACTTTCGTTGCTTCACTTTCAGCCAATCAAACATGCCCTAATAGAATTCTTCCTTTGGGGGGAACTCTATTCCAGTTGGAATAAAAATTTTCAATCAAATTGCTAATTAGCATTATGCAAACGCTGCAATCTATATAAGATTCCCAGTAATCCAATACAGATAGTGCAAACCTTACGCGCCCTTAAAAGTTTGACAAGTTGAACATCTCTCTACAAATTTCACAACATCTTTCCGCATCATAGGTCAAAAGTATAGTTCTTGTACTAATCCCAAAGTCTTGTCTTGAAGTGTCCTCTTAACCTTCCATCATGCAATTCTTGTATTAAGTTCTCCCTAAGTGATTCTTTATGTATACAAAGTTGTGTTCCTTTAAATAAATATCCGTCTTGAATGACAAAATTGTTTGTTGGGTCTATACCTTTCTCTAAGCAAGCCTCAAGAATTGGAGCAAAGTATAGGTCATCTTTATACAAATCCTCAAATCCTACAACTTGTATGTGCATGCCTACTAGTAGGCTAGATTGCCCACTAAGGGCATCAGCAACCTTATTAGTAAACCCGATCCCGATTTGTGTTTTAAGTGAAATAGTAACCCCTGATTTGTGTTTTAAGTGAACAGTACACTCTTGCGGGAGAGTAATCCATTTTGCATGTCGTTTGTTAAGATTTTTTTTGGGAGTTCAGGTATCTCAGTGCTTCACGGCCTGTATTCAACACGAATTCTCTTTGAATTAAGCAGTGTCTCCAATGACGTAAACCATGGACAATGGCATAGAACTCTAAGTCATATTTGGAGTATCTAGTTCACGCTTCATTCAACTTCTCTCTAAAGAATGCCACGGGGTGCCCTTCTTGACCAAGGACTTCACCTATGCCTACCTTAGAAGCATCACAGTTAACTCCAAAAAAATTTCTCAAAGTTAGGCGGCGCCAACACTAGTGCGCTAGTAATTTTGGCTTTAATAAGATCAAAGCTCTTCTCGACTTTAGGGTCCATTCAATTTTTGTTGTTTTCAAACAATCAGTGATAGGAGCAATCAAAGATCTAAAATATCTTATGAATCGATGATAGGAGGAAACTAGCCCATGAAAACTCTTAATCTCACTGACGGTAGTCGAAGTTGGCTAGTTTTGGATGGTTTCTACCTTAACAGTGTCAACTTTCAATCCTTCAGATGATACTATGTATTCAAAAAAAAACTAGGCTATCAGTGAGGAAGGTGCATTTCTTCATATTAATGAAAAAATGATTGTCTTTCAAGGTTTGCATAATTTTCCTTTTAAGTGTTCTAAATGGCTTTTGGGGAAAGAACTATATATTAGGATATCATCAAAATAGACAACAACAAATACTCCTATAAAAGGGCGAAGCACTCGGTTCATCACTCTCATGAAGTGCTTGGGGCGTTTGATAGACCAAATGGCATAACCAACCATTCATACAATCTCTCGTGTCTAAAAGACTGTTTTCCATTCATCCCCTGGTCTTATCCTAATCCGATGGTATCCATTCCTGGGATCAATTTTCGAAAAGATTTTTGCACCACTAAGCATGTCTATCATATCATCAAGCCTAGGAATGGAAAACTTGTACTTGATGGTTATTTTGTTAATTGAGTGCCAATCGATGCACATTCGCCAAGTTCCATTTTTCTTTGATGTGAGGAGTGTGGATACGGCTACCAGACTAAGACTTTCTCCTATGTAACCTTTCTTTAACAAATTTGTCATTTGTCGATGTAGCTCCTCGTACTCACAGGGACGCATTCGATAACGTGGCAAGTGAGGAAGATTAGACCCGGGAACTAAATCTACGCAATGTTGGATGTCCCTCATAGGTGGCAATCCATTAGGAAGTTCTTCTGAAGTAATGTTAGAAAATTCAGAGATCACCGGTTGAACTACCTTTGGGATCGCACCCACCTCAGAGACTTCCTTGCTTATCAAAGTGTAAACTACGAGTGACTCCTCTAGGTCTGCTTGAAATCGCCTTTCACTAAAAGTCATTACCTGTTTTCTTCCACCGCTCTTATGGTTTACGGAATGATCCTCCCTACTAGAATTCGGTGTCTCTATTTGTGGGTGGAGTGTGTTTTTCACTTTATCCTTCATGAACATATGTGTGTTCTTTTTCCATTGTGAATGGTTTTCCTATCAAATTGCCAGGGCCCCGACTCAGCAAGATGTGACAAATTTCTAAAGGAACTATATCAAACCAAATATCGCCTGTGCACTTTCCAACAAAATATTTAACTAAGCACCTATGATTAACTGGGACCTCTCCACTACCCTTGGATGATGATATCTTGTATGGCCTTTTTTTAACTAATCAATTTTCGAGCCTAGTTTGTCAACCATTTCTTTAACCACAAAGTTTACAGTGCCCGCCCCTCTTTCTATATTATCAATTTACACAATCATCCACTAGATGCACAAGTTGTTCGGAAAAGACTGCACCTGTGACATGTTTTATCATTTGGAAACTTAGGACTTAACATCATCTTATGCATGACAAGTGCTTGTCCTTCAGTTTCATTATAGACATTACTTTGCTTTTCGATCGGGGTACTCCGTTTCACAATGTCATCCTCTGATTGTTCTTCGTCATTTTCACTAATGTTTTCATTCTCATTTTCTATCAAGTTTATGTGAGGGTTGAATTTTCTTAATGGGCATTCTGAAGATTTTTGCCAACTTGTAGCAAATCACTCATGGAGGTTTAGGACCTAAGACTCCGTTTTCTTTTCCTGATGGTTCTCGAGTAGGTTTATGCACGTTCACTAGCTTGAGTCCCAACTATCGAACTTCCAAACCCACTAGTAATCTGTCTTCTAAGTATATTCTCAATTCTAAGGACTCGACTGTAGGTTGTATTTACCTTTTAGTTTAGGAGTCATAGAGACTCAGTTCATCTTGAATTTGGGGTCGTAAACCTGCTATATAGAGAGCTACTGTTTGTTCTTTGGTTTTGCTAATGTCATTTCGTGCAAATAAATAAAATTCTTCAGTGTACACTCTTGCACAGTTCTAGTTCCTTGCATTTGGTTGTGAAGCTTTTGGAAAAGAATTTTATTCAAGTGAACTAGAAAAAATTTACTTTTTAGTTTTCCCTTCATGTGGCCCTAAGAGTTAACTTTTTTTCTTTTCCATTCCTTAACCTATAAAATTGGACTTGTTTCCACAAAACTAGTAGTGCATGTCCTTCCAATTTTAAGCTAGCAAATTTGACCCTTTATCATCCAGTACTTCTTTCCACTCAAAGAATAGCTCAACTTTATCTAATCAATCTAGGAATTCCTCCAGATTTAATTTTCCTTCAAACTCACCTACGTCAATTTTAATTCCCCAATACCACCTGTCTTTAATCCTATGGTTTCTTTCAATGTTGAATTCATATAGGACATTTGTGAAATGTTCAGGGTCAAATAATTCTTCTATCAGGTCTTGTGCAATAAAGTTCCTCTAGGTTGCCTATCACCCCGGGGTGGATGTCTAACTAAAATGAACTTCAATCCATAGTTTTTGTAATTAGATAAATTCAGGTTTGTTGTGTAATACCTCATATTTTTATTATGTATTTGGACTATTTTGCATAACTATTAAACTTTAAGGGGTTTATATGCATAATTGCATTAATCCTATATATATGAGACACCCTTTCTCTCATGCGTGACTGCCCCACCCAGCTGCGTCGCTCTCTCACCTGCATGCGCGTTCGATTTCATGCTTTCTCTATCTCGTTCTCGCATGCACGTGTGCGCAATGGGTTCTTGATTCTCCTCACTGTCTGACGTCGCCGTCGTCATTCCTGGCCACCACTGTGCTCCTCAATCGTTGTCAGTGGTTTTGGTTTGTCGCCGACAACACCTCGACATCTTTCAGATGTTCCGTTGATTAAATTGATACTTGGCATTTGACCATACAGTACTCGAATTTTTAGAGATAAGCGACCTTACATCCGTTAGTTTATTTATGCTAAAATTATAGAAATATGTTATAACAAAAACAAAAATTTGTATTTTATGGTTTTTTAAAATAAGGGTTAAGCATGCTTATATAAATTACAAATCGTTGAAAGAAAAAGATTTCTAAAAAGTTTTGATTTGACTGCTATGCAATTTTTAGAAAAATATGTTCTTTACAAACTGTACTTATTTGATAAAATTTTAGTATTTGATCATTTATTTCCTTCTAAATTGTTGCCTGGGTAAATAATTTTGAAGTCATGATATCTCTTGGTATATTGCTATAATGATGTTGGTCATGTCGACATAAATTTTGTAATAGAAGTTGTAGTAACCAAGAATTTTAAAAACTGGAATTTGAATTTAAATAAGTTAAAAACTTGAATTTCCGGATTTTTCGCACAACTGTCTCCCGATTTGCTTATCCGGACCCAAACTCGGCAAAGTAAAATCGCCACTTGATCCGTCTCGTCGAACTAAACAAGATGGCATGATCCGATTTTCAGTTTGGCGAGCCGATCGCCTTGAAAATGGTGCAAAACGAAAAAAGGAGTCATAACTAAGCTATGAATAGTAACCCTATAGTTTTCTGGATTTCCGACCAACGTTGGCCAATTCGATCGTTCGGAATCCGAATCCGACAATCCAAATACCCAATTTGATCGGTCTCGTAGTTCTAAGCACAATGGCGTGGTCCGTTTTTATGTTTGACGAGCCGAGGTCATCGGAAAGCGTGCAAAACTATAGAATTTACTATTCAAGATGGATCGAGAAGTTATCGAGGCTTAAACTCAACAAACCAAAATAGCTACTCGATAGGTTTCGTCGAGCCGGAAGTCGTGGCGAAGTCCGTTTTTCAGTTTGACCACCCTAGAGCCTCGAAATGCGTGAAAAATAGTGAAAAAGAGTGGTATTTTCACTAAAGTGCTACTATTTTATAGACCAAATGAAATGAGGCTTCATGGAGGGGGACCTATATGCAAATGTTACCTACAGTAGGGAGCTCGGGGTTGGGGGTGAAGAATACAAGGACCAATTTGCAAAAACTCCATCTTCTACACCATTAATGCCCAGGTGACTCTTGGGGGTTGGAGCCCTGCATTCAAGCTATGGT
The DNA here is from genome assembly GCA_029168755.2 of Tillandsia fasciculata. Classification (NCBI taxonomy): domain Eukaryota; kingdom Viridiplantae; phylum Streptophyta; class Magnoliopsida; order Poales; family Bromeliaceae; genus Tillandsia; species Tillandsia fasciculata. The sequence goes on from CM054948.1 coordinate 14,666,808, forward strand.
GCAGAGTTCCTCACCACCCTTCCACCTCCCTCAGCCTTCCCCAAGCGCCGCATCTCCTCCCGAGACCTCGCTGGCCGGAAAACCGAGTCCCCATGCATAGACAATTTAAGCTCGGGTTGAGAAAGAGAAGACTCCACCAAACTCCATTGGCTTCCTCCCAAAGCTCCTTGTGACCTTCTCTTGCCTCCTGAAGTCAAGCCCGAGGGAGCCTGGAGCTTGCAGTGGCCGCACGACGCGGGTGGAAGAGAACCGGCTGCTTTCTTCTTCTCCAACTCCGGCCAGGTTGGTCTCTCTCTCCCCTCTCTGTCTTTTGGTCTAGGAGCTCTAGCAGTAAACTCCATAGGTCCTGGGGAGTCTCCCTGCCCGGCCCCGGTTTTGCCGGCGGTGGAATTGCACCGTCGGAAACCTAAAGTGGCTCCGCCTCGAGCTAACCTCGCTCCCGGCGGCTTTGGCCGAGATCTAAAATGCTCAGCTCTTTCCTTTGGTCCTGCTAATGTCTCCCATAAAATTTGGTGAGGTTTGGTGCAGTGTAGAGGAAATGGTGTCGTGCCCTAGTTTCGGGCAATTTAGAGCTTTGGCCAAGCCTCTTGCTCCGGCGCCGCCGCCGGCCATGCCCTTAGCTAGCTTCACTTGGTCAAGAGGGACCTGTTGGAGCCCTTGCATATGACCCAAACCCCCTGTATAGGAGTTCACCATTGTTGAGCTTAGGGTTGGCGGCAAGAATGGAGTCCGGCCAACCACCGCCCTCCACCGTTGGCCAGGCACCTAGCTAGTCTTAAATGGTTGAGGCAAGCCTCTTGGTGCTGTTGTTTGCACCCAATGCCCTCTGGCCTAGCTACGGCCATCCGCCGCCACCCCGCGCCGACAATGGACTCTGGGATGCGCATGGCACTGCCCTCGAGCTGCTGAAGCTATTGCTTGCCTTAGGTCTTCTCCGGAACACTTGTTTTGTTGAGTTGCCCAAACCGAGCCCTTGGTGTTTGTGGCTTTGGCCAAGGTTGCTCCGGCGATTGCTCTGGCGATCCTACAACCCTCGGATGGTGAGCCTCGGATGGTGAGCCCTTGACTCTACTGAACCTCCCGAGCTTGATACTCACCTCAAATTGGGTTTTGGTTGTGTGGATGGTTAATGCTAGCATGTCACAACCTAGGGAGAGCTAGGTTGCATCAAGGCTGGTTCCAACAGCTTTGCGGCTTCTCCAGGGTGAGCTGTCTCCTCGACCTCCTGAGCATGGTGCTCACCTCAGTTCTGGAAAAGACTGTGTGGTTGAGTCACAATGGCAACCTAAGCCTATTAGCGTAATACTAGTTGACCCGGAAAGCCTATTAGCGTAATACTAGTTGACCCGGAGTTGTTCTCGGGTCTCGTGCTGCTCCCAAATGGTGAGCACGGCGTTCCAGTGCGTCGAGGCCCACCTACTGGTGGTCTCGGTTCTGTTCAAAAGTATTTAGAAAAGAAATAGTTCTGGGACCGCACGTCAAGTTTCGTTGAATTCGAAAACCCGTAAACGCGGATCGGGTCATAGTTGACCGATCGGCGGATTTCCGGCAGATTTCGGGAATCTAGTAAAGGTCTATGTTTAAGCCTTATGTGCATAGTGAATCAGTGGGTTGGGGATGCGTGAGTTTATTTCTGATCAGTGTTTATGATCCAGGTCTCAGCAGTCAGACTCCAGCCCGCGAGCCTTCAAGCGTAGTTTAGGATCGCCTACATTAAGGTGGGTTTTCTTCGGTCCGGGCTTTATCATCTCGGCCCTCTGGGGTACCGTTTTTGGTCGGACCCCTGTGCTTCATGATAGCCCAGATTCTATTCTTGAGCCTTCTTATATTGATTGATCATTATCAGCTTATACTTGAATATTTATCATGCTTAATTGGTCTTTCGATATTTACCATGCTTGATTGGTCATCAGTATACATAGAGATTTTATCTGGACCTTTGCCATGCTTGATTGGTCATCAGTATACTTAGATTTTATCTGTACATTCGCCATGCTTGATTGGTCATCAGTATACTTAGATTTTATCTGGACATTCGCCATGCTTGATTGGTCATCAATATACTTAGATTTTATATGGATATTTGCCATGCTTGATTGGTCATCAGTTGGATATCAGATTATACCTGGACATCTATCATGTTGATTGGTGATTTTTCCTGAGATTTTGACCTTATCGACCGGTTGGCTTATTCAGCTCATGATTGAGTCCTTAGCATACTTTCCATTGGATACTTGCATTATTGTTGCCCTTCTGGATATTGTGTAGGGCAGCATATTATTCGACCATGAGTTTATGATTCTACTAGAGAGTGCGGATCTACTAGTCTTGTTGACATCTCATGAGATCACTTCTTGCGCCTCTTATCGCCTACGGGCATTGACTTGACTACTGAGTCTCGATTGTTGGAGCCTTGAGCATACATATGTGACTATAGCTTGTGTGGCACTGTAGTTCTTAGACAGGGGTCACGACCCTAAGTACTTCAATTGCCGGCCCAGTGGGGTTGTTGTTAGACAGGGTTCGTCACCCCGTGAGCTTCACCCCTAGTTTTATTGTTCCCCGCTCTTAGACAGAGTTAGCGACTTTGAGTGCGGGTGGTTATGTCCCTCTGGTACTTGTTTTAGTCTTCGTGACCTGTTGGGCGAGCCTTGGCAGGGTCTACGTGACGGGCCATAGTGATTGGGTATACTTTAAGATTCTTATATGTTCAGTTGATGCATAGTATCTCTACTTGATTTGTGCATGGTATTCCGATAGTTGTTGGATTACAGTAGCGGTATCCCTAGTTAGTGATCCATGATGTTTCCTTTGGCATTATCTCGCTACTATAGTTGGTATATCTATTTTAGCATGCTCTAGCACCTATACTCTTTTATGCTCAGTATCATGATTATGATTCAAATCTCTATTCTAGCATGCTCTAGCACTCATATTTCTGTACCCTTATTGCTCAGTATTGTGATTATGATTGATTCAGTTATCTGCTTATCGATATCTGCCTTTACCTACTGATCTTTTACTATCCGCTGATTATTGTATGCCAGTAGTTACGAGTTGCAATTTCTGTAATGATGCTGACTTTTTATTATTTCATAAATAACGTCTTTTGGAATTAAGTTTGTTTTTGGTGGGTTTTTCTTGGTTTTGATTCGCTTGGTTTTTGAGTTGCGGTTGCCGTATTGCGGTAGAGCTCGTTAAACGGAGAACGAGGATGCGATCGGATCGGAAATCCGACTTACGGATCTTCCGAAATGAGGGTTTCAATGTTAGCGGGTCCAAAAAGGTAAGTTCGGAATTTCTCGGGACCCGTTAACTGTTATTGGTGCATCGGGATCCGTGCTAGCGGTTACTGGACGTTTCGGAGGATCGACACGCTTATCGAGGAATCCCTTTTGATTTCAAAATCGGATATTGGGTTTTCGTACGTAGAAAGTGAAAAATAAAAATAAATTAAATTAAATAAAGAAATTTGAATTTCAAGATAACCCTAGTTCCACGAGATCGCTTCTTCTTCCTCTTTCCTCATTGTGCGTGCCGAAGACCGGGACCGAAAGCATCGCCGATACCGGGGAGCGGATCCAGAAGCACCACCGTCTGCGAAAATCGGGATCGCGCCGTCTTCTCCATCGAAGCAAGGTTAGCGATCGTTAGTTCGCTTTTGTTGTTTTGGATCGTTGGTTTCGTTCGATGGGTTTCGTTCGTTGGTTTTGTTCGTTGGTTTGATCGTTGGTTTTGTTCGTTGGTTCGATCGTTGGCTTTTGTTCGTCGGTTTGATCGTTGGTTTCGTTCGATGGTTTTCGTTCGTTGGTTTTGATCGTAGGATTTCGTTCGTTGGTTTTGTTCGTTGGTTTAATCGTTGGCTTTCGTTCGTCGGTTTGATCGTTGGTTTCGTTCGATGGTTTTCGTTCGTTGGTTTGGATCGTAGGATTTCGTTCGTTGGGTAGGTCGCGGTCTTCGTTCGCTTGGCGGTTTTGGTTGGCAGTTTTGGCTAGGCGGAGTCGTTCGACGGTATGTAAGCCCGCGCCGCCGTTGCCCTTGTAGCATGGCCGCCGCCGCCATGCCTTGTCACTTGACGCCTCGCAGCCGCGCCGTCGTCGCGCGTATGCTCAGGCCGCGCCGCCGCCGCGTGCGGAGTCAGCCCGCGCCGACACCGCCGCGCGCGCTGCCAAGCCATACCGCTGCGTGCGGAGTCAGCCGGCGCCGACACCGCCGCGCGCGCTGCCAGGCCACAGCCACACGCGCACGACCAGGCCGCACCGCCGCACACGCTGCCAGGCCGCAGCCACGCGCGCTGCGGGCCATGCAGGCGCGCACGCCTGCTTGCACAGCCGCCGCTGCCGCGTGTTCCCTAGCGCAGCCACCCGCGTGTGCCCTACCGTAGCCGCCCACTAGATGCCCTAGCCGCCGCCGCCGCTGGATGCCCAGGCCGCCGCCGCCGCTGGATGCCCTAGACGCCGCCGCCACTTGCGCCCACGCGCGCGCTATTGCTTGCGCCGCGAGCCGCGCCGCTGCTTGCGCCGCGAGCCGCGCCGCTGCCAGCCTCGCGCCCCGCCGCTGCCAGGCTTGCACTATGATGCTGCCCGGGGCCGCGCCGCGCGCTGCTGTCAGGCTGCCGCCCGCGCGCCATTGCAGCCTGCGCCTCCCCGCAACCCGCGCCGCCGCGCAGCCTGCGCAGCCAGTGTCCGCGCGGCAGTCCGCCCGGGTCAAGCCACTGCCGTCAACAGCTTGGCTCGACGGTTTTTGGCTTGACGGTTTTTGGTTTGACGGTTTTACTTGGCGTATTCGTCGACGGATTTTAGCTTGCCAGTTTTTGGTTTGACGGTTTTACATGGCGTATTCGTCGACGGTTTTTGGCTTGACGGTTCTTGGTTTGACGATTTTACTTTGCGTATTCGTCGACGGTTTTTGGTTTGACGGTTTTACTTGGCGTATTCGTCGACGGTTTTTGGGTTGACGGTGCAGTCCGCTTGACGGTGCAGTCCGCTTGACGGTGCAGTCCGCTTGACGGTGCAGTCCGCCTGACGCAGCGATTTCGTTCGCCGTCAGATAACCCTCCGCTTGGTCGTTTTCCGACGCAGGCTTCATCAAGGCAACGGTAGGAGCCGGTTTTCCGTCCGTTGCCCCGTCGACGGTTGGATCGCGTCGGAGGTACGGTTTTACGACCGGAGAGATTTTTGGACGCGGAGTTTGTCATCGGCTTGTTGTTTTGAGATAACGGGATACCGTTTTTAAGTCCGGTCTTTTGTTTCGCCATCGGAATTTTATCTGTTATTTTCGGTACACCTATAGAATCCCCTTTTTCGGTAATTTTGGGTTTTTGCACGGTTTTTTCTATCTTTTGATGTTAGGGGTATAGCTAGAGTATTTTACCTTCCGGGTGACCGGTTGACGCGGTATGAGGTCCGGTGGGCTGTTTGTCTATATCCGAACAATGATAAAATTGTTCGAGAAATTATTTTGATCGGGTTTTTGATCGGTGCGACAATCGGGACACCGGAGGCAGTTTCGGTTTTGGGATAGAAGGGATTTTTGGTACAGTAGTCAGGACCACTGAATTTGCAGTTTTGGGGTAAAATGTTGTTTTGTTTATCTGGTTTTTTATTAGGCCCGCGTAAGGTTTTGAATGCTTATGAGGGTCGCGGACGCGGTCGTTTGTCTCCGTTTCAGGTAGGTACACCCTTAGAACCTCTTGGTTGCATAAATTGTTATTGTTATGTTATATCACATTAAGGGATATTATGGGTAACGTGGACCTCCGGATGAACGAATGTCGCGGTTAGTGATTGGATGGGCAGTTTGCCCTCTCCGAATAATGGTATGGTTGTTCGGGGCATACTTGCGATCGGGACAGTGATCGGTGCGACTATTCGAAAGTCGGAAGGTGGGTACCTTTATCCGAAAAAGGGGATGTCGTCGGTTGGAACATACCGAGCCTTCCCTTTCTTCGTTATTGACGTTTTGCTTACAGTTATGTTACTTATGAGTACGGTAGTTTTGGTTTGAACAATATTATCAACTGATGACTAACCCCATGTTATGCACGTGTATCGGCACTTATACTTTTGAAGCAACGAGTGTCGCAGGTGTTTATGACACCCGTTTTATCATGGTTATTATGCTCATGGCGCTTGCACGCACACCAGCGGTTTGGCCACCGTGTCGGTGTACTTTTCCGAAAAGGTGGTCTGAAGATCCGTGAACCCCACGAGGTGACGATAGTGGGGGCCCCTTGCGGTTATTTGCGGTGCTGCACTTGTGCGGTAGGGGGTTTAAATGCACCAAGGTGAGAGCGGGGCGGTTTTCTTTTGCCTGAGGTCCCCGAACCGACATGGCAGGTGCTCAGTTCAGTTTCTCGGGGGCGATATGATTGATTACAGGATGGGATTGTGGATGCTCTGGTTTTACGGTTTGATTTATTATCTGTACCTTTTAGCATCATACTTGTCGTTATATTACATCTGTACTCTTCATGTCACTGACTCCCATTGTGTGACAGGTTTGGTCGAGTCTGGGGATCAGGACGATGGTGAGGACGCTATTTGGTGAGGCGTGAAATTACCTTGGTCAGGTTCCTTTTCCTTCTTTCATTTTAAATTGGTTTTTCCCTTATGGTCGTACTGTGCATGTGGACGTGGGTGGTGTGGATGTTGAGACGGTCTTACACTTTGTAGAGTTATGTTTTCAGATTGTGGTTTTATGGACGCGTCGTGTAGACGCGGGTTTTCACATTTAAAAAGAAATTGCGAAAATGGCTTTAGAAAATTAAGTGTCGCGTGGGCACTGTTTTTAAAACCTGTGGATTTATCCTTTCAAATCTATTGATGCGCCGGGTGTGCGCCGTTTAATGGAATGAGATGTTAATGTTTTCAAATTCATACTCTGGTGATTATAACTTTTAAGGCACGGTGGTTGATATTTTTATTCGGGCTATGTGTTGTACATAGGGACGCCGTGCATATACAAGGGAGATCTTATATATGTGGCGGGTCTGTGCACGTGCCACGCGGGAGCCTGTTTCAAAAAAAAAAAAAAAAAAAAAAAAAATTTAGGACTGCTTTCCGCTTTTAAATTGCTCCCGGGGCGTGACAATTTCCCCGCTCATCGTACCCACTGGGATACATTTATATTGTATCTCACACCCCTGAGTGATCATTTTTCAAGTCTGTCGGGTGATGGGATGTCGGGACGAGTTGGTGAGGCTGTCACGATAGAGCTGTCCCCCTGATGATGCTATAGACTCCAGTTTATATTTATTTTGCAGTATATCATGACTTAGAAATATTTTGGAACTGTCTAATGTATGAAACACTTAAAAGACTAGTCTAATGTTAAAGAACTGAGATAACTATGTTTAGCATGTTAGACTACTCTGATGATGACTATAGTTGCTTCGCTGTGCATGTATAGAGAAGGCTCTGACCAAAGAGACAGAGAATTTCCTATACATGTGGCGATCTGTTCATACTTGGAAATATGCTTTAAACTCTGATTGAAAAAAAAAAAAAAAAAAAAAAAAAAAAAAAAAAAAAAATTAGACTGCTTTTCGAAACTCGGGGCATGACAGAAGTTATCTTCGATTTTGTGACACGCATTCGAGTGCAATTTTGTGATGCACCTTCAGGTGCATTTTGTGATGCGCCTTTGGGTGCAATTTTGTGACGCGCCTTCAGATGCTTTCGCTTTGTGATCGCACCTTAGGGTGCTTCTAATGTGTGCTTAGGATCTTAGCCAACGGGTCGCTAGTTACTAGAGACTTGTTTTGAATTCTAGTTTTTGAAATATAGTTAGACTGTTACATTTACAGTGAACATTTAGTTATTGTAGTTTGAAATTTTGTAAGTTTTGAGCAAAAGATGATTAGTCGAATAAGTAAAAAATTATGAATTTCAGATTTTTGTGACCAGTTTAAATTTGTTATCATTTGTTCTGCAGCTTTGCATATTTGTAGTTAATTAATTGCATATATGTGGTGTCTATTACGCCATGGGTTCGGAGCGTGACATGTTGAGTGGAAGATGAAGGTTTAGGTCACGCGAGGGGTTTCAAAGTGGATTTAGATAGGCACAAATGGAACCTTAGAGCTTTGGGCAAGGTTCTTACTTGTTTCCAGAAAGAAATCACAGCTAATACCTCAGCCCAGGACCATGAAAAGCATCAAAGTTTCTTTCAGCTGCAAGTCCATTTTTGTCCTATTCTGGACAAGTTTTCAGCAGCAAGTCAACATCGAACTGCTTCAGCCTGTAATTCGCTGCTCTATACAGCAGAGGCAGCAAATAGGAAGAACAATGCAGCTTCTAAAGAGGACATGGAAGTCTACATTTCAGCTGTAAACTTCGAATGGGACATCCAGCAATAAAGGCAGTAATCATAAGAGGGAGGAAAGGCCAATCCAGGCTCAGGCGGCGAAGGGGAAGAGGAGCCAATCCAGGCTCAGATTAAAGACAAGAAAACACCATAACAGGGCAGAAAAGACCTCGAAGTAGTCCTTTTTTCTGGAGAATCAAGCTATCAAATATGCCTTCCTTTTGAAGCCAGCACCCCCCTTTTTATAGCCATCTAATTCAGTTTTCAACAGCAGAATTTTCTCCTTGAAATCCCAACAAACTTCTGGTTTTAATTTGAACATCAAATTTTTGGTTTGAATTTGAACTTCGAATATCTAGTTTGAGTTTGAACTTCAAACTTCTGGTTGTTGCTACAATATCTCTCTCCAGTTTGTTGCTTCCTTCTCTCCCATTTGAATTTCCAAATTCAAGTTTGAAAAGAACTCTGAATTCCTCTCTAGATTTCAGTTCAGTTTTAGGAAGGGTTTAGTTTAGGTGTGTTTTAGGTTTGGGTTAACCTCAACTTGTCCAATTAAAACATAGGACTGATGTTTGATAAGAGACTCACCTGTAATGAAAGCTAGTTAATGTCCACATCAACCACATTTACCAACATTACATGCAATAAGAACGTAAAACAACCCATATACAACTGGACCTTAAAAAGGAACTATTAACATAATAGCAATGTAGAGCAACAACAACATGGTATACTATTTGCCACAACAAACAATTTAATTCCCAGATTCACCCAAACAAAACCAAATCATGGGGCCAAAAACGACAAGACATATGAAGTCTATATCCTCATAGACTTACCGTGAAGCAAATGCCCTTCTTCTTTCAGAAGTTAACCAACTCAACATCTTAGCACAAAAGTTCGGAAATTAATAAAAGTTCGGAAATTAATAAATTCAATGCTCTAATAAGCTTTAAGGTTAGAACTAGCCAAAACAACAAAACCACAGCTTCTTAAAATTTCAACCTTGATGATGCTGATAAACCGATAGCTCTAATATATTATACTGTAATTGAACCACTACGTACAGTCAATAATAAGGGATAGACTAGTACGTCGCACACAAATAGCCCAGAGTGCCGACTTCTGTGCAGTCATATCATTCATGCATCACAATAACAACACTGCTATTGATGTGCGTGCTGTCCTAACTAAAAGAATTGGTCAGCACAAGTATAAAGGGGCCCTCAACTTTCTATTAAGCAGATTATTAAATAGTTAGCTTGTTCTCCAAATCATAAAGCAACATTTGGCTTGAGGATTTCTATCCCAAGAAAAGAGAAAAACATCACAAAAGTTCTAGGTGATATCTCCAATGTGTTTTGGCTCGATAATAGTGGGGATTACTTGCAATAAAAGCCTACCCACAAGGACAACTAACACCATCCCCATTTTATCTCCAACAAAATACTAACTAGCGGTTATTGGTTCTGCTCATAAGTAGTGCATGCTCGACCTTGCGGAAAATGAGACATAACCACATAGTTGTGTAACATCTGGTTACCCTAGTTTTTTTGTCCTTCTTCTTCAGCTTTGGGTTATTTTTTGTTTTTTTTTTGTTGGCGGGGTTAGGGGGTTGTGTTGCGGGGTACATTGATTGTAAACTTATTACAATTTCTATACTAGCTATGTGTTGCAACTCTACGACAATACCCCTCACTCAAATGAACATACAGGAATTATTCTATCGGCACAAAGATAATAAAACTATTTACTTTCCCATCAGGAAAATGACATAAAAGAAAATTGCACAGAGATTTTGTTAAAAGTTATAGAAAGAAGGGACGATGGGAAACCGTGCAGAAAGATCTTTTCTAAAGAGCTGTAATCAAGGCAGTATACCTTATTCATGTTAAAAAGAGCCTCCACCATTTCAGAAGTTCTATTTCGTATGGCTCCAGCAACCTAGAAGAAGTTTCAGCAAATAAGAAAAAAAAAGTTTGAATTGTAACACCACAATGAAAATTGAGCAAATCAATTTCCTAATGGAATTGAAGTCCATAACTCACTGCATCTAAGTTTTTTAACTTCTGTTGTGATAAAAGTTTCAAACTTAAGAAACACATAACAACAAAACCTTCCGAAATAAAAGCAAGATTACAAAGAATAATAACAGACCTTTCTCCAATCCTTCTCATATTTACGATATGATTCATAGAAACGCTCAAGCTCTTCTTTGCTCCATTGAGAACCAAGCATGTCCGATATCTTCCTCTTCTACAAAGAGCATTTATCATAAACCAAGTAATGACATTAAGTGACATAGCAGGTCTTTTAAGTCATCTGCCAGGCTCTTAGTTGCAATTAAACATTTTTCTGGAAATGTCCGTAACATAATATTTGTCCATCAGTTCTTCAAACTTTTGAGGCATTGAATAATTCCAAATTTTAAAAAACAAATTAGCAATGTTAACAATTTGTATAATCCCAATAAAATAAATCAGAGTCAATTCAAAACATAATCAGTACCAGAAATAACAGTAAATCCACCAAATAACAAGAATTTACAACATAAGATCAGGGCAATAATGCATTCGAAAAAGAAAGGCACTACATACAAAGAAGGTTGGAGTAAGCCAAGCAGAAACCTCAGTATAACTTTCGAGCAGATGTGATAAATTATATTGTGAACAATGTTAGAGATCAAGATAAATGTCTGAGAGCTGCAGTATAAGTAAAAACACTAAAAAGCCATGTACTACTTAGTTGTCCATATTACAGTGCTTCAACTGTTCAACACATTACAACAATCGGAAATGGAAATACAAGCTCTTAGGAAAAGGATAAAAACTTACTCGATTCCTATTTTTGTTCAGAGGCGTTGCATCCTTCTCAGGCCACTCTTCATTAACTTTGGCAAAACGCTTATTTGCGTTTCTTGATTTTCTTGTAGAAGCCATTGAAAATTCTATAAACTTCTAAATAAAATGATGAAATTGAGATCCTTCAAGGAAGTCTAGAGCTCAATCCAAGAAAAGGCGGGCTTGGACTCGATTGGAATAGGGAATTTCCTGAAAATTTTATTCCCTGAATGAATGCACCATATAAAATCTTTCAGAGACACACACAAGTGAAAAAAATAAACTAGGGACTATCTACCTCTTCCCATCATCAACCCTTATCTATATCAGGGATGTAAACGGGGCGGATCTGTGGGTGGGAGCCCCTCCCCACCTGCCAAAACCCAGCCCCGACTACTGCCTTGAATCTGTGACGGGTCAAAAAACGTATCCCATAATCCGACCCGCCTCAAAACCTGCCTCCCACCAATGCCCCGAATCCGCCCCGCCAAATAATTCCTTTTTTACAAGTTATAATACTATCAACATTTTGTAATTTTATATAAACAAATTTTCTAATAGTAGTGGATAATATTATCTACAAATATACAAATTATATATAATTAACAACGACAACTAAAAATGTGAAAAATATCAATCACAATTCACAGTAAATTTCGGAAGTTTAAAATATATATACATTCATGGAAAAAAAAGCAAATTACCAAAATCCTACTAGAACTAGAACAGTAACAACAACATTAAATAACATACTATACCATTCATGAAACAGAAAGCAAATTGTATTTAGGGACTTCTATTTCTTCTCACTGCTTATTCGATTTTAGGGTCTCGATTTCTTCCAGCTACTTCTCCCGCCATCATACACAAGTTTAGGCGATGGAACTATAACTGCTAGTAACTCATAGTACTCCGTAGCTTAACATTATTTACTAAGAAACAAATCTTATTCATCCAATCCTCAAAAGTCAGAGCCCTAACCAAATTATTACTGATGTTTCAGTTCATCCAGCTCTTAGCAGAGATCAAATCAAGCACAAGAACTCCCGAAAATCAGAAAATTAGATATCTAGGCAAATCCAAAGCGCCAAATTCTCCACAAACCTAACTGATATCAAACGATTCTGCGCGTCGTCTAACTAGAGTTTCGACATCCTAAACCCCCATTCAAAACCATTCCCTCGAATCCAAAGCGATAATTCTGCAAGAAGATAAATCTACAACATACAAAGATCGATCCCTCGATCGCCAGAATACGAAGCTCGATCAAAACAAGAACGAAGAAAGAAAAATGATAGACGATCGAATGGGAGGTTAGGATTAGGGATTCGAGTCGCTCTTACCAGGAGAGAAGAAGGGGAGGGTGGAGGAGCGGGACGGAGGTGTGGGATTTGGCGGATGATGGTGGAAACGGAGAGGAGGGGATGTTTCAGTTTTAGGCCTTCTTCTTTTTTTCTTTGTATTTTATTTTTTATTTGAATGTGACCCTTAGGTCCTTCTAAATAACCCACATCCCCGTCCCGTTGAAGACGGCACCAGCACCTATCAGAAATTCCTAACTCTCTTACCGGCTTAAAAGTAAATTTTAAATATATATTTAAATATATATATATATATATATATATATAGCTAGGCTAGAATACTATTAATAGTACCAAGTTATTGTGCTATTAAGTTTTTAATCGTTGAATTAAAAGATATATGGTTGAGATGATAGTAGGCCTCTTGGGTTTAATGGGTGGTTGGGAAAATAGTAAAATCTAACGGATGAAAATAATTAAAATGGTTGATCTAAGGGTAGAAAACTTGATAGCACCAAATGCTTGGTACTATCAATAGTATAGTAGCCGGACACTATATATAATTAAAATTGTTGATCTAAAGATAGAAAACTTGATAGTACCATTTGGTACTATCAAGTTTTCTACCTTAGATCAACACTTTTAATTATTTTCATCCGTTAGATTTTACTATTTTTCCAACCACCCATTAAACCCAAGAGGCCCACTATCTTCTCAACCATACATCTTTTAATTCAACGATTAAAAACTTAATAGCACCAATAACTTGGTACTATTAATAGTATTTCAGCCTAGCTTTATATATATATATATATATATATATATATATAGTTGGGCTGGAATGCTATTGATAGCACCAACCCAACTTTGCCACCCATTTTGTAGCCATTGGATTGTATTGAGATTCGTGCAAGCCCTTTAATTAAAAAGAAAAACTTTTTACTTTTTACCTTTTTTTTTTACTTTTTCTTTTCTCTTTTTTTCATTAAAGAGCCTACACGGATCTCAATGCGATCCAATGGCTACAAAATGGGTGGCAAAGTTGGGTTGGTGCTATCAATAGCATTCCAGCCAACTCTATATATATATATATATATAATTGAGCTCCTATGCTTGTAAAAGCACCAAGTTATTTGTGAGTTTTTTACCTTTGGATGTAGAATTGTGTGGTTAGGATGATGGTGGGCCCCTTGGGTTTAGTGGGTGGTTGGTAGAATAGTATGATCTAAGGGATGGAATTAATCAAAGGTTTAGATCTAACAGTAGAAAACTTACAAGCACCAATTACTTAATGCTTGTACAAGCACAGTAGCCGGACTATATATATATATATATATATATATATATATATATATATATATATATATATAGAGAGAGAGAGAGAGAGAGAGAGAGAGAGAGAGAGAGTAGAGTTTATATACTTTTACATTCATGCTCGTAATTTTTTACCATTAAATTTATATTAAGATTTGTGCTTTTTACTTTACATTTTTCTCTATTTAGTTGATTTTATAAGAACAGAAATTCCAATACAAATTCAATGATAAAAAATTCGCAAGCATGAATAGGTTTGTGTTTTTAAAAACATATAAACTCTACTCTCTCTCTCTTTCTATATATATATATATAACTAGGTTTGAATACTATCGATAGCATTAAATTATTGATGGTATTAATTTTTTAGCCATTGAATTAAAAAATGTGCAGTTATGATGATAGTCGTCCCTTAGGATTTAGTGGGTAGTTTGATGAATAGTGAAAATTCTAGAAGACCACTAATTCCAACCGCACATTCTTTTATTCAATGACTAGAAACTTGGTCACCAATTACTTCGTGGTGTGAATAGTTTCCGACCGGACTCATATATATATATATATATATATATATATATATATATATATATATAAGTTATTAATAGCATCAAATAATTAGTGTTATTAAGTTTTTCGATATTAGATCTATTTTTGATTATTTTTATCTATTTAATTATATTATTTTACCAACCATCCACTAGATCTTAGGGCTACGTTTGGTTGTGATATAAACGAGAATTATTTATTTCAAAAATAGATAAACAAGAATAAGATTAATTTTTTGTTTGGATAAAAATTTTGTTGTTTTCTCTATTTTCTTGTTTTCGGAAATAAGAAAAATAGTGTTTGTATAGTTAGATTGATTTAGCAAAAATAGAGTAATTATATTTTTTAAATAATAATATTTTATTTAATTAATTAACCTAATCAGATTAATTAAATAATAAATTAATAAATTAATTAGTTAATTATTTTATAGTTAGATAATTAATTAATAAAATAATTAGATTAATCAAAATATTAGATTAACTAAAAAAGTTAATATAATAATTAAAATTATATATACTTTAATTAGTTTTGTTATAAAAAAAAAATGGTGGAACAGTAGTTCCAGCTTATTCAAGATAGACGATAACTATTGTTCCCACCTATAATCAAATGTGTTTGGGAAAGAAAGCTAGAACATAGTTTTTATTTCAGGTCTTGTTTTCCAACCAAACAGTGTCTAGGGGACCACTATCATCTTAACCGTATATCTTTTAATCCAAACACTGAAAACTTTATTGCACCAATAACTTATTAATAGTATAGTAGTTTAATTATAGCTATATATATATATATATCAATAGAAATAATAAAAGCAGAGTTTGTACGGCACGTTTCTAAGCGTTTGGAGCTGACGTGGCATCCTCCCCTTGCTTCTTTTATTGCATTGCTTCCTTTCTTTTATTTCCACTTCTCTGCACATGGGGTGCTTCCCCTATAACCGGTCCCCCCCCCCCCCCCCCCCCACCCCACTTCTTCTCTGCACATGGCCCCCCCCCCCCCCCCCCCCCAAATCCATGTGCAGGCACATGGGCCATGTGCAAGCACATGGGCACATGTGGTTCCTCTCTCTTTCTCTCTCTGTTTTTCTACTCGGTTTGAGAGCTCCTCGAATGGCGAATCCGGAGGAATCGAGCCCCCTTCTGAGCCAAATCGACGACGACGACAAGGTCGCCCCCGCCCCCTCGGAGCCCCCGTCGGCGGCGGTTGGCCGCCGTCGCCTCCTCTCCTGCCAGCAACCCTGCTAGCCGTGCGATCTCCTCTGAGCCGAGCTATCTCTTTCTCTCCCAGCCGCTCTTGCTGTCGTCATTATCACCAAGCCGCAGCTGCCTTCTCAGTGCCTGCACGTCACCGGCGATTTCCCTCCGATTGACGACCCTTTCGTGCAACCGTGCCGTTGTCCTCCTGCTTCCCTGGTCGCACAACACCCCCCTGGGCCGAGCTCCTCTCTCCTGGGTCGAGATCTTCACCATCTCCTTCTCCGGCCACATCCTCCCTTCCCCTGCTGCCAGGGACTGTCGCCGGCGCCCTTGGATTGGTGAAACGAAAGCCGGGCTTCGTTGTCGTCCGCCTCGCGCGCCTCGGATCAGATCCGAGGTATAGCTATGGGTAAATTGATCTAAACCCCCTCGTTTGTGTTCGTTAATGCGTGCTGATAGGTTTAGGGGTTACGTTTTGATGTTGTATCGTGTCGAGAGACTTGTGGACAATGCAAGGTGGCTGGGCACAGCCCTTGCTGGCAGGATCCTCCCTTGCGGCCTTTCTTAACCCATTGTGTGCTGAACGTGACTTGTGTGGTGATTTCGACGCCAAAAAGGGTATCCAAAAGCTTCATTTGCGGACGAGCCTTGTGGTCGTGTGTCCCATTGCCATGTACTATTCTTGCCGTTGTCCGGCCGCCAAAGATGGTGCGTTTTAGGACCCCTTGGGGCTGAAGCGACGCTCCAGTCTCATGGATCAATGATTAGTGTCGTTTCGAAGGCCGGCTAGCGGAAACAACGTCCTGAGCATGAGTAATTGGTCTTTGTGCATCCTAAACTTGTTGTTTAGTGTTGTACATATGTTTGAGGGTGAAGGGATGATTTGGAAGTTTTGTTGACTATCAAGATCAATCCGGAAGTTTTTACTGGTTGGAATTGGCGGTAGACGAGTGTGATGCACAATGCTGGTTCTGACACCAAAATTGGTGTTTTTGAAACCCGTTTGAGGCTAAGTTTTGTGGCCAAGAACTCTATAATGAGGCACCTGATGTGCTGCTGTTCCGACGCAGTGACGCCTAAAATGGTGCGTTTTAGGACTGTTTAAGGGTTGAAGTGATTTCGAAGTATGATCCTCTTAGATTTGGATCTGGATTTGAATTTGGATTCGAATTTGGATTCGGATTCTCCTGGATATTCCATAATTTTTTTTTCTTCTTTCCCAGAGATTCTTATTAGAGATCTCCTTCGACCGCTTCAACGGATTCCTCGGCCTCCCCGTCGAGTTCGAGCTCGAGATCCCCTGCCGGGCTCCCAGCGCAAGGTATCCAAAAAAATATATAAATAAAAAAAAAAATCAATTTTGTCCTAATTAGTTATTAATTTGTTTTTAGATTTGGAATTTTAAGTGATTTTTGTTTGGGTTTTTGTTTGTCTTTTTTTTTTTTTTACTTAAAATTGATGGGTTTGAAATTTGGTGCTTATTTCTACTTTGTATGGATCTTTGTTGGATCATTTGGCTTATTCTTTACTTAGAGATCTACTTTGGGGATATGATTTGATAATTTGTGCTTGTGATTTGAAACTTTCTTTTCTTTTTTTTTGTTTCTCTTTAATTTGTAAAATTGTTGGGATATTTGATCTTGTTGTAGTGTTTATTTGAGAACATAGTTTGATTTTTTTTCTTAAGTTTGAGTATCAAGTTTGAAATAATTTTTCTATGAATATTCCTTGGATACTTCACTTACTATGTAGATTGAATGATCTTCTTTTAGCACTAAGGAGTTAGAGTTCCTTTGTGTACAGTGCCAGTGTTTTCGGGGTCTCAGCTGAATCGATGCAGTGCGCCTACGATTCGAAGGGAAACTCAGTTCCCACAATTCTTTTGCTCATGCAAGAGAGATTATATGCGCAGGACGGCCTGAAGGTAGAAATTGTGCTATTCTTGGCCCTTACATATGCCTTTGCTTTAAGCATTAAACATTGAGAAAGAAATCTAATAGAAATCGATGAACAGGCGGAAGGGATATTCCGGATAAATGCGGAGAATGGCCAGGAGGAACATGTGAGGGAGCAGCTGAACAATGGAATTGTTCCGGAGGACATTGATGTGCACTGTTTAGCAGAACTTACCAAGGTATGATTGTTACTAATTGATACACTAAAACTCATTTTGGGCTTTTGATTAGCAATTACTCAACAATTAAGAGTAATTCCTTGTCGTTCGATGAGTTCGTGTCATTGTTGAACAAATTTCATGCCTGATCAATTATCAATTGATAATTGATCAGATGTATTCATTCATTTTTGAGTCACTGAAGAATGGAAATAATTTAGCCAAGAGTATCCTATTCTTTGAAATTTAGAGCATCTGAGTAGTTTGTTCTCACATTGCATTTTTCGAAAATGATGAATAAATCAGTCATCTTGGGGTTGGCTCTTATATAATAATAACTTGCTCAACAGGTTAATCAAAATTAATTCTAAGAACAATGTTGAAAAACACATATTATCTCATTACCAACTTTAATAACATCCAATTTTTCCTTTTTTTTTTCTTATTTAATTTTGTTACTTACCCGGCTAATTTGATAAGTAGCAAACTTTTATAAATTTAAATTTGAATTTAATTTATAATAGAGATTAATTTTGGTTGAAGAATTTATTTTAGTTAAAAGTTGTAAAGCGATTAGTTGAATTTAGATAGAAAACAATTTTTTAAAAATAATTTTATAAAGTTATTTGATAAAAAATTTTTTGCTATCCGTAAATAATATTTTTTACTGAATTTTAGTTTAAAATAAATAAAATTTGAATTTAAATTTAAATTTTAAATTTTAATTTACATTTTAAATTTTAAGTTAGATTTTAAATTTGAACAAACATTCAAAATTTGTTTAGATATCAAATTTCAAATTTTTAAATTTTAAAAATGCTGTTGAAATCTCAAAGGGTGAGTTTAGTTTGGAGATAAAGCTTAAAACTTGTAATAGAATTGCATGGAATAACCTATTAAATTGAACCTTTGTATGATTATTGGGTCTTAAACGAAACTTTTCATCGGTCGGTTGGTATCGGCTGAGATTCTGAGACCTCTCCTCTTCCCCCAGCAAATTTTTAAATTGCCTTACTGAAATAGTGAAAAAATAGTTTTGCTAGCTTAGGACGGGTCATTGCTTTGGTTAGTATCTAGAGAGATTGGAAAAAATCAATATAAATCCGTACGACCATGCCTAGACGTTTTCATGCCTTTTGGGAGTACGCTGTCCAACCGTTGCCTCAAGCCCATAGCATCTTCCACATGAAGGGCAGCATCACTGACACGGTCATTTAAGGGGCTATAATAAATCCCCTTTCATGTGCTTGCATACTTCAGCTCATAACCTATTGGCATGACAAAGTTTTCTTGTGTTAGTCTTGCTGATTGGCATCCTTGACTCTGTCAAAAATGCTTGTGGGGCAGATACGATTCATTTTTTGATATTTCACTTTTTGATTCATTTGTGCATGAAGCACATGCAGTTCTGATGCAGGAGAATGGATGGATAATACTTGTATAGTTATCTGAAGAATGATCTAGATATATATGTTTATCCCATTCTATTGCCATTTTAAAGATGACTCATTATTGTCTTTCTTATTTGCATATTTTATGTCTTGCCTAGAAAAAGGATTTCATCTTGTTATATTCTTCAATAATTGTTTGTTGGTTAGGGAGTTCTCCGTCATCAACCTCTTAGATATAATTCTCGAGTTAGATTAATTGAGCAACCAGCACCGATGTTGATAAAAACCTATGAATATTAGTTTTGCAACTGCTTCCGGTTCACTTTTATGATTAATTGCATGCTAAACTTTTAAATCCTGCAGTTATGTTATCTTTTCCATTTGTACTGTCTTTATTGAATGTTTTTCTATACTTTTCTTGTTTTTGTGAGAAGGAAATAAAATAGAAAAAAAATATAATAGCACAATATATCTCTGTAGGTTTTGAGGGTTTCTCTTCTAATGATGAGAGGAGGGAGTGCAAATCGGATAATGATAACTCAGAAAATGATAAGAGGACCAGAATGGGCTCTTTGAAGAAAAAGGCGATGAAATTCCGGCGCTCTTTAACGAGAAAGAGCAAGAAGGGCGATAATCGAGTAGTGTCAATTGAGGATATAAGGGATGTTGAGGAGCTACAGGCTGTTGATGCATTTCGTCAGGCACTGATTGCAGATGACTTGCTGCCTCCGAGGCTTGATGATTACCATATGATGTTAAGGTATGCTGCTACTAATGTTAATTTGAGATTCCCTGGCTTTTAAATGTCTCTGTGGTTTATGTTTCTAAAAACTTCTCTTTGCATATGAATTTGGTATATTTGTTGTTAAGTTTAAAATTGAGAAACCTCGAACTGTCCATTGTCAGATGAGTGCACATGTTAATCTGCTTAGGTATTTCCTTGCACACCGGGGAAAGCTCATAAGGAAAATTATGTTGGCGTAGGGAGTTTTCGTTCTTCTACAGTGATACCAGGATTTTTCACCACTCGATAGAAAACTATTTGCATTTACCAGTTGGAAATTTCATGTAATGTTTGTGAAAGCTTTTGTTGAAGTTGCATTCTGGAAAAAGTGAGAGAACAAGGTTGTCTAATCTAGACTTTTAGTTATTTGCTTTTGGTTTTTTGCCTGCCACATAGGTCTTCTTGCACATGATCACTGATTGTGGGGCTTATGTACATTCAGTGAGATCTGAAGTTGAATTTCCCTGATGTGCTCTGCTTACGCATTTCATTTTAGTTAAAATATTTTGGTGCGAAGAAATTTTATGGTTTGATTTGAACATAGTAAAAAGGCATATGATGGTTGGTATTATCGAGCAACATATTGTTATAAAGGATTACGACCTCTATTTGTCTTAAAGTATTTTCACCTTGTTGATGGGACTTCCTCATTTGATGTTAATGAGAAGGATTATATATATAAACTTGGACTTTGCTCTAGACAATGTATAGAATGTAAATCATTTTCTTCTATGGAATATTTTATTTTTATTAGTTTTAGTTCCATGATTTCTACCTCCTGAGGTTGGTAGTATGAGTGGAAGACCCGAGTTTCCCACGTAATTACTTGGCCCTTAACGGCATGAAGTTCACCAAGAACATGCATGTAAAGACAAGTATAAAGTTCAAACTCAATCTCGAAAGGCACAATTTAGGATAGCATGAATGTAAATGCAAGAGGTAACCTTGGGTTCCGAATTTTGTGATGCCTCTTTTGTTTACAAGAGACCCCTTACCAGCTTGGGTGGGATTTTGTGGATAATGAGAAGGAATTTTTTGCCTCTCTTGCAATTTTTGTTGCTTGATTTATTTTCATATATCTATATAATATAGGGGTAATTGCAAACGTGCCTTCCAAAACTTTAAAATCGGATTAAACTGTATATAACTTACTTAAATTATGATCATTTCGATTTAGATACTTAGTGTTCCTTGCAGCTGCAGTAAGTTCTAGATACTTCTCTTCTTTTTCCGCTTTCTTTTTTTTTTATAAGGCGGTGATGATGCAGAAAAAAAAAGAAAAGGAAAAGGAAAAAAGTCGAGCTGAGGGATGGTCTGCTCATTGAGCTTAAAAATTTGGACAATTGTTCATATCGGAATATTGCACGTGCATTATCTGGATGGCGTATAATGTATGCAACCATTTGTGCGCAGTCGATACGCGTGCATTATCTGGATGGCGTATAATGTATGCAACCATTTGTGCGCAGTCGATACGCGTGCATTATCTGGATGGCCTATAATATATGCAACCATTTGTGCGTGCGTCGCCGATATCCTCCACACTAATCTGAGCCTTATACTATTTTTTTCCTACCTCTTTTGCTTCTATATATTTATTCTTCGTTTTTTCCTTGTGGTTTTATTTGGTTTGCCCCCTCTGGTTTATATATATAGTTTCTCGAGCTTGAAAACTGCAGATTTCAAATTTGAACAAATATTCAAAATTTGTTTAGATTTCAAATTTCAAATTTTTAAATTTTAAAAATGCTGTTGAAATCTCAAAGGGTGAGTTTAGTTGGAGATAAAGCTTAGGGTGATAACTTAATTAATTATTTAATTAACCTTTTTCTCTGTTGTCACTATTTACTTCCAAACTGAAGTAAGTAACCAACCCATGGAAGTGTACTACATATGCAGTCACTCTTTACTTTTACTCCAAATTTGATTTGTTTGAGTTATTTTAGAGGCTTTTAATTCATGGTAATGTTATTTGCCCGTAGTTAAATTTTTACTTTCCCATCTATTGAGAAGCTTACAAATTACCAGTTCTTGATGATTGCCTCTTGCATTTACGTATTATTGTTATGTTCTAAATATATTTCCCTCTCTGAAACTCACAGGTTACAAAACTCAACTTAATGAGAGGTCCTAAAAAATAATTACTTCTTTTATTCCGGTGCATGCTTAAAGCACCAAAGTCGCAACTTAGAAAACTCAACTTAATGAAAGAGGTTGAAAGACCCGGTTTGGAAAAACTTGAGTTAATTAAAGTATAAAGTTCAAACTCAATCTCGAAAGGCACAATTTAGGAGAGCATGAATGTAAATGCAAGAGGTAACCTTGGGTTCCGAATTTTGTGATGCCTCTTTTGTTTACAAGAGACCCCTTACCAGCTTGGGTGGGATTTTGTGGATAATGAGAAGGAATTTTTTGCCTCTCTTGCAATTTTTGATGCTTGATTTATTTTCATATATCTATATAATATAGGGGTAATTGCAAGCGTGCCTTTCAAAACTTTAAAATCGGGTTAAACTGTATATAACTTACTTAAATTATGATCATTTCGATTTAGATACTCAGTGTTCCTTGCAGTTGCAGTAAGTTCTAGATACTTCTCTTCTTTTTCCGCTTTTTTTTTTTTTTTTTTTTATAAGGCGGTGATGATGCAGAAAAAAAAAAAAAAAAAAAGGAAAAGGAAAAAAGTCGAGCTGAGGGATGGTCTGCTCATTGAGCTTAAAAATTTGGACAACTGTTCATATCGGAATATTGCACGTGCATTATCTGGATGGCGTATAATGTATGCAACCATTTGTGCGCAGTCGATACGCGCGCATTATCTGGATGGCCTACAATATATGCAACCATTTGTGCGTGCGTCGCCGATATCCTCCACACTAATCTGAGCCTTATACTATTTTTTTCCTACCTCTTTTGCTTCTATATATTTATTCTTCGCTTTTTCCCTGTGGTTTTATTTGGTTTGCCCCCTCTGGTTTATATATATAGTTTCTCGAGCTTGAAAACTGCAGATCTTGATCTGCTCCTTTTTAAATTGTTTATGAAATCAATTCATGTCATCTTAGATGCAAATTTGAGACACACTTCATGTTCAAGTATGCTTGATTTTTGTTTTCTGAAATTTTTGCGTTCCTTGCAGCTGCAGTAAGTTTTAAATACCTCTCTTCTTTTTTCTCTTTCTTTTTTTTTTATAAGGCAATGATGATGCAGTTAAAAAATAGAAAATAATTAATAAATCAAAGATTTATTATATCGGAATATAGCACGTGCATTATCTGGATGGCCTATAATATATGCAACCATTTGTGCGCAGTCCATACGCGTGCATTATCTGGATGGCCTATAATGTATGCAACCATTCGTTTATCCTTCACACTAATCTGAGCCTTATACTATTTTTTTACCTTCCTCCTTTGCTTCTATATATTTATTCCTGGTTTTTGCTCCAGTTTTATTTCGTTTCCCTTTGGTTTTTAATCCTTCTGGTTATATATATATATATATATATATATATATATATATATATATATATATATATATATATATATATATATATATTATTTTTCATATGTTTGATGTCAATAATATATTGGCATCAATCATATGATCAGCTTTAACCCATTTCGGAATTTCTAATTGCTGGTGGGGGTGGTGGTACAGGGTCTAGCGGGTGGACGTGATTGGCAGAGGCAATCCTAGGGAAAGGTCCGTGGCGCATCATCCCTGGATCTTGAATTGGTCACCCCTCCAACGGTGGTGGCATGTGTCCTCGAAGAGACGTTGATCTGGCGAAGCAGACACAAATGCTTAATAAGAAGAAGTCTTGATAGATCATATTCTTAAATTTTAGTTTATACTAACATCTGAAATATTGCCCTGCTCAAAGCTGTTATACTTGAAAATGAAATTGTCAATGATGCTCAAGTGTTTTGTTTCAGGTGAAAGGTCTTTATGAAATTTTAGATGAATGCTACGAACCTTTAAACCAACACTTTACAACCGTGGAAAACATGAAGAATGCAGAAACTGCCTCGCATGCAGAGGCATCTGAGTAGATTTACGCAAGATTGTTTCTAATTAAGGTCTGCTTCCTTTCCCATGGGCTTAAGCAGTTTCACAATTATATTATTTACAGATTAAATTTGAATAGTGCTTCTGATTTCCTGTTGTTTCCTCATATTGAATAGAGAAATTAGCTAAGCTTCATATTTTTACTTCTTTTTTCCTGACTCTTTTTTCGAATTAAATAAAGAAATTATCTGACCCTCGCATATTTACTTCCCTTTTTCTTCTCCCACAAATGAGATTGTCACCCCTTGCCTCTACCTGCATATTCTCTATAAACTTTATGGTTTTAATTAAGCTGGCTATTTCTAAATTACAAATTAAGTTGGCTGATTTAATTAAGTTGCCACTGCCTACATATCTCTTACTCTTGATTAGTTTGAGCTCTTTCCGAATTTTTATGCTCCTTTTCTAATTAATTTAAATTCTATTTTCGGTGTTCAATTTTTTTTTCCGGGCGTATGATGATACATAAAGAATAGCAACAGTTCTTGACCGGCCTTGGGTGTTGAATTCCTAATTGGGTAGCGATGGTGTGCAGGCAAAAAAAATTGACAGTGTTGGATGGTTGTCAACACTAAATTACAAATTAAGTTGACTGGTTTTAATTAAGTTGGTTGTTCCTTTCCTGTTCTCCCGCTTCAGCCTAAGTATTTGTGTTGCCTTTGTGTAAAAATATGGACATTTCTCGGCGACCTTCGGCAACCGGCTGTTGTTTATACAGTGATCCAACATGAAAAAAAAAGTATTACTTCCATTCTCTACTCTTTCTTTCGATTGAGTTTACATATTATCTGAGCCTCCGATTTTAAAAAAAATTTCCACGCTCCTCTTCTTATGTTTTTACACTTCTGTACTTACTCTGTCTTCTTTGGATTTTAGTTGTAATTTGTGTCATTGGATAACTTGAAGTTTTAAAGCATTATGGTTTAAATTCTTTACATCGGTTTTCTCTCGGGTGTTGAATTGTTACTTGGGTAGTGATGGTGTGCATGCAAGAAATTGGTAGCGTTGGATGGCTGTGACCAACCAACTGTTGACCGCAACCCATTGCCAATACTCACTACTTATATCGTTTCCTAATGTTGGGTAGTGAATGAAATTTTATTTGGCATATTGTTTTTACATACATGCAGACAAATGTTTGTTCCTTTTCTTTTTGCTACCTTCGAATTCCCTCACTCTTAACTAACTTGATTTCTTCCCTCTTATCCCCAAGGTTCCTACTCTGCATCCAAAGGTTCGTACTCGCCTTAGATACCTACACGTGTTCTTCATGAGTATTCTGAAAAAAAATTTCCCTTTGCTCCATGTTTCCTAATGTTGTCGTTTTATTATCTTTTAGGTCTCTAATTAAACCAATTGGTGAAGTTGCTTTGTTCCCCTTATTCATTTAAATAAATGAAGAAGCAATGCCGTGAAGAGACACATGTGGTTATGAGTAAGTGTAGAATTCCCCTTCCTTTCCGGCATCCCTATTTTACAAGAGAACCTTGAATGCTTGCTCCTTCTCACATATGCACTTTGCTACAGACCCTTTAATACTTGCGGTACTTTTGCAATGGTTGATACTTATCTTCTTTTGTTTGCTGCCTTTCTTTGTTTCTTTTCACGCCTCTGGTTTGGCATGGAAATTTTGATTCACATTTTTATTTCTACATACATGCAAACAAATGTTGATTCCCTTCTTTTGTACTGCCTTGGAAATCTCTCATTGTTAGCTAACTTGATTTCTTCACTCTCCAAATCTGCTACTCTTGATTGGTTTGAACTCTTCCAGATTTTTTATATTCTTTTTTTAATTAATTTAAATTCTATTTTCGGTGTTCAATTTTTTTTTACGGGCTATGATGATACATAAAGAATAACAAAAATTCTTGGCCGGCTTTGGGTGTTGGATTGCTACTTGGGTAGTGATGGTGTGCATGCAAAAAAATTGGTAGTGTTGGATGGCTGTGAACAACGAAATGTTGATTCCGCAACCCATTCCCAATGCTTACTGCTTATATCAACAAAGTATGTAAAGGTGTTGTTCCTTTCCCCTTCCCTCGCTTCAACCTAAGTATATTTGTGTTGCCATTATGTAAAAATATGAGTATTTCTCAGCGGGGCCTTCGGTAACCAGCTGCTGTTTATACAATGATCCTGCATGAAAAAAAAAAACTACTTCCATTCTCTACTCTTTCTTTCGATTGACTTGCCATATTATCTGAGCCTCACATTTTAAATGTATCTTTAATACTTGCCGTGCTTTCAAAATGGTTCATATTTAGCTTTTTTCATTTCCTGCCTTCATTTGTTTCTTTTCACAGCTCTGATTTGGTATGAAATTTTTAATTCACATATTGTTTTACATACATGCAGACAAATGTTTATTCCTTTTTCTTTTTGCTACCTTTGAAATCTCTCTCTTAACAAACTTGATTTCTTCTCTCTTATTCCCAAGGTTCCTGTTCTACATCCAAAGGTTTGTACTTGCCTTACATACCTACACATGCATTTTCTTCATGAGTATTCTGAAATTTTTTTTCCTTTCCTATATGTTTCCTAATGTTGTCGTTTTATTCACTTTCAGGCTTCTAATTAAACCAATCTGGAGAAGCATATTTTAGAAGGTATAATTTGAAGATCAGGAGGAACACCCACCCTTTGTTTGTTGCTACTTATGTTTTTTGGTTTGTTGCCTTTGTTTGTTTCTTTTCACACCTCCGATTTGGTATGCAAATTTTGATCCGCATTTTTTCTTTTACATGCATGCAAACAAATGTTGATTCCGTTCTTTTGTACCGCCTTGGAAATCTCTCATTGTTACCTTACTTGATTTCTTTGCTTTTACTCCCGAGGTTTGCGTCCAACATCCCAGGATTTGCGCTGAGGTTAGAAGGATGTACATGCATTTTCCATGATTATTCTAAAAAAAGAAAAAACTTTAGTCAATATTTTCTACCATTATGCTTTTATTTTCTTCCAGGTTTGTAATCAGCCCAATCTGGTGAAGGATATTTTACAAGGTATAATTTGAAAATCTAGAGGACCATGCAATCACGAGGGAGTGTACCTTCCTTTTTCCTTTCCTGCATCCCTATTTTACTGTACATTTTTTAATGCTTACTATACTTTTTTTGTTGTTGCTTCCCAAGCTAGGAAATTGCTTTGTAGAATATTTACGTATAGCAAGCACCCCTACAAGAGGAAAAATAAGAAAGTTAAAACAATTTTGTTCCGGGCGAGTTCGACTTCAAGCAATTCGAGACTAACAATTTTCGGCAATGAGATGTGTTTCTTTTTTTTCACCGCAATTGGTTATTAAAAATATGAAACTCTTCAGTACAATGAGCAAATGAGTGACATATTTCTTTGCAAACTAGGCCTTCTAAACATCAATATACTTAACCATTTTACCCTTCGGTTATTCTACCTTCCACTCTCTAAATTTATTTGCTTAATATACTAAACCATTTTTTGTCCATTTGAAGAAAGCGTGGGAAGTGGCTCAATCCCCTTTCAAGAACTTACTGATGATGGGATTTATGACGTAGATGGCTGGAAATGCAGTCCTTCTATTTAGTATTGGCATCACATTCTCAGCTCTTTGGCAACCAGCAAGTGCACTTCAAGGTGTCGGAAAAGGTATAGCACCACAATTTTTTTTTCAATCATTTTTTTTTCATAATCCAAACAATATAAGTGGGGCGAGATCTGTGGCCATGGATGCCGAAGTTGGTGCTCCATGTATGTAAAAAAATATGTGTGGGATTTCTGAGCACAATTTGTGGCCAGATCTGTGAACAAAACACTGTGCGAGTTCTCTCCTTCGATTTTTTTCCCCCTATATGCAGGTGGTGACAACAAAAAATTAACCCAAGACTGAAGTATTGGGCTCAACTACTGCCATGGACAATTAAACTATGCAGCTGGTACTGCCTAATGAGGTAGGTGCATTAATTTCTATATTAGAATAAGCGCGAGCATAAAGAAGTAACATGATCACAGCTCAATTAACATCATTTCTTTATGTTTCCCTAAGATGATCACTTATTTAATTTATGTATTGAAGATGTAAAATTTCAGATGCATCTTTTGAATTTAGTTTAAGTTGCAATTAAACTATACTGAACCTAATGCAAATTTCATTCGAATTTACTGTAATACAGATTTTACTGTGAGGTTCATGTGAGTAGCTAATGTAGATTTTGAGGAACCTCACAATTCTTTCACTCCGAGCTTCATATGTGTTACATTTTCCCTTCATTTGAGGAACTACATAATTCTTTCACCCTGAGGTTTATGTGATATCCTAATGCATATTTCATCCCAATCCAGTATTCATCTAAAGAAGATGAGAAATGTGAGGATGCAGATTTTGAGGCCAAAAATCATGATTCAAAGTTCACTTTGAGATTCATGTGAGAACCCCCTATATGTAGGTGATCATCAAAATGGTGGAAAACGAAATTCTCACACAATCCTCACATCACCGTCCCGACATTCCACCACCAGAGGAAGTGAAGGCAAAGTTGAAGTATTGGGTTCAAACAGTGGCAGGTACAATTAAGCAGTGTAATTGAACGTGCCTAATGAGGTAAATACATTAATTTCTATATTAGGAATGAGGTGAAACATAAAGAAGTAATTCGTATGAGAACCTAATACAGATTTCATCCCAATTGTGGTAATGCAGATTTTGGAGACAAAAATTCTAATGAAGATTTCGCCATGAGGTTCATGTTAGAGCCTAATAGATTTGACACCATTTCATATTGTGCCAAAAATTTTCCTTTTAGAACAGAAGCGTAGAAGTTGTTTTCGATATCCTCGTGATGTTTTTAATATCATCATTGCAATACCAAGTAATGGTTTTGTAGCCTTACTAATAAATTGTTTAGAGTTAATTATATCTTAGTTTCTACAAGTAGGAGAGTTGCACGCCACCTTTTAATATGAGCAGAATATGTTGCTAGATGTATCCTAGAGGTAATAATATTAAACGTCATGTGGTTTGCTAAAACTGTTTCCGTTGACGGCTCCTTCAAACTATTGATAAACTATTGATTATTGATTGCCCCTCTGCAAAAATTAGACATTATCTCCAACACAATTGTAAAGCAGATATTGTACTTTTATCCTTCTTCGTTGACATTATTATAGTTTCTTATCTTGTGCGACAACTTACTGTCACGAATTCAACATCACAAAGCGGTTTCGGTATCTTAGAACATGGATTCAAGCTTATTACTGAATGATTTCCCTCTCTTTTATATGCTCTAACACATTTATCAACAGGAGATTGTTACAGTTTTCTACGAACTAGCAACTTTAACATGTTTATGGATTTTGGTAAATCTGCTGATGAAATGTCTTATGGAACTTAAACTGCTACCTGTTCACAAGGAAAATCTTACTTATGTAGTTTGATATGTTCTGATTTTACAAATTCCTCTTCTCATAGCATAACATTATTGATCAAAATTCTGAAATTAGAGATCTCCTACATGCATTTTTATGTCTTTGTTTTTGCTTAGAAGAATTATAATAAACAGGATGGAGTAATTTCTTCATTATCCATAATTTTTTTTCACAGGGTTATGCAGGTGGTGACGAGGCCAAAATGTTGAAAAGGCACCTCTGGGATACTACTGCAATAATTGGGATAGGTGCAGACAGGGCAGCTACTGCTGCTTCTTTGCTCAATAAACATGGTTATACTGATGCCTGCCATACATTATGTATGGGGGACCGTAAATTGGCACGCAAGTTCGGACCTCACTCTGACAACGGAAAAGTTGGTGTGGTAATATTGGATGATGGGATGCAGGTATTAAGCAATGAATATATACTCCCATGAATTTTTATTTTGGTCTGGGTAATAGGTAATTAAGTATATTCTGATAGTTAGTTACCGCTGAACAAGACTTTAGTAGGTGCGGAATAGTATTTATCCATTTTATAGCCTTTGTAGCTGTGTAAAGTACATTTGTAGCTGTTTTTACTTCTTGGTGTTAAATGCAAACTAAAATTTAAAATTATTATTACATGAGCTCTTATGTTTTTAGCCTGGGCTGAAAATGGTGATAAGGTGATCAATTTTATTAATTGTTATTTGGCTTCTCATGAGTCCATGTGCTTATTCTTTGCACGTTCCCAATGGTCTGTCCTAAACTTATTAGCAGAACAAGGGATGTGTTGTCCCTGATGTATCACCCCCTTCATTGTTTTCCTACACTATTATATTTTCGTTCCTCTTCCCTAACTATATTACCCTCCTTAACACAGCCTACAATCTATTAGGTGATGTGCCCTTAGCACATTCTCAATTCTTTTATTTAATTTTGGCGTATTAAATTAATGTCTATTATCTCCTGCAATTTCCTATCTTCCCTCACATGTTTCCCTCTCTGTCTACTGATTTAGCTCAAAACTTATTGGGTACTAAATTACAATTGAATTGAATTGAATTGGGTTCGTATGGCTACAATTTGAGCTTGGATTCATGAGACTTGGATTTGGGTTTGGGTTCGGATTTGATTCAGATTTACGTCTGAAGAAACCCATGGGATTTAACTAAGTGATTTGGTGATTTGGTTGGGTAGAGCCTTAATCCAGATTGGGTAGAGCCTAATGCAACTTTTATTCAATTATTTTTTGTAATTGAATTTTAAATGTCAATTTAAATTAAAAATTTATGAAATTAAATTTACAATCATAGTAAAAATATAAAACTTAATATAACTTTAATATAATTTCTAATTGGATTTTAAAGGTTAATTCAAATTTAAATTTCATGGAATTAAATTTAAAATTAAAATAAAAGAATAAAATTTAAATTATGCATGAATAATTTATTATGAAGGTTTACATTATTAAAAATAATTATAAAAAATATCCGCAGCGAAGCGCGGGTACTTCACTAGTTATTATATTAATGCTGGGATGGATCTCTTTTCATGAACAACACATTGGCAATTAATGGACCTTACGAAATAGTATTTATATCCTTCTTAATTTGATAGAGGAGATGTATATGTAAATATAGTACGGAGTTAACATGTGGAGTCACATGCATGTGCAATATATAAAAACAGGTCGGCGTTTTTCTCTCTATACGTACAGCATATAATTTTGCAGCATTTATAATCTTGTGTCAGAGGAGGAACATCGCCCGTCATAAACGGGCGCGTTACACTGTTTACACCTGTACAGCACTGTCAAAAAAATATTTATAATTTTTTTTTTATATATATATATATATATATATATATATATATATATATATATATATATATATATAATAAAGTTTATATACTTTTAAAAATATAAACATAATTATACTTATAAATTTTTTATCATTAAATTTGTATTAAAATTTGTGCTATTATAAAGTCAACTTATAGATAAAAAGAGAAAGTATAATAACACATATCTCAATACAAATTCAATAGTGAAAATTCACAAACATAGATTTGTACTTTTGAAATTATATAACCTCTACTATATATATATATATATATATAGAGATAGAGAGAGAGAGAGAGAGAGAGAGAGAGAGAGAGAGAGAGAGAGAGAGAGTTCGGCTACTATGCTTATACAAGAACCAAACAATTGAGCATATGCTTGTAAATTTTCTACCGTTAGATCTATCTCTTTGACTGATTTCATCCATTAAATTTTCTATTACACTAACCACTCACTTAACCCAAGGGGCCTACTATCATCTTAACCACACATCATTTTATCCAGTGACTAAAAACTCACAAGCACCAATAACTTGATACTCTTAAAAGCATAGGAGCTCAATTTTATATATATATATATAGTCAGGCTACTATAAGCTCTTTGTACTACTAAGTTTTCATTGTTAGATCTATTCATTTGATCATGTCCACTCTTTATATCATACTATTTTTCCAACCACCTATTAAACCCTAGCGGCCCATGCACTATCATCCTAACCACACATCACTTAAACCAAGGTTTAAAAATCTAATAGCACTAATTAATGACTTGATGCTATCGATAACATAGTAGCCTAGTTCTATATAGATCAATCCCTTTTATCATTTTCACCTCTTAGATCATACTATTTTTCTAACTACCCACTAAACTTTAGGGGCCCACTATCATCCTAACTACATATCTCGTAAACCAAGGTCTAAAACCTAATAGTACTAATGACTTGGTGCTATCGATAGCATAATAACCTAGTTATATAATATATATATATATATATATATATATATATATATTAAGAAAATATATATAAAAATATTATTATGTAAATTATTGAATATATATATTAAAAATATTATTTTTTATTTAATTTTAATTTACTTTTAAAAGAATGTTTTGAATTCAGACATGAAATCATTTTCAAAAATATAAAAGTACTTAAATGATTTAAAATTTTAAAATATAATAATTGTTTCACTAGTTTCTCAGTCTGCTGTAATTTCTTTGTTTTGATCCTTCAAGGTTTTATATAAGTTCCTCGTCAGAGACTCTAGATGCTGCTGCACTATTTTTATTATTAATTAAATTATAAATTATTGTCCACCTACATTCAGTATCCATCTATACGTTCATATATACATCTTACTTTTATCTGCTCTTAATTTATTTCATCTTATGTATCAATATTAACTCATTATTAAAAATTTAACATTTAAAAATAATTTTTTTATATTTAATATATTTAAAAATACTTCAATATAATCTAATATTATATTTAAAAAAATTGATAAATAAAAAGTCATCATGCGTATAACGACACTTATACTGAATAGAATATATCAACATATTTTAAAATCTTAATTTTGTAAAACATAAAAAAATTAAAAATAATAATAAAATTATTATGTTATTTAATAATATTTTTTAAAATATTAATATTTACTATATTATAGAAACTCTAAAATATGAATATGCAGATAAATCAAGTGTACGAAACAATTATGTAATGTTTTATAAGCCAAAATTTCAAAATCATCATTTATTAAGTTCAAGAACTAAGTATTATGGCTTAGAGTGGAATTTATGAATAACTCCCCCCGGAACTATATATTTGCATGTTCTATAGTAAATACTTGTTTAAAAGCGAATTACTATAATGGCATCCTTTTTACATTATGGTAAAATCTGTCAAGGAATATTAAATAGTACTACTGATGGTGTAGATAAGGACTGCATTCAAACACACAACAAATTCAGGGAGGTATTTGTAAATTTTCCAATATGCATGTGAACTCCTAAACTTCTCTCAAACAAATGAAATATTTCAATTATTATATATTCAAGCAACTCCAACTTCCCTAAAACTCTCTTCACTCTTCACTACGTTCTCTCTCTAAGACTCTCTCTCTCTCTCTCTCTCCTCTCTCTCTCTCTCTCTGATACAACAATGGCATCATGTATGATAGAGAGGAGGAGGAAGAAGAGGAGGAGATCATGGAGAGTTATGTTTTACATGGCCATGATCTACAGCATGGTTTTGTGCTTCCACTGCAACGCAATGGCATTTCCGTTAATACGGCCAAAACCGAGGGCGAAGTCCCATGCAGAAGAGGTATCGAGCCACTTCATCGGGACAAGGCCCATCCCTTCCGGCGCCGGCGTCGGCGGAGGTTTGGGTGAGAGTAAGCGGCGGATCCCCAGCTGCCCTGATCCGCTCCACAACAGGTGAAATAACGAAAATGCCCCTCTCCGCCGCTATACAATGCTGTTTTTCACAACGACTAGGCCAGGGTATTTTGGACATTTCATCTTTTCTATATCCTTGCATTTTGTATAGTTAAGATAAGATGAGTGTGTGATATTGTTTGTTAGTGAAGAAGATATATAGGTTATTTATTATGGATTTTTTTTTTTTTTTTACATTTTTTTTTGTTGATAAGTGAAAATGTAATTAAAAATGAGACAAACTAAGATGGTAGTGTGGTTAATTTATTTCACCCTTTTTCCCTTTCAATACTTGTTGAATATTCAAATTCTACCATTTTTCTTCTTTTCATTCATTTTTATAGTATAAGGAAAACATCGATATCCGTGATCATGATCATCAGATAATTTAATTTACTGTATTTATTGTCATTTTAAAATTTGAGAGATATAACTAATGTCAGATTAGATCATCACACGATTAGAGGATTTGTGAAAAAAAAATTAATTTGTTCATAACTAAGCTTTTATATAAATGAAAATATTTCTATCAACGGTATCAGCAGTTGGGATATATGTTCAAATAATTTTTTTGAAATTACTATTTGAAATTATTGGTTAAAAAAAAAAATAATAATAATAAAATAAAATAAAATAAAAATTCTATAACCAACAAGAACATGGAATATGTATAATTTTGTCCACTAATATATATATAAGGGGCTTTATATATATCCCCATAAGTTATCATTTTCATCATATATGTAAATGATAAATTAATTAATCTCTGAGTAATAATATAATATTTCTGCAAATATAGTAATCAAGCATATTCTCATCTCTTTTTTTTTTTTTTTGTGGCATTTAAAAGAATCAGTTTATTTTAATTTCTCTTTGGCCAAGATATATATAAACATAAATAATCATGCAAGTTTGTGTTTCCTTTATTTTTGTTGTTTCTTTTTTTTATTTTTTGGATATTAATTAGGGAAGTAGAGTTTTTTTTGAGAGAAAGGTAGCATGCTACCGCTTCGTTTATTTTTATTAGGGGAGCAGAGTTGTGCAGAGAAATGAGAGGGCTACCATAACTAGTAACTAACAAAACTGGTTAAAAAAAAGTGAAAAAAAAAAAAAAAAAAAGAATAAAAAGAACAAAATTAAGGGAAATATATAAAGGAAACCATGTGCTACTTGTGTGAATACTCAAATCGGTTTCTTTCCCTAAATAAATGGCACAAGTTTAGCGTAATGTCAAGGGTCATATCATGTTTTTTGTCCTCTTGTTTGTGGCCTATTGAGTTTTAGCTCCAAACCAAATACTGGGCACTGTTGCTTCATAACATGTTTTGTCTACATTTGGATTGCACAAAATATCGCCATGATACAAAAGTTACAAATAGTGGCCATTATTATTATTTTTAATTTAGAATAATAATTATGTTATTCGGTTAATTATCTACCGTAGATTTTACAGAAGTATTATTTTAGTAAAACAAATTTTGATTTGATAAATTTGAATAAATTTTAGTGAATATACATGTTTTTGAGTATTCCTTATGTGGTCTCATCATAACCTGTTAACCGTTGATGTACTGATTATTTTTTATAAACCAATCACTAAATGTTTGAATTGTAGATTACTAATACATTAGCAACTATTTTTGTTTATACGGTGCATGAAAAAGTATATAAAGATAAAATTTCGACTTTAAAAGATTTAAAATTTCATTTTATCCTCACAGTAAATATTTTTTATCCGTTTTTATTTGTCGAACAGGTACTGGCATCAGGGACGGAGCCATATTAAGGCCCAAAGTGGCTATGGTCCTCTCAATTTTTTAATATTACTTAATAGTTCTAAGTACCAATCTACTCTTTTTCTTGTTTAGATAGTCAAGTGTCACGGACTTAAGCGAAATTGCTTAAAAAATATGCGTGGCGCTTGCCTTCCTTCACGAAGTGAGCAAGCCTACACCTCTACTTGCGAACTTGGACCTACTCGCCCTAAGTTGAAGTGCAAGAGAGAGTTTGAAGAAGAGCAAGCCTACTCCTCTACCGCGCGGCGTTCGCCTTCCTTCACGAAGTGAGCAAGCCTACACCTCTACTTGCGAACTTAGACTTTCTCGCCCTAAGTTGAAGTGCAAGAGAGAGTTTGAAGAAGAGGAAGAATATTTCTGAAATTAGAAAGTACAACTGATTCTTACTTGGGGGGGGGTGTGGAGGTCACAATCTTATATAGACCACTTGTCGCCCATAAGCCTAATGAAAAGATGCCAAGTGGCACAAAAGTACAAACCAAAAGGAGAGGCTACGAGCTCCCAAGAGTCCTACATTTATTACCTTACCTAGAAACTTGAAGAAGCCCAAGACTCTTCGGCTTCCGCGTCCGACGTCTTGAGATTCGAGAAGAAGCATCTAGATGGATGTAGCAAAACCTCGCGAAGTGATTCCCCTTTGGAGTTTGGTAGATTGCAAAGGAGAAATCCGCAGAAAAAGTTAAGTCCTTGACAACCTCCCCCACCTAATGTGCAGACGCCCTCGCTGCGCGCTAGTATTGGAATTCCTCGATCATGGTGGAATATTTCCAGAGAGTGCCAGCCTTCTCCCAGCTTGCTTCGCCATGCGGGAGGTTCTTCCACTTGACTAGTTACTCAACACTCGGCGGGACTCCGCGACGACGGATGGTGTGAGTGTCCAGCAAAGTTTCGACCTCCTTGTCAATGGATGTTGTCATAGTAGCGGGAACGCGCTGTGACACTCCTGTTGGGATCCTCGGGGTCGTCATGGAATGGCCGAAGGCAGCTTGCATAAAAGACAGGGTGGATCCGCAGGTTGGCTGGTAGTTGCAATTTGTAGGCAGCTTTTCACACTCGCTTCACCACAGTGAACGGACCCTCATACTTTCGTATCAGACTGTGATGAATCTTGCGAAAGGCTTTGAATTGTTGTGGCTGCAGCTTGATCAAGACTTGGTCTCCCTCAACGAACTCCAAGGGTCGCCGCTTTATATCGGCCCACTTCTTCATCCGATGCGTCGCTTTTTCCAAACAAGCCCTCGCGATGTCTCCCTTTTCTTGGAGATGCGAGGTGAATTGAAGAGCCATAGAGCTGCGGCCCTGCTCGCTCGCAGCAGAGTGTGGAGTGAGCGGCTGTCTTCCTGTTGCAAGCTCGAACGGGCTGTGGTTCGTAGATTCACTCCTCCGCAAATTGTAAGAGAATTGGGCCACATCCAGATAATGTACCCAGTCCTTCTGACTAGCACTCACATAGTGCCTCAAGTACTCTTCCACCAAGGCATTCACCCGCTCCGTCTGGCTGTCTGTCTGCGGATGAAAACTTGTAGAGAAAAGCAATTCTGACCTTAAGATTTGGAACACCTCTGTCCAAAACTTGCCAGTGAACCTTGGGTCGCGATCGCTCACAATGTTTTCAGGGATCCCCCAAAACTTCACCACATTGCTGACGAAGAGTCGCGCTACTTCCTCCGTCGTGCAATCCGTTGGTGCAGCTATGAAGGTTCCGTATTTGGAGAATCGGTCCACCACTACAAGAATTGATCCCAATGCCCCCACCTTGGGCAAAGCAGAGATGAAGTCCATCGAGACGCTCTCCCATGGACGCGTTGGTGTTGGTTGTGGTGACCCGGATCTTTGCGGAGCTTCTACAGTGTGACCAGCAGCTTCCAGAAGCCCACGCGGCATGTCGGCGGGTTCGTGCGCCAATTTGGACACAAGTGATGGACTCGGGGCTTAAGTTGGATCCCGCGGGTAACCAGAAGACCCCGTCGGATGTTTAGAGGTGTCTTCGCGCAAATTGGATATCAAATTTGGACTCGGCGCGAAAAACGGATTAATTTTACCTTTCCGGGAGCCTCCGGCAAATTTTAGGATTGGAATTTGGCAAAACGGACGCCGGATTTGGAATCAGCGCGCGAAAACGGTCAAAATGGACTACCTACTTGATATTTTTGAGCATCTGTTACTGTTCACGGCCGGAACAGTACTTTCCGGCGATCGCCGGTGCCGGAAGCGGCGGCGGGCAGCACCGGCGGGCGGCGGCGCGGCCTCGGGCAGGCGGAGCAGCGGCGGCGCGCGGCGCGGGCAGGGGCGCGGGCAGCGCGCAGGGCCGCGGGCAGGCGCGCGGTCCACGGCGGCGGCCGTGCACCAGGGCGCTGCCACGTGGCGAATGTTGGTTGGGCGGCTCACAGCGCGCGGTCCACGGAGTTTCTTGGGTGCACGGTGGACCGACAGGGTGACACGTGGCACTTTGTGATTGGGCGGTGTTGTGCACCCGGTCCACGCAATAGATGGAGTGGGTGCCGTACGCGACAGGCGGGCGTGCGGTGTGCGCGGTCCACGGCGCGGTGCACGGCGGGGTTGTGCCACGTGGCGCGCCGCCATTGGCGGGCGCACGTGCACCGGGCGCAGGGAACGTTTTTTTTTTCCCCTCAGCCTAAAAACCCCATCCGAGCTCCATTGTTTTGCATTTTTCTCTCTATCCCTTCACTTTCTGCCCGAGCTCCTCTCTGCCAAAAATCTTCATCTCTGAGTCCTGGATCTCCCTGCCAAGTTTCAGGAGTTTTGGTGGCACGAATCCCGAGGTTCCCCATTTTACGGTGCGGCGCGACGTTGCTTTCTTGTGTTCTTCCTCGGCGCAGCGATAGTGTTTTTGCTCCCCTGGGCTACCCCGACATCATTTTCCTGCGATTCTTGCACCGACAGATTCCTAAGAGGTAGGACTTCATCTTTCGTTTTGGTCGCGCTTTCCCGTTTCGAGGTTTTGGCACGGTTTTCGAGGCTACAAGTGACCCCTTTTTCTGTATGGAATTACTTGACAGCAGCGGAGTATTTTGGCCATATCTTTGCGCACGAGCGTCTGACGGAAACGAGCTTATACAACTTTTTCATCTACGGATCGCAAGGAACGCGCTCGTATTTTTAGTGGATTTTCGTGAATTTTCTTTCGAGGTGAAAATTAAGGATTTCTCTGTGAACAGTAATCAGCCCTTAATACAGATTTTTGTTTGAGAGTGCCCCCTTGCTGAATTTTTATCTTGGTGTACAGAACTCGGATTTGGGCGTGCAAGGTACCGTTGCGAAGCTATCGACGCGAGGATCGCCGTGATATTTTTATTGGAATTTTCTGGACATTTTCTGCAGGTGATAATTTGACAGTTTGGTACTCGTGTTTGTATGTGGTAATTAGTGCTGGAATTGGGACTCTAGTGTAATTAGTGGATTCCTTGATGTACCAGGAGTGTTGCGGGTGTGCTAAATTTGTGGGAGCGAGGAATTGGAATTTTGGTATTTTCTGACTGTACGAGTTGGGACAGTTGCACTTCAGGTGGGTGGTTGTTGTACTCCTCTCCTTTGTTATGCCCACTAGGAATATCAGAGTACCCTTGATTTGACAATGCTAAATGTGTTGATTGGTAGACTTGCATGCTCTAGGAATTAATTATTGGTTATGTGGATCCCTGATAAATTATTGTTAGAATGATCATCTGATTTAATCGCTTAATTAATTTGGACTGTATTCTTGGAGACTAAATAGGAATTGAGGACTGCAAAACTGATGATTTTTCATATGAGACTATCACCCTGGCTTATGTCACTCTAA
This sequence comes from Tillandsia fasciculata, assembly GCA_029168755.2. Taxonomy (NCBI): domain Eukaryota; kingdom Viridiplantae; phylum Streptophyta; class Magnoliopsida; order Poales; family Bromeliaceae; genus Tillandsia; species Tillandsia fasciculata. The sequence continues at coordinate 14,705,938 of CM054948.1, forward strand.
ATTATTTATTCTTGAAATTGGACAAATGTTGGAACCATGCATGATTAAATTGGTCACATAATTATGTCATCTTTTACTGCTACACTATTTTGGGACTTGACTTAGGAGAAACCATGCATTTACTCTTTTCTTCTCCTATTGTTGACACTTGCGGCTTAGTCGCTCAGGTTCGAGCGTGTGTTGGACAGTGTAGTCAGGTATTGGGGATTTGGGACAGGTTGGGTTTATGACAGGGTGTTGCGGCGACCACGGATCTTGGGTGGTTGACCGGATTGTTACTATTGCATCAGATTGGGTGTTTTGGGGATCGGGCTATCTTTAGTGGAGGGTTTTTCCCACTTCCTTAGTCTCGATCCAGTCCTGCTATTATGAGACAGTGGTTACAGTGATACAGTGATACTTGATACAGTGATACTTGATACAGTGATACTTTACTCGTGTGGGTCGCTCCCCTCGAGTGCCACTCCGGAGTAGGCTTTCCACGGTGTGAGCGCCGGGCACCATGCTGGTTTCTTGAGTTCCACGGTGTGAGCGCCGGGCACCATGCTGGTTCTTGAGTTCCACGGTGTGAGCGCCGGGCACCATGCTGGTTTCTTGAGTTCGACAGCAGAGCAGGCAGTGCCAGTGTTCACTGGCTGTCAGATTGGGTCGTTATGACAGGCTTCTTGATTCTGATGCATCACTTTCTCCATCCTTATTGGTTGGTCATGTAGAGGCATATTAGGGATAGCACTTTATCAGTCGCTTTACCTATCTGCATCTCCTTTCTTTTCCTTTCCCTTTTTCGCCTCTGATCACCTGGTGGGCATATCTGAGCTGAGGCTTTACCCACTAGGGGAGGCTACTGTTTATAGTAGTACTTACCCCCATTGTTTTTCTTGTCTCTTTCTTTCCCCTTGTTTTGCAGAGTCCTCAGTGGGAGTTGCTGGGCCGTCAGCAACTAATCGAGGTAAGCAGATTGCGGACTAGATAGAGAGCCACCGAGGGTCGTAGCTGGAGATTTTTGGGTACCAGGACTTCTCAGACAGTTTTCTTGTATTTCTTTTGGGGACTGGCTGTGAGGTCCCGGAATCCCCGACGTAGGAGTTGCTGGTTGTTGGGCAGCTGTTAGTGGCCGTTGGGAGTGTTGGTGCGCGTGTCGGGCCCAAGAAATGAATTTGTGATGCAATTTGGGTTTTGCTTGCATCACTGGAGGCCTGCGTGGGTTGCGCGCAATTTGGACACAAGTGGTGGACTTCGGGCTTAAATTGTGACCCCGTGGGAAGTTGGAGGACCCGTCGGGTGTTTGGAAGTGATTTCGCGCGATTCAGATGTCAAATTTAGACTCCGGGTGAAGTCCGGATAAAAGTTTACCTCTCCGATCGCCTTCGGGAATTTTTAGAGTTGGATTTTGGCAAATCGGACTTTAAAAATGGACCCGGCGCGGAAATCGGATCGAGTGGACATTCGGCAATTTTTCGGGCGAGAATTTGGGAAAACGGACATCGTTTTTGGATTCAGCGCGCGAAATCGCTAAGAATGGACTATTTATTTGTTGGTTTTGGAGCTCGGTAGGTGTGCGCGCTTTTCGAGGCGAAGCAGCACGCAAATCGAGGCATGCGCGGCACGCAAGTCGAGGCGTGCGTGGCTCGGATCCCGAGGAGACCGCGTGACGGGACGCGCCTCTGCGCGCGTCAGGTGCGCAGGCGCACCCCTGCGCGGGCCAACGGGGGGCCGCCACGTGGCGGACCCCCGTTGGCGCCCGCGCGGGCGCTGGGGCGCGCGCCCGTGTCACGGGCGCGTGTCCCGCGCCTGTGGGCAGCGCGGTGTCACGCGCCCGTGTGGCGCGTGAGCTGCGCGCCCGCGTGGCGTGCGGGGATTCGGCCACGTGGCCCGCTGCCGCGTTGCTCGGACCGGGTGCACCCGGCGGGTGCGGTGGACCGGCCGGTGCACCGTGGACCGGTGCACCATGGACCCGCCTCCCTCTCCCTTTCTCTTTTCTTCTTCTTCTTCCTCCCCGCAAGCGCCATTTTTCTCCCTTTCTTTCTTCTGAGGAGCCCGAGAGTGAGGGAGAGTGAGGGAAGAGGTTGTGGGAGGTGCCGTTTTGCGTCGCGGGCCTCGTGGAACGCGCAAGGCTTCCGATGGAAGCGATTTGGCGGCGGCGGCGCGGTCGAGTAAGTCCCGCATTTGTATTTTACTGTATTTTTGTACAGTTTTTGGAATGTCCTTTTAGACTGTTATTGACCCACTGTGCACCGTTTTGCGTGCGGACTCCGGCACTGTGCACCGTTTTGCGTGCGGACCCCGTTTTGCGGGCGGATCCCGGCACCGTGCACCGTTTTGCGTGCGGACTCCGGCACTGTGCACCGTTTTGCGTGCGGACCCCGTTTTGCGGGCGGATCCCGGCACCGTGCACCGTTTTGCGTGCGGACTCCGGCACTGTGCACCGTTTTGCGTGCGGACCCCGTTTTGCGGGCGGATCCCGGCACCGTGCACCGTTTTGCGTGCGGACTCCGGCAACGTGCACCGTTTTGCGTGCGAACCCGTTTTGCGGGCGGATCCCGGCACCGTGCACCGTTTTGCGTGCGGATCCTGACACCGTGCACCGTTGTATGTGCAGACTCCGTTTTGCGTGCGGACTCCGGCGGCGTGCTCCGTTTTGCGTGCGGACTCCGGCGGCGTGCCCCGTTTGCGTGCGGATCGCGTGGAGGCCAATTGCAAGTGTCTACGAGCAATTGGTGGCAAATCGAGGTGGGTGGCCTTATCTCCAAGTTTTATGGACTGTACAGTATTTCTACTGATGTAGGACTATGCATGATAGTTATTTCATTGGTAGCATGCTATATTGTAGGAATTGTTATTCCTTTTATTATCTGTTAATATAGTTATCTTGGAACTTGACCTAGCACCCCCGTCATATGTTGCATGTGTAACCAGACCAGTAGAAAACCCTCACTTGGGCTAGGGTTATTTATGCTTAGACATCCACACTGTTCTTTCGTCCCTGGACATAGTGTTTCTCGCCCGGGTAGTGGGCCGAGAGGTCGGGACTTGCTTTTAGTGTGGGATGCTTTTGCACTCTTGCTTGGGAGCAGAGTGGAGTCTGGTAGTTGTAGCGGGTTGCTTATCTGTGCGGGGAGCCGTTTGGGTAAACGGTAGTTCCGAAAGGTCTTGTTTCCCTTTTATACTGTCGTGGCAGGGAGCCGTTGAGTAGACGGTAGTCCCGGGCCGTCGAGCTTCTTCCGGTCCGTCTTGTTGGGAGCCGTTGGGGTTGACGGTGGTCCCAGGTCGTTGAGTGTTGTCCGACCTGTTTTGTTACCCTGAGTTGTGGGGCGTTCCTGGCTGTGGAGTATCTCCAGCCAGTGAGCTTTGTAATGCGAGCTGTTGGAGAGGCTAGTGTCTCGTGTTTCGAGTTAGCCGATCAGCTGAGTCGTCGAGAGTGCTCCGACTGTTGTGCGAGATATTTGGGGATCTTGAGTCCTTCCGTTCTGAGAGTGAGCGTGGATTTAGACTATAGCCTGCATATGCCAATGTCGATTACTCTATGCCGCGCCGTTTTCCTCAGTTGGGGCCGCGCCCCTGAGATGCCGCAGTGGATGCGATGGTTGGCCTGTTGAGGCAGTTTTGCGCGAGGGATGAGTTAGTCGGACAGGACGCCCCACGTAAATCCCGTCCTCGTGTGGATGTGTGGTAGTGGGCAGGAGCGTTCCTAGTCGACAGGCGCGGGCTTGACTGAACCTTTGAGGTAGTCGGTTCGATTGGGACGATTGAGCACCTTGGGTGCGAGTGGTCTCATTTACTTTGATCTGTTCCACTTTTGAGTATCTAGATAGAGGCATGGTAGCTGTAGAGTAGTTCCAGCCTTTCTTGTTTAGATTTCTTTACCTATTATCTTTACCTCTGGTAGACTTGGTGGGCAGACCGTTGGACTTGTCGACGGCACCCACTGAGAACTACTGTGGGAAGTAGTTCTCACACCCGTCGTGGTGTCTTTTCCCCAGGGATTTCTTCTTCTGTCCCTGTGTTCCTGTTGCTGATCCGTCTGGCCGAGGCGAGGGAGTCGCGAGCTAGTTCCCTACCCGTCGTTGGAGTGTAGCGGTACCCCTTCAGAGGAGAGCTTCGGTTGATGGTCACTTCTTCTTCCTCTGTTGAGAGACCTTTGTAGAGAGGTATAGAGTTGTATTTTACTTTTACAGTTTGAGAGACTGTTGTAGTGAGGATATTCTTGTATCGAGAGTTTGTACACTGATGTATTCATTGGAGATACCTCCCTTTTGAGTTTTGTATCAGAGGACTTTGTATACGATCATATTTGGGAGATGGATATGGTTTTATTTTCAGTTGTACAGTGTTTGATCTTCAGTTTTTAGTAGTCTACTTTCAGCTCTCTGATACCTGTTTACTGTAGATGTTTCTTTCTGCAGGTTAGACGCTTCGTCTGTACGGCAGTTTCCGTACAGATGGCGGATCTGTTGGCGAGCCCGGGTCGCAGTTTCGACCCCGGGGCGTGACAGATTAGAGTGGTATCAGAGCCTAGGTTGTAGGTCGTGGTGGACTTAGAAACCCTAGGCTTGTGGTTGGATATTAGGATGACTACGTGAGAGTCGTGACTTTAGCGAGAGTCCTGATTGAGTTTTTACCTCTCCCAAGAGTCGGGATGAGTGATTGACATGTTTGCTTTCCTAAGCGGTTATGTGGCTGCTGACAACGTAATGTTGGACTGGATGACATGCCTCAGACTTTCGCTGGATTGGGTCGTATGGTTGTTGTGTCCTGACGTTTGTTATTGTGCAGCGGATTGCGATACCCCTGAGACGTCATGTTTGATAGGACACACCCCGCACCTGATGAGCACCCGAGCAGCGGGAGACGGAGCTATCAGAGCAGTGCGAGACCCAGGAGGATATTTTCCCTGGCTGTGTTACCAGGAGGGCATTTTTCCCTGGCTGAGCTACCAGGAGGATATTTTCCCTGGCTGAGTTACCAGGAGGGCATTTTTCCTGGCTGAGCTACCAGGAGGATATTTTCCCTGGCTGTGTTACCAGGAGGGCATTTTTCCCTGGCTGAGCTACCAGGAGGATATTTTCCCTGGCTGAGTTACCAGGAGGGCATTTTTCCCTGGCTGAGCTACCAGGAGGATATTTTCCCTGGCTGAGTTACCAGGAGGGCATTTTTCCCTGGCTGAGCTACCAGGATGGATACATTTCCCTGGCTGAGTTACCAGGAGGGCATTTTCCCTGGCTGAGCTACCAGGAGGATATTTTCCCTGGCTGAGTTACCAGGAGGGCATTTTTCCTGGCTGAGCTACCAGGAGGATATTTTCCCTGGCTGAGTTACCAGGAGGGCATTTTTCCCTGGCTGAGCTACCAGGAGGATATTTTCCCTGGCTGAGTTACCAGGAGGGCATTTTTCCCTGGCTGAGTTACCAGGAGGATATTTTCCCTGGCTGAGTTACCAGGAGGGCATTTTCCCTGGCTGAGTTACCAGGAGGGTATTTTTCCCTGGCCGAGTTACCAGGAGGGCACTTTCCACTGACCGAGCTACCTGATTGGTACATACCCCTGGCCGGGTTACCAGGTGGGTACCAGCCCTGGTCGAGTTACCAGGTGGTTGCTGTACTGAGATTGAGAGGGTCTGACAGGACGCCGAGATTTGGTGGCGTCGAGTTCATCCTGTTGGACTACCCGGAGCGCAGTGGTTGACTTGGAACCAGTTTCATGCTTTGCGGCTCAGGGCCTTCTTACCCGCCAGTGTAAGCAGAAACTGGACAGGGGATCTTAGACTCCTGCAGCAGGGGAGTCGACCTCTTTTGGGAGTACGTTCGCGAGTTTTGCGATTTGTCGAGCGGTGTACCCCATGTCGCCTGGTTGAGGCCCAAGAGGTTGAGCTAGTTGAGAAAAGACTGCCTCGGGTTAGCTATCACTTTGTGTATTCTCGGCGGGTGCCAACGTTAGATGCAGCGATTGAGCATACCTAGCGGGTTGACCGAGGATTAGTGATCATGTCAGAGAGAGACGGAGCGCCAGGGACCAGCTCCGGCGAGAGGCATCCAGTGCCGCCTGTGTTTGGACAGTCGAATAGATCGAGACCCCCGGGGCTGCCACGATCCCAGTCTGAGGGTCGTGAGTCTTTGAGGAGACAGAGACCAGGAGGTTCTCCAGAGTCGATGCATAAGCAACAGCAGCGGGATGACTGTGTCTTTTGTGGTGGGCTGCATTCTGCGCCGTAGTGTGACCACAGGCAGGGCACAGATCATGGTCTTGTCCCAAAGCGGGGTCATCAGTCGCATTGGCAGCTTCGGCTCCTCCTCCTCCGCTCTTCCAGACAGGCGGAGCTTCGACAGGTTGTGGCCAGATAGTTAGGGCCACTTCTTCGCGGCAGTCCGACGGACGACCACCCCCGAGCGAGAGCGCTTATGTTGCACAGGATGAGGATTCGGGGGCAGCTAGCCACGTGGTGGCAGTTTTTTAATCTTATCTCCCCTTCACGCACTTGAGCGTTATTTGTTACCGGAGCATCGCACTCTTTTCTTCTGTAGGGCATTTGCTTTGCTGGATGGGCTTGAGATAGGACCCTTAGCTTGTGCCGTGAGGTTCAGATACCTGATCACGTGTTACACATAGATGAGTGTTGTTGGTCCTGCCCTGTGCAGTTGGGGCCCTGGTTTTTGCCTATTGACCTTTTGGCCCTTCCTCCGCTCCGGAATTTTTCGAGGGTATAGGACTGTGAGGATCTGAGGACTTGATGCTTGAGTGATGCCACACCGTTGATACACGGTGGTGATGCCACACCGTTGATACACGGTGGTGATGCCACACCGTTGATACACGGTGGTGATGCCACGTCGTTGATGCACGGCGGTGATGCCACGCCGTTGGTGCACGGCAGTGATGCCACACCGTTGATACACGGTGGTGATGCCACACCGTTGGCACACGGTGATGATGCCACACCGTTGATACACGGTGGTGATGCCACGTCGTTGATGCACGGCAGTGATGCCACGCCGTTGGTGCACGGCAGTGATGCCACGTTGTAGGTACACAACGGTGAGAGTTTTTGGGGATGTTTCGGACTTTTGATCGCGAGTTTGGGCATCAGCTTTATGATTGCCTTGCGAGCCAGTTTTCAGTCCCGTTCACCGACGGTTTGTTCCCGTCAGGGTGTTCTTTTTAGTTGAGGGATCGACTTCGACCCGAGGGTCCGTTGGGGTTTTGCTAGCATGTTGAGCTGAGCGACCAACTGCGGCACGAGATTGTGCCTTTTGAGGATCCCTTTTGATGGTAGCCTGCAATTGTGTAGTCCACTCGAGTGGGTTCGGATCGGGGAGTAACCAAGTGAAGACCCCAACTTTTTGGATTCCCTTCCTTATTGGATGAATGTGCGGGTATGCTGCGGGTCGTCTTGTTGAGATTTGCACCATGTTGTGGTTTGGTGCGTGTTACACTTGTGGTTTTCCCGTTTCCCCCAGCCTTTGTGAGGAGCCCTGTGGTTTTCCACGTCTCAGCTCAGCAGGGATGTGTTTTCCTCGCCCGTGTTTTACTTGGCCCTTTGAGATCCGTGATTAGTGGAGTACGATGGACGCCCGTTGCGAATTCTGGCTCGAGAGATGAGAGAATTGCACATCGGGTCATGCCGTACTTGTTGTTGTTGCGGAGTAATCACGAGGAGCGAGTGGAGTTTGGGGAGCTGGAGGCGTATTGTTAGATACCTAGCCATGGTATTCTTGACTCCTGATGGGCTTGATTTAGTTTCGAGGACGAAACTTTCTTTTAGTGGGGGAGGATGTGAGGTCCCGGAATCCCCGACGTAGGAGTTGCTGGTTGTTGGGCAGCTGTTAGTGGCCGTTGGGAGTGTTGGTGCGCGTGTCGGGCCCAAGAAATGAATTTGTGATGCAATTTGGGATTTGCTTGCATCACTGGAGGCCTGCGTGGGTTGCGCGCAATTTGGACACAAGTGGTGGACTTCGGGCTTAAATTGAGACCCCGTGGGAAGTTGGAGGACCCGTCGGGTGTTTGGAAGTGATTTCGCGCGATTCAGATGTCAAATTTAGACTCCGGGTGAAGTCCGGATAAAAGTTTACCTCTCCGATCGCCTTCGGGAATTTTTAGAGTTGGAATTTGGCAAATCGGACTTTAAAAATGGACCCGGCGCGGAAATCGGATCGAGTGGACATTCGGCAATTTTTCGGGCGAGAATTTGGGAAACGGACATCGTTTTTGGATTCAGCGCGCGAAATCGCTAAGAATGGACTATTTATTTGTTGGTTTTGGAGCCCGGTAGGTGTGCGCGCTTTTCGAGGCGAAGCAGCACGCAAATCGAGGCATGCGCGGCACGCAAGTCGAGGCGTGCGTGGCTCGGATCCCGAGGAGACCGCGTGACGGGACGCGCCTCTGCGCGCGTCAGGTGCGCAGGCGCACCCCTGCGCGGGCCAACGGGGGGCCGCCACGTGGCGGACCCCCGTTGGCGCCCGCGCGGGCGCTGGGGCGCACGCCCGTGTCACGGGCGCGTGTCCCGCGCCTGTGGGCAGCGCGGTGTCACGCGCCCGTGTGGCGCGTGAGCTGCGCGCCCGCGTGGCGTGCGGGGATTCGGCCACGTGGCCCGCTGCCGCGTTGCTCGGACCGGGTGCACCGGGCGGGTGCGGTGGACCGGCCGGTGCACCGTGGACCGGTGCACCATGGACCCGCCTCCCTCTCCCTTTCTCTTTTCTTCTTCTTCTTCCTCCCCGCAAGCGCCATTTTTCTCCCTTTCTTTCTTCTGAGGAGCCCGAGAGTGAGGGAGAGTGAGGGAAGAGGTTGTGGGAGGTGCCGTTTTGCATCGCGGGCCTCGTGGAACGCGCAAGGCTTCCGATGGAAGCGATTTGGCGGCGGCGGCGCGGTCGAGTAAGTCCCGCATTTGTATTTTACTGTATTTTTGTACAGTTTTTGGAATGTCCTTTTAGACTGTTATTGACCCACTGTGCACCGTTTTGCGTGCGGACTCCGGCACTGTGCACCGTTTTGCGTGCGGACCCCGTTTTGCGGGCGGATCCCGGCACCGTGCACCGTTTTGCGTGCGGACTCCGGCACTGTGCACCGTTTTGCGTGCGGACCCCGTTTTGCGGGCGGATCCCGGCACCGTGCACCGTTTTGCGTGCGGACTCCGGCACTGTGCACCGTTTTGCGTGCGGACCCCGTTTTGCGGGCGGATCCCGGCACCGTGCACCGTTTTGCGTGCGGACTCCGGCAACGTGCACCGTTTTGCGTGCGAACCCAGTTTTGCGGGCGGATCCCGGCACCGTGCACCGTTTTGCGTGCGGATCCTGACACCGTGCACCGTTGTATGTGCAGACTCCGTTTTGCGTGCGGACTCCGGCGGCGTGCTCCGTTTTGCGTGCGGACTCCGGCGGCGTGCCCCGTTGCGTGCGGATCGCGTGGAGGCCAATTGCAAGTGTCTACGAGCAATTGGTGGCAAATCGAGGTGGGTGGCCTTATCTCCAAGTTTTATGGACTGTACAGTATTTCTACTGATGTAGGACTATGCATGATAGTTATTTCATTGGGTAGCATGCTATATTGTAGGAATTGTTATTCCTTTTATTATCTGTTAATATAGTTATCTTGGAACTTGACCTAGCACCCCCGTCATATGTTGCATGTGTAACCAGACCAGTAGAAAACCCTCACTTGGGCTAGGGTTATTTATGCTTAGACATCCACACTGTTCTTTCGTCCCTGGACATAGTGTTTCTCGCCCGGGTAGCGGGCCGAGAGGTCGGGACTTGCTTTTAGTGTGGGATGCTTTTGCACTCTTGCTTGGGAGCAGAGTGGAGTCTGGTAGTTGTAGCGGGTTGCTTATCTGTGCGGGGAGCCGTTTGGGTAAACGGTAGTTCCGAAAGGTCTTGTTTCCCTTTTATACTGTCGTGGCAGGGAGCCGTTGAGTAGACGGTAGTCCCGGGCCGTCGAGTTCTTCCGGTCCGTCTTGTTGGGAGCCGTTGGGGTTGACGGTGGTCCCAGGTCGTTGAGTGTTGTCCGACCTGTTTTGTTACCCTGAGTTGTGGGTCGTTCCTGGCTGTGGAGTATCTCCAGCCAGTGAGCTTTGTGCTGCGAGCTGTTGGAGAGGCTAGTGTCTCGTGTTTCGAGTTAGCCGATCAGCTGAGTCGTCGAGAGTGCTCCGACTGTTGTGCGAGATATTTGGGGATCTTGAGTCCTTCCGTTCTGAGAGTGAGCGTGGATTTAGACTATAGCCTGCATATGCCAATGTCGATTACTCTATGCCGCGCCGTTTTCCTCAGTTGGGGCCGCGCCCCTGAGATGCCGCAGTGGATGCGATGGTTGGCCTGTTGAGGCAGTTTTGCGCGAGGGATGAGTTAGTCGGACAGGACGCCCCACGTAAATCCCGTCCTCATGTGGATGTGTGGTAGTGGGCAGGAGCGTTCCTAGTCGACAGGCGCGGGCTTGACTGAACCTTTGAGGTAGTCGGTTCGATTGAGACGATTGAGCACCTTGGGTGCGAGTGGTCTCATTTACTTTGATCTGTTCCACTTTTGAGTATCTAGATAGAGGCATGGTAGCTGTAGAGTAGTTCCAGCCTTTCTTGTTTAGATTTCTTTACCTATTATCTTTACCTCTGGTAGACTTGGTGGGCAGACCGTTGGACTTGTTGACGGCACCCACTGAGAACTACTGTGGGAAGTAGTTCTCACACCCGTCGTGGTGTCTTTTCCCCAGGGATTTCTTCTTCTGTCCCTGTGTCCTGTTGCTGATCCTTCTGGCCGAGGCGAGGGAGTCGCGAGCTAGTTCCCTACCCGTCGTTGGAGTGTAGCGGTACCCCCTTCAGAGGAGAGCTTCGGTTGATGGTCACTTCTTCTTCCTCTGTTGAGAGACCTTTGTAGAGAGGTATAGAGTTGTATTTTACTTTTACAGTTTGAGAGACTGTTGTAGTGAGGATATTCTTGTATCGAGAGTTTGTACACTGATGTATTCATTGGAGATACCTCCCTTTTGAGTTTTGTATCAGAGGACTTTGTATACGATCATATTTGGGAGATGGATATGGTTTTATTTTCAGTTGTACAGTGTTTGATCTTCAGTTTTTAGTAGTCTACTTTCAGCTCTCTGATACCTGTTTACTGTAGATGTTTCTTTCTGCAGGTTAGACGCTTCGTCTGTACGGCAGTTTCCGTACAGATGGCGGATCTGTTGGCGAGCCCGGGTCGCAGTTTCGACCCCGGGGCGTGACACTGGCTTTTGCCAGCTGTTTGTATTTTATTTTACTGTTATACCTTTTACTTCCAGCACCTGTCTGAGATACAGTAGTTTTAGTTTAGCTCTGATTATTATGCTCTTTTATTATTATTTCTTTTCTGAGCAGGTTACCGACGCTTCGTGTGTGTGGGAAATACCGCATGCACGGCGGATCTGTGGACGGGCCCCGGGTTCTGGTTTACACCCGGGGCGTGACAGATTAAGTTGGTATCAGAGCTTAGGGATAGGTCAGTTGGGACTTAGGAAACCCTAGGCTTTTGGACAGACTCTAGGATGATAGGGCGTGAGTGGCGTGACATTTTGCGAAAGTCGGTGATTTTTATATGTTAACTCTTCCTGTGAGTGAAGAGGGATCGACATAGTCTATTTCTGTTGAACCATTATGTTGGCTGCAGACAACATAAGGTTACAGAAATAGGGAGATGTCTTTTGACTTTCGCTAGATTGGGTCGAGTGTTTGGGATGTGCTGATTTGCTGTTTGTCGTGGCGAGCGGTGTCTCCCCGACTTTGGGCCCTGACCCGGGTGCACTATGGTGCAGCAGTTGGGTCTGAGCTAGTTGTTTCGGGCCGGATACCAGATTGGAGTCAGAGAGCTCCGGACCCAGGTGACAGGATTGTCAGAGGCTTTTCAGCGGCAGAGTGAGCGAGCATCTGGTTTTGTGACACAGTCGTCGGAGCGGCGGGCAGCTCGACAGTGCTTCCTTCTGAGACCACCCGATTGCAGTATCCTCTGGGGCGGGGATTTCTGTGGTAGTGATGGAGTAAGTAGCCCCTTCGTGCCGACGTTTAGTGCCGAGGCGCCGAGACAGAGTGGATAGTTGACAGCTGAGGAGTTATGGGACACCATTGATCAGTTGAGCCGGTTTTCGGCAGATAAACCACCCCGATTCTTAGGATTAGGTTGGAGCCTCTTGGGGTAGAATCGTGATTGGTGATGATGGAGTGACGTGGGTGAGAGGAGGACTTTGGGACCGGAGTTACTTTTAGAGGCAGAGGAAAAAGTCAGGATTATTCGCCGGCATCTTGAGACATCGAGGGTTGGGTGGACCCCGATGACAGCAACAGCCCTTTTATCAGAATGGCGCAGCGGTAGCGTGGATTGGCTGTCTGCGAGAGACCACATTCGGCACCTCAGTGTGAGCATAGACAGAGGTCGTGCCCCCTTTGTGATTGGTCTAGATATTTTGGCAGGCTGAGTGACGACCACTTGCATCGAGCGGATGAATTTGTGCCGCCCGGTCGGAGGGCGCCACGGTAGTGGATTGAGTTGTCGCAGGTATGATTTCATCACAGCAGTCAGAGTTAGAGCATGTTGCATTCCTGCATGGACTAGAGGTAGAGTCGTTACCACATGCACTTGAGGTACCGGTTACTGTTGGCATTGTGCAAGTGGGGGAGGCTAGTGGATCATGTCCAGTGTAGCAGAGGCCGTGAGTTTTGCCGGCAGACATATTGGTGTTTGTGGCAGCTTGGTGTTTGACCCAGTGCATGGGATTGGTTGGCGTAGTGCCACAGGATGTTTGACTGTCGAGAGAAAGGGCTTTGATTTTCTGCAAGGCAGATAATGGAAGGCAATTTGTTTGTTGAGACTGTTAGAGCACACCGATTACAGCGACAGTGTGAGAGGTGCCTACGGCGACAGCGGGACTTAAGGATATCCCTATTGCTCGTGAAATCCCGGGTGTGAGACCACCTGAGCCGATGATTATGCCGCCAGAAAGGGAGATTAAGATTGTGGTTGACGTGGTTCTGGAAACCGCGCCAACTTCATAACACCTCGTTGGTTATCGCCTTTAGAGCTGCGGGAGTTGATGGCATAGGTGCGGGGATCTGATGGATCGAGGGTCTGTTGGACCTAGTGCTACGTCGCTGATACACGACGGTGAGAGCCCTTGTGATTGGAGCCCAGTCAGGTCCAGGTATTATTTAGGGCCTTTTGATGGAGTTCTGCCCCGGCAGTTGATCGATTATGATGCCTGCACCAGTTTAGATTCACAGCTGAGTATTTCGTCAAGATGGCGTACAGGAGACGCTAGGGGCATTATGAGTACAGTGAAGCCAATGGAATGACTAATGCCCTGTTGCCTTTAAAATTGAGGAACCCTGTTTTCCAGTGGGACTTGAACGGATTGTTAGCGGCATTCTCTAGGGATATTTTGGCTTTACCCCCTTCCCAAATGAGTTTGAGCTTGTGGAGTATTTGTAGATGCTGTGGCAAGGTCTGTGAGGAAGAAGCTTTATGCAAGTCGTTGCGGTACAAGTTTTAGCTTCGAGAGCATGTCTTCCTGGATTGCCTATTCAAGCCTTAGGGGCGACTGTGGAAATTCGGCCAGAATGGATGTTATTTAAGACTGGCCGAGATCGACGGTTATTGTTGGGGTGAGGAGCTTTTGGACTGGATAGTGCTAGCAGAGCCTGATGATCAGATGACGAGTTTGGTACCAGCGCCGATTTTAACCTAGTCAGTGGTGGGAGATGGATTGGTGAGTTATAGTGATACCTCCCATTGTGGCTGTAGAGCTATCATTGGATTTTGTCGAGCACCCTGTATCACCCCGATAGGGCCGCTGTGGTGGCGGATACCTGGAGCGGAAGAGCTTTGGGGTTGTGTTTGTTGATTCTATAATTGGCGCTGTGTGGGGCCATCTTGGTGTACAGGGTTTGAGTTTGTGTCCTAGAGGATCTCTTTTGATTAGAGGCCGCGGCTGAGCAGTCCACTTGGGTGGTTGAGTTTTGAGGGCGACCGAGTGTGAACCCCTGCTTATTGGGGCCCCTTTTCTGTGCAGGTGTTGTGTGGATGTGTTTTGGGTCGCTTGGGTTGAGTTTGCTCTTGGTAATGATTTTTGAGCGTGTTGCTCGGGCTGTTCGTCCCTTTCCCCCGGTCTTTTGTTGGAGATCTTGAGGTTTTTCTGCGTCTCAGCTCTGGAGTGTTGCTTTGGACCCCTCGCCCGTGATTGACTCGCTTCTTTTGAGCCCTATGAGAGTTTGGTGTACGAGGGGCGCCCGTTGCGAATTCCGGCTCGTTAGGTGAGGGAATTGCGCAATCGGGCTTTGCCGTTCTGGTTGTTGCTGTTGTGGTTGTTGTGGAGTAATCACGGGGAGTGATAGGCGACTTGGGAGCTGGAGACGGCGGTATTGAGTATGGACCCCTGGTTTTTGAGACTCCTTGGGAGTTGCTTTAGTTTCGAGGACGAAACTTTCTTTTAGTGGGGGAGGATGTGGTGACCCGGATCTTTGCGGAGCTTCTACAGTGTGACCAGCAGCTTCCAGAAGCCCACGCGGCATGTCGGCGGGTTCGTGCGCCAATTTGGACACAAGTGATGGACTCGGGGCTTAAGTTGGATCCCGCGGGTAACCAGAAGACCCCGTCGGATGTTTAGAGGTGTCTTCGCGCAAATTGGATATCAAATTTGGACTCGGCGCGAAAAACGGATTAATTTTACCTTTCCGGGAGCCTCCGGCAAATTTTAGGATTGGAATTTGGCAAAACGGACGCCGGATTTGGAATCAGCGCGCGAAAACGGTCAAGATGGACTACCTACTTGATATTTTTGAGCATCTGTTACTGTTCACGGCCGGAACAGTACTTTCCGGCGATCGCCGGCGCCGGCGGCGGCGGCGGGCAGCACCGGCGGGCGGCGGCGCGGCCTCGGGCAGGCGGAGCAGCGGCGGCGCGCGGCGCGGGCAGGGGCGCGGGCAGCGCGCAGGGCCGCGGGCAGGCGCGCGGTCCACGGCGGCGGCCGTGCACCAGGGCGCTGCCACGTGGCGAATGTTGGTTGGGCGGCTCACAGCGCGCGGTCCACGGAGTTTCTTGGGTGCACGGTGGACCGACAGGGTGACACGTGGCACTTTGTGATTGGGCGGTGTTGTGCACCCGGTCCACGCAATAGATGGAGTGGGTGCCGTACGCGACAGGCGGGCGTGCGGTGTGCGCGGTCCACGGCGCGGTGCACGGCGGGGTTGTGCCACGTGGCGCGCCGCCATTGGCGGGCGCACGTGCACCGGGCGCAGGGAACGTTTTTTTTCCCCTCAGCCTAAAAACCCCATCCGAGCTCCATTGTTTTGCATTTTTCTCTCTATCCCTTCACTTTCTGCCCGAGCTCCTCTCTGCCAAAAATCTTCATCTCTGAGTCCTGGATCTCCCTGCCAAGTTTCAGGAGTTTTGGTGGCACGAATCCCGAGGTTTCCCATTTTACGGTGCGGCGCGACGTTGCTTTCTTGTGTTCTTCTTCGGCGCAGCGATAGTGTTTTTGCTCCCCTGGGCTACCCCGTGATCATTTTCCTGCGATTCTTGCACCGACAGACTCCTAAGAGGTAGGACTTCATCTTTCGTTTTGGTCGCGCTTTCCCGTTTCGAGGTTTTGGCACGGTTTTCGAGGCTACAAGTGACCCCTTTTTCTGTATGGAATTACTTGACAGCAGCGGAGTATTTTGGCCATATCTTTGCGCACGAGCGTCTGACGGAAACGAGCTTATACAACTTTTTCATCTACGGATCGCAAGGAACGCGCTCGTATTTTTAGTGGATTTTCGTGAATTTTCTTTCGAGGTGAAAATTAAGGATTTCTCTGTGAACAGTAATCAGCCCTTAATACAGATTTTTGTTTGAGAGTGCCCCCTTGCTGAATTTTTATCTTGGTGTACAGAACTCGGATTTGGGCGTGCAAGGTACCGTTGCGAAGCTATCGACGCGAGGATCGCCGTGATATTTTTATTGGAATTTTCTGGACATTTTCTGCAGGTGATAATTTGACAGTTTGGTACTCGTGTTTGTATGTGGTAATTAGTGCTGAATTGGGACTCTAGTGTAATTAGTGGATTCCTTGATGTACCAGGAGTGTTGCGGGTGTGCTAAATTTGTGGGAGCGAGGAATTGGAATTTTGGTATTTTCTGACTGTACGAGTTGGGACAGTTGCACTTCAGGTGGGTGGTTGTTGTACTCCTCTCCTTTGTTATGCCCACTAGGAATATCAGAGTACCCTTGATTTGACAATGCTAAATGTGTTGATTGGTAGACTTGCATGCTCTAGGAATTAATTATTGGTTATGTGATCCCTGATAATTATTGTTAGAATGATCATCTGATTTTAATCGCTTAATTAATTTGGACTGTATTCTTGGAGACTAAATAGGAATTGAGGACTGCAAAACTGATGATTTTTCATATGAGACTGTCACCCTGGCTTATGTCACTCTAAATTATTTATTCTTGAAAATTGGACAAATGTTGGAACCATGCATGATTAAATTGGTCACATAATTATGTCATCTTTTACTGCTACACTATTTTGGGACTTGACTTAGGAGAAACCATGCATTTACTCTTTTCTTCTCCTATTGTTGACACTTGCGGCTTAGTCGCTCAGGTTCGAGCGTGTGTTGGACAGTGTAGTCAGGTATTGGGGATTTGGGACAGGTTGGGTTTATGACAGGGTGTTGCGGCGACCACGGATCTTGGGTGGTTGACCGGATTGTTACTATTGCATCAGATTGGGTGTTTTGGGGATCGGGCTATCTTTAGTGGAGGGTTTTTCCCACTTCCTTGAGTCTCGATCCAGTCCTGCTATTATGAGACAGTGGTTACAGTGATACAGTGATACTTGATACAGTGATACTTGATACAGTGATACTTTACTCGTGTGGGTCGCTCCCCTCGAGTGCCACTCCGGAGTAGGCTTTCCACGGTGTGAGCGCCGGGCACCATGCTGGTTTCTTGAGTTCCACGGTGTGAGCGCCGGGCACCATGCTGGTTTCTTGAGTTCCACGGTGTGAGCGCCGGGCACCATGCTGGTTTCTTGAGTTCGACAGCAGAGCAGGCAGTGCCAGTGTTCACTGGCTGTCAGATTGGGTCGTTATGACAGGCTTCTTGATTCTGATGCATCACTTTCTCCATCCTTATTGGTTGGTCATGTAGAGGCATATTAGGGATAGCACTTTATCAGTCGCTTTACCTATCTGCATCTCCTTTCTTTTCCTTTCCCTTTTTCGCCTCTGATCACCTGGTGGGCATATCTGAGCTGAGGCTTTACCCACTAGGGGAGGCTACTGTTTATAGTAGTACTTACCCCCATTGTTTTTCTTGTCTCTTTCTTTCCCCTTGTTTTGCAGAGTCCTCAGTGGGAGTTGCTGGGCCGTCAGCAACTAATCGAGGTAAGCAGATTGCGGACTAGATAGAGAGCCACCGAGGGTCGTAGCTGGAGATTTTTGGGTACCAGGACTTCTCAGACAGTTTTCTTGTATTTCTTTTGGGGACTGGCTTTTGCCAGCTGTTTGTATTTTATTTTACTGTTATACCTTTTACTTCCAGCACCTGTCTGAGATACAGTAGTTTTAGTTTAGCTCTGATTATTATGCTCTTTTATTATTATTCTTATCTGAGCAGGTTACCGACGCTTCGTGTGTGTGGGAAATACCGCATGCACGGCGGATCTGTGGACGGGCCCCGGGTTCTGGTTTACACCCGGGGCGTGACATTGGTAGTGGCTCAAGGAGGCCTCCTAGCTTCTAGCGCTCCACCATATCCTGCTGGCACACAAGACAAGTCTGCACATATGCCTCCGCATCGTCCCGCATGTGAGGCCAACAATATGCGGCCTCCAGCAGTGCCAGAGTTAGTTTTTGCCCAGGATGTCCGGCCTACTTGTAGTCATGGCACTCCCTTATGAGCTCCCGACGAAGATTGCCCCACTTGGGCACATAGATGCAACACCCCTTGGTTAGAAGCAGACCATTGCTAACCCAGAACCGCTGCGCCTTGCCCTTCTTGACGAGTTGCACGAGTCCTTGAGCCACAGAGTCCTCGCAAGTCCCTTCGCGGATTCGCTCCCTGATCGCTCCATGGAGATGGCACACTGCTGCTAACTCAGCTTTGCGGCTAAGTGCATCGGCCACATGGTTCTCCCTTCCGTGTTTGTATTGAAGCTCCATGTCGAACTCCGCTAGAACGTCCTGCCATCTTGCTTACTTTGGTGACAACTTCTTTTGTGTTTGGAAGTAGCTTGTGGCGATATTATCCGTCCGCACCACGAACTTACTTCCGAGGAGATAATGCCGCCAAGTCCTCAGACAGTAGTGCACTACTGCTGTCATCTCCTTCTCTTGAACAGTGTATCACCGCTCAGTGTCGTTGAACTTGCGACTTTCATAGGTGATGGGATGTCCCCTCCTGCATGAGAACACCGCCAATGGCGAAATCTGAAGCGTCAGTGTGTACCTCAAATGGTTATCGACAGTCAGGAAGTCGCAACACTGGTTCTTCAGTCACTGCCTGCTTTAGGTCCTCGAATGCCTTCACGCATTGAGAGGTCCAGTCCCATGACTGGTACTTCTTTAGCAAGTCTGTCAAATGGGCCGCTCGCGCGGAGTAGCCTGCGATGAAGCGATGATAATAGTTGACGAGTCCGAGGAAGGATCGCGGCTCGGACAACGTCGTGGGCGCCTCCCACTCGCAGATCGCCCGAATCTTCTGGTGGTCCATGTGCAGTTGACCCTGCCCGATCCACTGGCCAAGGAAATCCACCTCCTCCTTCGCAAAGGAGCACTTTTCTCTTTTGATGAAAAGTTAGTTGTCCCACAACACTTGGAAGATGATCCGCAGATGCTCCTCATGTTCTTCCAGAGTGTTGTTGTACACGACGATATCGTCGAGGTACACTACCACGAAGTGGTCGAGGTAGGGATGGAATAACTTGTTCATCAAGGTGTAGAAGGTTGCCGGTGCATTCGTCAGGCCGAATGGCATGACAAGGAATTCATAGGCTACCTTGTCACGCACGTGGTCTTCTCCTCGTCCCCTTCCGCAATTGTCACTTGATAATACCCTGAGCGAAGATCGAGCTTCATGAAATACTTCCCTCCTCCTAGCTGGTCGAAGAGGTCCGCGACTAGCGGGATGGGGTACTTGTTCTTCACTGTTACCTTGTTGAGTGCTCTGTAGTCGATGCAGAGTCGCAAACTTTAGTCACTCTTCCGTTGGAATAGCACCGGCGCTCCATAGGGTGCCTTCGATGGTCTGATGAAGCCTGCTTCAAGAAGGTCCTTCAATGGCATTGCAACTCCTGGAGTTCTGGCGGAGCCATTCTGTATAGCGCCTTTGCTGGTGGTTTGGCACCAGGTTCAAGCTCGATTGTATGGTCCACTCCCCCCTGGGTGGAAGTCGCTTAGGTAGCTCCTGGGGCATGACATCCTTGAACTCCCCCAAGATAGCACCAATCTCTGTCGGAAGGTCTTCCTCCTCGAATCCCTCCTCACTCACCTTGCGGATGGTCGCAAGATAAGTCATCTCCCCACGCTTTACTCCTTTCCACAGTTGCAGAGCTAATAGGATAGGGGTTTCTGTTGATTCGCTGCGGCTAGCCAAAACCATACAAGGGGCGGCCTCCTCTATGATGCTCAAGGTCCCAAGATGTGGCATTGGTACCGCCTTTGACGAGGCTAAAAAGTCGATGCCGAGAATGACTTTGAAGTCGTCAATGGTTGCGGCCGTGAAGTTCGCTATTCCCACCTAGGGTCCTACAGCGATTGACACGCCCTTGGCTGCCCCTATGACATGTTGTGCCTCAGAGTTAGCTGCCTTGATCTTGCTCGTGTCCTTCTCGAGCTTGGGGCCCAATCGCTTGGCCTCTGTGGTCACTCTCGTGTCCACGAGCACTTGAGTTGCCTTCCCATTGAGGGTCACATCGACAAACATAAGTTCCTTCTTGAGAGTTTTGTCACCTCTCGCTTGCCCCTATATCGCGCTAACGAGCCGCAGTGCTCCCATCTTTGTTGGTGTTGCGTCCTCGCTCTTCTCAACTTGGACAGCATTGGCAACCTTCTTCTTTGGACAATCACGCACCCAATGGTCATCTCTGTAGACATAGCAAGACACCTTCTTCTTCTGTGGAGGACCCTTTTGCTCCGCAACGGTCTCCCCCACCTTTGGCCTTGCTCGCCTTAGGCGGTTTGCCACGATTAGACTCCATCATCTCGTACTTCGGTAGCTTCTCCGCCATGGCTATGGCAAAGCTTACATCCTTGACTTCTCGTCTCACGAGCTCCTTGTTAGCCCACAATTGGAGATCGTTGAGGAAGAAGAATAGCCGGTCCTCCTCAGCCATACTAGAGATGGAGAGCATCAGTTTGGAGTACTCTTGACATACTCCTTGAGGGTTCCCGTATGCTTGAGCCATCGAAGTTGCCTTCATGCAAGATATTCGACATGCTTAGGGTAGAACTGTGCCTTGAGCTCGCGCACGAAGTCCTCCCAAGTATTCAACTCGCATTGGCCCTTCTCGGCCTCCGCCAACCTTCAGTGCCACCACAGCATGGCATCGTCAGTCAGGTACATGGAAGCGTTTTGGACTTTGTCTTCTTTGTCCTCCAGCCGCACTGCCCTGAGATAGCGTTCCATGTGCCAAAGGAAGTTGTCAATTTTCTTCTCATCGCGCGTCCCCTTGAAGCACTGGGGTTCAGGGATGCGGATCCTTGGGGTATGCTTCCTTGGTGCCTCGCCACCATGAGCCACCCCTTCTCGAGGAGCGTCATCCGCATCTTAAGGTCCTCGACTTCATTGACCCTTGTGACAAGGTCGTCCACCAGTGTCTTCCGTTCGTCCTTGCAATGAGCAACGTCAGCGCGAAACTGCTCGAGTTGTTGGCGAAAAGTTCCCATGTCAGCAACAATGCTTTCCTCCATGGTATGCAGCCCGTCCTCCATCAACCCCACATGTTGAGTTAGGACTAAATAGTTTTCTTCAACTTTCGCCATAGTTTCTTCCATCAAGCCAACACGGTCATCGAGCGAAACAGACTCCCTCACACGGGTCCACGGTTCATTGCTCTTGTCGTGTCTAGGTTGTCTGGGTGGTTCGGCCATGTTGTCGGTGATGGCAACATCTGACGACGACATGGTTCCCAGCTCCCGAACGTCGCTCTGATACCAACTATCACAGACTTAAGCGAAATTGAAGTTCGCACGACGCTCGCCTTTCTTCACGAAGTGAGCAAGCCTACACCTCTACTTGCGAACTTGGACCTACTAAGTTGAAGTGCAAGAGAGAGTTCGAAGAAGAGGAATTGTATTTATAGAATTAGAGTACAACTATTTTTGACTTAGGGGGGGGGTGGGGGTGGAGGCCACAATCTTATATAGACCACTTGCCGCCCATAAGCCTAATGAAAAGATACCAAGTAGCACAAAAGTACAAGCCAAAAGGGGAGGCTATGAGCTCCCAAGAGTCCTACATTTATTACCCTATCTAGAAACTTCAAGAAGTCCATGACTCTTCGGCTTTCGCGTCCGACGTCTTGAGATTCGAGAAGAAACTTCTAAATGGATGTAGCAAAACCTCGCAAAGTGATTCCCCTTCGGAGTTTGACTCTTCGGCTTTCATGTCCTATGTTTTGAGATTCGAGAAGAAGCTTTTAAATGGATGTAGCAAAACCTCACGAAGTGATTCCCCTTTGGAGTTTGATAGATTGCAAAGGAGAAATCCGCCGAAAAAGTTAAGTCCCTGACACATGGCTCTTCTCAGTTTTTTAATATTTGCTTAATAATTTTTTGTATCAATATAACTCTTTTTTTTTCTTCTTTGTATACATTTTAAATAGGTAAAAATATATTAAGAGTTTCATACTTATAAGGTATTTTAAAATACATCCCTTAACTCTAAATTTTTTATTTTATATATTTTTTTTAGTTTATAACTATTTTAGATGAGATATTTTATTTAAAAAAATAAAATATTATACTAAATTTAATCACTCTTTGATATAATAGTTATTAAATGTTATAATTTTATTTATTAAAAACACTAACACTCCGTTTGGTAACGGGGATAAGGAGGGGATAACCCCCTTATCCCCAGTTTTATATCCAAACGGGAATAAAATTTTTGGAAATAGTTATTCTCATTATATGGGAATAAGGAGTTTGGGGGTGGGAACTGCTGTTCCCACCCCCACATGAAATACACGGGGTTAAAGTTTTGGCACGGGAATCGAGCATCTTCACGTGGGTGCAGCAACCACTGTCTCCTTCTCCCCTTCTCCTCCTTCTTCATCTTCTCCATTTTTCCATCTTCTTCTCCCCTTTCTTCATCTTCTCCATTTTTCCATCTTCTTCTCCCCGATCTGCGTCGCGGCCCCGCTGCAGCAACCTTCTCCGCTTCGCGGCCCCGCTGCGGCAACCCTCTCCGTATCGCGACCTCGATGCGGCAACCCTTTCCGCGTCGCGGCCCCTCTGCGGCAATCCTCTCCGCGTCGCGGCCCCGCTGCGGCAACCCTCTCCGCGTTGCGACCCCGCTGCGGCAATCCTCTCCGCGTCGCGGCCCCGCTGCGGCAACTCTCTCCGCGTCGCGGCCCCTCTGCGGCAACCCTCTCTGCGTCGCGGCCCCCGCTGTGGCAACCCTCTCCGCGTCGCCACCCTGCTGCGGCAACCCTCTCCGCGTCGCGGCCCCGCTGTGGCAACCCTCTCCGCATTGCCACCCTGCTGCGGCAACCCTCTTCAGCTTTAAGGCCATAAAATGCTATTATTATAATCGATAAAATGGGAGCTAATTTTGATTGGATAAATTGCACCGCCGGTTCCTCGACTTACAGTCAAGGGTTTTTATTTATTTATTTATTTGGTAAATCTTACAACCAAGTTTCATCTTGGTCATCTAACATAAAAACGTTTTCCTTGATTGTGGTTTTGAATTTTTTAAAAGAATGTTATTTAGTTTTTTTTTGTTTATTTATTATAAGAGAATAAATTACTGCTAATATCTAGTGTTATCTAATGATCCATATATTATGTATTTATTAATTATTTTATATTTTATATTTTATATTTTAATTTTATAATTTATTGAGTAATAATTTTTTCTTTAATATAAAAAGAGACTTTTTAGTTGAATATAAGGACAGATGAAAAAATAAATTATTGAACAAATAAATGATTTAGGTGCCAAGGACTTTTATGTTGGATCAAGATGAAATCATATTTAAAAGTATTTAAGAATGATAGAAAATTTTAAAAGAAAATATTTAAAATTTGCTTATCTATTGGTTAATGGTTTGAAAAGTATAATGAATCAAAAATTTTAAATATTTTATTTTAAAATTTTCTATCATTTTTAAGTACTTTTAAATATTTAATATTTAATTTTAAATATTTTTTAAATTTTTTAATATTAATTTAAATTTATTATTAGGTTATTTAATATCATAAATTATTTTATTTTTAAATTATATCATAAAGGGCAAAATAGTCAATACACATATTTATCCCCTCTCAATTCTTTTTATTCCTCTATACTCAACTAAACATAATTTTTTTCTTATTCATCTTATTCTCTTTATTCCTATATAATTTACCAAACACAATTTTTCTTTAAACCCGGTATAACTCTTAAACCCAACCAAACAGAAATTTACACTAATTCATGCTAATACCATAACTTATACCTATCCCGGTATAACTAAATTTTTCTTATCCCTGAACCAAACGGAGCCTAAGAATTTGATCGGTTACTGATACCGTTAGATTTAGTAAATTTTCTAATTATTTAAATATAATAATATAAATAAATAATTAAAAATTAAACGTCTATAAATTAAAATTAATTTTAATATTTTTACATTAATTATTAAAATAATAAAAAAAATAAAAAAAATTTATTAGATAAAATTATATTTATATGTTAAAATTTTTATTTGAATATATTTTGGCCCCCACGATTAAATTCTGGCTTCTTCTGCAATAATATTTCTCAAAACAATTAAAGTTGTTTAAAAAGCCAAATAAACAAACACATAATATTGATTTAATAATATTGATTTATTAGCTTCCTACTAAATATGTGGGATCATGTATATACAACATACATTTAGGCAGAAGAGATTAATGTAAAAATAAGATTACAATGATACTAAGTTGAGAAAATAATTAGAACTTTTTTTTTATTTTATTATTTTTTTATTTTATTTTATTTATTTTTTTTGTTAGCAGTGTATGGCATACACTTCAGCATACTCTTGGTTTTTTTAAAAAAATAAATTTCTTTATTAGCAATAAATTTTTATATTCTTTAAATTATTCTTTTATTTTGTGGTGCATAAATGCTGCAGTATTTGATTTAATAAATATGAATACTTTACTTTTATGAGTATAGATGAATTTGTATTTATAAGTCATTTTTAATTCCGAATTAATATTACATGTCGTTAAATATAATCTATAATATTTGAAGTATCCAAAAATCAAGTTTTGTAATTTTTTTAATTTATAACAAAGTCGATCAAGTGGGTATAAATTGAACGGTCAAATCGAATAATTTTCTAAAAATAAGGAATATGGTGTTTAAATTCAAGATCGGATTTATTAATCTTGATTTATATAGTGAATAGAATTTTTTTAGTAAAAATTCAACCGATTTCGATTCTTCTATATCGTTAACCCGAAAATGCTGTATACTGACCATTAAAAATGTCAATTTTGAGACCCTTTAATCATAAAATATATGATATCAAAAAATTATAAAATTCAGTTTCTAGAAAGTTTAAATACTCTAAATTATATTTAGTTGCATGAATCGTCGATTTGGAAACTCCATTATCGAAAGTAATTTATGAGTACAAAGATATGGCACCTCCTAGGATTTCGAATAGTCCTATATATGAGATATAATAGGGTTAAAACTTTTAACCTGACTATAACATTTTGAACAGTGACAAGACTCAAAAAGTTAAGAAAGTTATGCGTGCTAGAGCTAGAATAGTTCTAGGATGGGTGACCCTCTAGGAAGCGGGACATCAAAATTAGTATTAGAGTCAATCACCAGCTGAAAATGAAAATGTGAGATGAGTTTCTGTTGAGTTTACAGTAGGTAAAGCGCGGCTCCCCAGCTGATGACCGTTGTGGGTGGAGTATGATTTCCCACAAGGCCGACTAAGACTAGCGATACGATTTTTATATCGTCTGCTGCTTGTGAGTATGCTTGAGCCTAATAAAGACGTCATGAGTTAAAGGAGAAAGGAATGTGACACCCCTAAAATTTGGAATAGTTATATATAGAGTCCGGCTAGAATACTATCGATAGCACCAAGCAATTGGTACTATCAAGTTTTCAGCTATTGGATGAAAAGATATACGGTTGGAATTATAGTAGTCTACTAAGATTTTTACTATTCAACCAACCACCTAGTAAACCCTAGGGGACCACTATCATCTTAACCACATATCTTTTAATCCAAATGCTAAAATTTTGATAGCACCAATGACTTGATGCTATCGATAGTATTCCAGCCTAATTCGATATATATATATATATATATATATATATATATATATATATATATATATATATATAATATAGCTAAACCTTTTGACCAAACTATAATATTTTGGACAATGACGGCTAAACTCAAAAGTTTAAAAGAGTTAAGTATCCTAGAGCTAAAGTAGTTCTTGAATGGTGACACTTTAGAAAGCGGCTTGTCACAAAAGACGACCGTACTCATAATAATATAGTACTCGAACTCTGAGTTAATATATTGTGTTATGAAGCTAGACCCGGCAAACGAGCAGTTTGGCCCACCCCCGACGAAGTCATTGCACTTATGAGTTATGCTGGTATGAATAGAATTTATCTGCAAATTTTTGAATAATCATCATATAGCTTCCCACAGGTGGGTTGGATATACCAGCTATCCACAAGATAGTTTTTTTTTATTTTTACTTTTTCTTTTTGTTCTTATACTATTTAAACACAAGTAACATATATATATATATATATATATATATATATATATATATATATATATATATATATATATATATATATATATTATTTCTAAAAGAACAAAAATTAACTTACGGTTTAAAATATACAAAAAAAAAAAAACACTAGAAAAAATTAGTGTTAGGGCCCGTTTGGCAATCATTGAAAAATAAAACAGAGTTTTATTTTACAACGTAATTGATATCTTAAAAAAATCAATACTCTGTAAAAATATTACTATTTTTTACTATTTAGATGGTGAACTTTTAAAAAATACTCTATTCTAAATTTAAATTTAAACTCTCAATACAAAAATTTAAATTTAAAATATAAATTTTTAATTTTTAATTTTTAATTTTTAAAATTAGGATTTAAATTTTAAATTTAAAAATTTCAAAATTGAATTTGAATTTTAAAATTTAAAAATTTGAATGTGAAATTTTAAATTTTAAATTTCAATTTTCAAATTAAAAAAATTCAAATATAAAATTTAAAATTTGAAATTAAAAATTTAAAATTAAAATTCAAATTTTAAAATTAAAATTTAAAATATAAATTTCAAATATAAAATTTCAAAATTTAAAATTTTATAATATTAATTTTAAGTTTAAACATAAAATTTTATTGTTTTAAAATAATAAATTTTAATTTTAAAATTATAAATTTTAATTTTATTATAATAAATTTTAATTTTACCATTTATAATTTGAAATTTCAAATTTTAAAATTTAAAATTAGATTTTATTTTTTAATTGTTCTATTTTAAATTTCAAATTTCAAATTTCAAATTTTAATTTTAAATTTTAAATTTCAAATTTCAAATTGCAAATTTAAAATTTAAATTTCAAATTTCAAATTTCAAATTTCAAATTTTAAATTTCATATTTCATATTTCATATTTCATATTTCATATCTCATATCTCTATTTCATATTTTTAATTTTTAATTTTGAATTTCAAATTTTTAAATTTTAAATTTTAAATTTTAAATTTTTAAAGAGGGGTGAAATGCGAAAGAGGAGTCGTACAAGTAATGGAAAAAAATTTTCCGCCGGTCTAAATTTTTTTTTTTCAAAATTACTCTGAAAATTTTTTTTTTCATGAATAATACGCTGTATTCCTATTACGTTGTTAGATCATCCAAACAGGCTAACTAATAAAAAAAATAACACTTTTTAAAATACAAAGTAAAATAACCTAAAACCCTGTATCCTTGAGGTTTAGGGATGGATAATACAAAAGAAGTACCAACTCATTGATTTTTTAAAAAAATTCAAATAATTAGATATTATAACCATTTTATCATCAAATCAAAGAGTTTAACATAAAATTAATCCTACTTATACCTTAACCAGTTTTTTAGTTTTTTTAATTCAAACAAAAATATTCTATTTAAAACCTACCAAATTATTTCGTTTCGATTTGGTTCGGTTCATATTTCTAATTCAATTTGGTTCGGTTTTCAAAAAAAACTTGAACCCTCACATGTAACTTCGGTATAAAATAATTTTTGAAATTTTACTTTATTTTGAAGAGTATTTGGAAATTTTACTTTATTTTGGAGAGTATTTCACAACACGAAAAACGTAACATGAATAACTCATTAACTACACAATTATTTCATAGCAAAAAGATTAAACTGTTAGAATAGATATACTAAAATTCGATTGTGATTGATATCTAGCTGTGATTTTTATTGATAAAATAAAATAAAAACTTACCGATAATCTAAATTATTTCGTTTCGATTTGATTCGATTCATATTTCTAATTTAATTTAGTTCGATTTTCAAAAAAACTTGAACCCTGACACCTAACTTCGGTATAAAATAATATCTAAAATTTTACTTTATTTTGAAGAGTTTTTGGCAACACGAAAAACATAACATAAATAATATATATATATATAGTTAGGTTGGAATACTATTAATAGTACCAAATTATTAGTACTATTAAATTTTTAATCGTTGAATTAAAAGATATGTGATTGAGATGATAATGGACCCCTTGGGTTTAATGAATGGTTGGAAAAATAGTAAAATCTAACGAATAAAAATAATTAAAAAACTTGATCTAATGATAAAAAACTTGATAGCACCAAATATATATATATATATATATATATATATATATATATATATATATATATATATATGATAATATTAAATTTTTAATCCTTAGATTAAAAAATGTGTGGTTGAGATTGAGCCCCTTGGGTTTAATAAGTAGTTGGAGAAATAGTAAATCTAACGGATGAAAATAATCAAAAATATTGATCTAAGAATAGAAAACTTGATAGCACCAATAATTTAGTACTATTAATAGTATAGTAATATTTTTGTTAAGATTATAATCTTCGTCAATAATATATATAGTTGAGTTATCCGTCAAGTTAGATGACAAAAAAAAAGAAAATAAAATGACAAGATATAAGACGTAAAATGCTTTAGAAAGAGAGTATTATTTCCGACCAACTTCTGGAGTCAACAATTAGACCTCGGCCTTGTGCTCCGGCCGGTGCGTAAACTCAAAGTCGACGTGAACGAAGGCGCGCTCGACCTGGGGCAACTGCTCGAGCTTCTCTTGGAGCGCCTCGCCAATGTCGTGCGCTTGGCTCAGAGGCATGTCACCGGGGAGGACGATGTCCACCTCGACAAAGTAGTGGGTGCCGAATGTGTACGCACGAACCGTGTCGATGTGCCTGATCTCTTTGTGATGGTTCCAGATGAGGTAGGTCAATTTGGTTAAGAATTCGCCAGGCGCGGTTTTGCCAATCAACGTCCGCACGTTCTCCATCACGGTCTTCGCCCATGTGCATATCGTGTACAGCGCAATCTGCGTCACAATTTACGATACATCGCTTAAGAAAACGGTAAAGCGAGATAAAAGAACGGGTAGATATTTTGACATAACCCTCCCTTGTGAATGACACAAACATGAAATGTGGAACTCACTAGTATGGCTCCAAGAGGGTCCATCCACCAGTAATATCGAGCTGCAAGCAGAGACGTTACGAGACCGATCGAGTTCGTAATAACATCGAAGAAGTGATCTTGCGCGTACGCTCGGACAATCTCGTTCTGAAAAGTACGGCAGTATACCATGAGAATGAATTTCACGGCCGTGACTGAGGCCATACTGCCGACCATCCAAAGCTCTTTCGTATGATCGAAAGTGGTATGAGACTGCAAAACAAACAAAGTTGGGTCGAAAGCACTTTATGTTAATGAACAATGTCGATAAGAATTTAACATTAATGATTAAAACATAATATTCTTTCAGAAAAACATTTTTTTTTCCTCGCACTTAAGTAACATTGGTTCACATATAAGGAACATTAAAACAAAATGCACAAAACCCCTGCTATTTGCATGTGAAACCCATCGTCTCGGTATCTATTCAAGAAAGGTTTTTTGTATATGTATCCCCTGCGGGTGTGAATGCAGATAAATACGTTTTTCAGGGAGATGCATGCAAATATCGATTTTGTAAGGGTTTTTTTTTTTTTGCAACTATGCAAAGGAATACATGCAAGTATCATATAATTTCTACATTCAGGACTCGATGATTTTACTAACTGGGTGAAACTTCTTCGAATTGCATGAATGATCTAGACTCTGATACTAAAGTTGGCTTACCTTCGTAATAAGCTGACGGCCAGATTCTATCAGTACTTGAAGGCCAAGAGTTCCCATTATTGAAGCAAAAACTATAATTCCCTGCAAATAGATGTTCAAATGTAGTCAGTCTTTAAGAATGAAAGGAAGTGACAAAACCAAACCCACTAAAACACCAAAAATTACATCATACATTGAGGAACTGAATAACTAAAAGCATATCGTTATGTCGCATGTAGTACAAGATCATTGACCGCACATGATTAGGCGGTCAATCATCCATGATTTGAATCAGATTATCCCACTAGACCACCGAATTTGTGAACCTAATCTTTAAAATCGAGTATTGAAATTGAGGCAGGAGAAAAATTGATTACTCGAAACTATTACATGATGAGAAAGAAAAGAAATTCCAAACAGCTTTGTGAACAGCAGCATACTGTTGAGAAAGTTGTTGTTATAGAGGTAATACTTATAATTATAGGTCTTGAGTATTTAAACAACTGAAGTACATGTTCTTTACTACATTATGTTGGAAGGTTATACTTACAGTATAGGCTTTTCTTTTTCTCCTTTGATTTGAAAGCCCTTTAGCACTCTATATAGGCTTTTAAGTACTTTTTTTTTTTAGTGGCCCTAAATAAAAACAACTGAAGTATACAGGGATATATACTTCTACATTAAGTAATATAGTCAAATTTGTTTTTTCTTTATCATAAAAAAAAGGGGGGAAAAAAAACCACTACAAAGCAGTGGAGAGGAAGGCAAACCAAAAAAATAAATAGCATACACTATTGTTGCTGTAACATAAATAATAACACAAAAAATTGCTAAAAGATATAAGATACAATAATTGGGGCTGTGCGCTGTGGCTTGCGAATACTTAAAGAGTCATAGATAAAATGAAGCTGTGCGAGAAAGAGATCTGTTAGGTACTAGCATGATTTCTTTCATATGCTTTACTACACAAACATAAACTGTGGCTATTAACTATATGATACCAATGCTCGGTGCATAGAATAGTTTATTAGATAAATGCCTGATATATTAAACCCAAAAAATTTACAGTATTAACTTGCTTAATAAGATAATACGAGTCCAGTTTCCTGTTAAACAACCTTCACCATATGGTAAGAGAAACCTGTGAGACAAATGAAGATATATGACACAAAGTTAAGACACTAGTTCCAGGAATATATACTTACCACAGGTTGCATACGCTTCTTTCCGATTGGATAATTATATTTATTTGGTTTCTTCATAGCATATGCAGTAACCCAGAGGATAAGCCCTGATAAAAGATCCAGTAGGGAGTCCAGAGTTGAAGCTATCACTGCCAAGGATTTGCTCTCAACAGAAGCCATCACTTTGCTGATGAAAAGAAGAAGATTGACGAAATTCGAAATGTTTATAGCCATTCGCTCGCTCTTTGCTAGTTGTTTTAAATCCTCCTGAAAACAAAAGAAGAATTAAGTTTGTGTCGGCAGTTCAAAAACACCAGAGAATCAATGTCGATAAAACCAAAATCCTGTAAGAAGTTAAACTTTAAACAAGCATTGCAAAGAAAACAAACTATACTCTAAATGGAAATTTTTTTGAAGAATAACATGTAAGCATTTTATTTTACCAAAAATGTTGAAATTCATATTAAGGTAAACATCAGTGTACCTCTGTAGGAGCTCCTTCTAAGAAACCCAGCTCATTGATGCTTTCCATTTCAGTGAATCCCTTCAGAAGACTTTCTTGCTTCTTGTAATATTTTGCAATTTTGTTCTTCTTCCCTGGAAACAGTCAAAAGAAATATGATTACATACATGATAACAATAGCGCATGATTTCGGATCTATTATTTTCTGGCAAGTCCACAACTGATCCTAAAAACACTTCAAATGCACGATCTTGGCCAAGAAATTTAGATAAACTTCCTACATTTTGTCTAACATAATTCAAGATAAATAAGAGGAAATAAATTAAATGGTTTTTCTGACTTTTCACTTGATACAAGATAGATAGACGTTAGGGTAAATGTTGTACCGAGGATACACCAAGTGCACTCTTAAAGAGAGAGAAGACTATGACGAGGTATCGGACCAAAAGAGTATGTTTTCGTCGGACTTAAGTTTCTAATAAAATCATACCTTATAAATGATAAATAGACATGGTTAGTGTTGTCTTACTAAGAGAGAAATCTGACAAAAAGAGTGTTACTTCAAAACTAATCATTCACCCCCACATGACAAACTGTAATTTTGGTGATGCATTAAACGGTGAGGGTTGTTGAGTTGCACCTAAAGCTCTACAAGAATTTTTGACATTTCAAAACTAAATTGCTCTATGTTGCCTAAAACAGGTCAATAATAAAATCATTTAAGCATTACTAATGATATAGTAACAGGAGAAGCATATCTATAGTGTTGCAAATAATTAAATAAAATCAGTGATGTTTACATGATAAACTGTAATAACAGAAGAAGCAGATCGATTCAATCATTTAAGAACAATACCGCGATGCCTATATTTTGTCTTCATTTTAACATTAGACCGTTACTTTAAGCGTGCGCAGGACTAAGTAAGCAATGCCCTGCACTCTGAGTCCTCGCTTTCTGACATGTTAAGTTGGAGTTCAAAATGGCCAAATCGGTCGCAACCGCCAATGCACGAAATATCTTCTTTAACTATTCACTCAAATTGGATAAAGCGAAAGATTAGAATTGGGGAAAAGGGGGAAATTAATGACTCGGATTTTTCTAAGGCCCAAGTCCAGTAGGGCACAATGGGATTGTTTGAATTCAAACCAACTTGATTCAAATCCCTTCGATCCAAATTCGTTGATACCATTCAAACATAATTAGGGATGTCAACGAGCCGAACACGAGCGAGCTGGGGTCGGCTCGTGTTACACGAGCTGACTCGTTTAAATATCGAGCTGAAAAATTCGGCTCGTGTTCGGCTCGTTTATTAACGAGCCGAACACGAGCCGGCTCGCGAACAACAAGTTTGATTTTCATTCCTACTATTCGGTGTAAAATTGAAAGAAAATTAAAAAATTAAAATTTTAATCTAATAATTAAAATTCATAAAAAATTGATGGTCTAAAATCTAAATAGTAATATATATATATATATATATATATATATATATATATATATATATATATATATATATATATATATATATATATATATATATATATATATATATATATTCGAGATGTTATCGAGCCGAACACGAGCGAGCTGACCCCAGCTCGTGTTCGGCTCGTTTATTAAACGAGCTGAAAAATTCGGCTCGTATTCGGCTCGTTTACTAAACGAGAGATTCGATCTCGAGCTCATTTCGAGCCGAACACGAGCTGGCTTGCGAACAGCGAGCTGGATTGCCACCCCTAAACATAATCATTCACCCCTACCAAGTTTAATAGTCCCAATCTTTCGCAATCCTCTGAGCCCTAAATTCTCCGCGATATAATTCTCATCTCCAATTCAAACATGATCGATCATTCACCCCCACCAAGTTCAATAGTCCCAATCTTTCACAATCCTCTGATCTGCTAAACCCTAAATTCTCCGCTGATATCATTCTCATCTCCAATTCAAACCCACCGACATCGCGCTTCCGTCTTTATTCCATCCAATCAAACCCGGCCCCAGATGTCGCGAAATTCTCCCTCTATAAGAACATCACTCTCTCATCTCATCTCATCTCATCTCATCTCATCCAATCCGATCATATATATATTAAATACCAAATAGCAAACAATAAATTCGGCAAAAAAAAAAAAAAAAAAAAAAAAAAACTGAAGTCACTAACAAATATCGCTCTCTAATCTTATTTTATGCACTCCAATTCCCGGCTACCGCAGCCTCAACTGGGGCACTAGTGAGCCTAAACCATAAACCACTACTACCCACCAAAAAAAAAAAATAACTAGTAGAAACAAATCATCATCAAACACATGATAGGCACAATTAAAAATCCAAGAAAGAACACACACACACACTCATTAAAATGAAAAAAAGAAAAAGAAAAAGAAAACGAAGAAGAAGAAAGATCCAAAAAAGGAGGAGAAGAAATCGAAACCGTGCGATCGGCAGAACACGCGGGCGATGAACGGCTGATCGGTCAGGCCCTCGGGCACGTGGAGGTCGCCGATGCTGATCCGCCACGCGGCCTCCTCCGATTCGGCCGCCCCGTACCGGTCCGAACCGGCCGGTTCGGTTCCCGAATCCGCGTTCGCCATTGCCGCACCACCACCACCACCACCACCACCACCTCTTCTTCTTCTTCTTCTTCTTCTTCGTGTACGTAGGTGCGGAGACGGAGACGAAGACGATGAAGAGCAAAGAGAGAGCGAGAAAAAAGAGACTTCAATTTTTGAAACAATAATGATAAAAAATACGGGAAGGCGGTTAGGGTTCGGATCCGTAAAGGGCGGGAATAAGAAACGACCGAATCAGAGTTCCAGTCAAAGCGACGGCCCCTCACACCGATTCAGAGTTTGGTTCGGGATAAATCCTTATTTCAAACGCATTCGGTTACGGATGAGAATAATAATTTTTATTATTTTTTTTTTTTAAATAAATTTGTAAAAGATTAAAATTATTTTAATTTTTTTCTTGAAAACAAATTTATCTTTATTTAAAAATAAATTTAATTAAATAAATATAATTTTAATTATTATATAATTTTTTAATTAATCATATTTGGATTAATCTAATTATTTTATAACTAATTAATTAATTAATTTATTAAATTGTTTATAATTAATTAAATTATTTATTAATAATACTTATTATTGGTAATTGATTTATTAATTAATATTTAAAATTATCTAACAATAATTAATTAAATAAATTAAATTATTATTTAATTAATATTTTATATTAATTAATTAGATAAAATATTATTATTGTAAATTATAATTATTCTTATTCTCACTATTATAATCTAACTATTCAAATATTATTTTTTTTATTTTAAAAAACAATCCAATTTTCATCCAAATACAAAATTAATTTTATTTCTGTTTGTTTTTGAGCTTATACCTGTACCAAACCCAGTTTTTGATTAGAAGGTGTTTTGATTATACTTAAAATCGTGAAAAAAAAAAAAAAAAAAAAAAAATCTTATATTTTATAGCATTTAGTTTGCAGGAAAAAAAAAAAAAAAATTCAATCAACATTTGTTTGGTTGAAAGAAAAAATTCATATTTATTTAGTTAGGTAAAAAAAAATAAATGAAGAAAATTTTTCACAACTTAAGTTTTTATTTTTCGCCGAAAATCGATAGAAAATAAAAATACTCTATTTTTTTCAAATCCGTAAAAATAATTTTTAGAAAAAAAAAATTATAGCTAAACAAATACACCAAAAGTAATTTTCCTAGTTGAAAAATAATTTTCAATATATTTTACCGCCAACCAAACACATTACGATTTTCTTATTCTAAAATAAGTATAATATTAAAAAAAAAAAAAAAAAACTAATATTTTAAAATAAAAAATGCTACTTTTACACCCCAAAGGGGGTGTACATCACACACCCCACCCATCCAATAGGTGGGGTGTGGTGAGGGGTTTTTCTTCACACTTTGTGAAGTGACCACCCCACCCTTAGATGGATGGGTGTAAGATGTACACCCCTTTGGGGGTGTACATGTAGCATTGCTCTTTTAAAATTATACCAATTTATTTTCTAAACAATATTACTATTCTTTGTACTTATTCCCTCCTTATATCCTAACCAAAAAATACTTTTGTTTCCTATTTCTTTTTTTTTTTTTTTTTTTTTTTTATATATAAAATGCTACCCATACACCACAAATGAGGTGCATGATATACACCGCACCAATCTAAGGATGGAATATTTTTCTTACCTTAGTTAAGATAGATGGGGTGTAAGATATACACCTTATTTAAAATGTACCAAGTATTTTTTTAATTTTTTTTTAAAAAAATACTACTTGTACATCCCATCCATTATAGGGTGAATGAATTTTACTAATTACTTCGAATCGATTAGTGAAGTAGGCGCCATTCTTGAATGAGTGGGGTGTGTTAGGGAAAATATTTAAAAAATTTGATTATGATTAATATCTAACTGATTTCTTGATAAAATAAAATAAAAACTTACAGATAATGCAGATAATCCAAAATATTTAAATGATCCGGAAGCGTGCGTAGCACTGCCCTAAGGTGTATTCCCGTCCTTATGTGCGGGATTAACCGAGAACACCACCCCAAGGTACGACCGGAATTCCTCCTCCTGCGAGCGTGGCGGAGGTCGACGGAAATTCTTTCAACACGCAATTAAGAAAGAGATGAAAAGATGAAAATGAATTGGTTAAGAGGTTTCTCTGTTTCTTCCTCTGTTTCTTATGCTGCAAGAACAGAGGAGAAACATACATAAATATATATACGAAAGAAGTCGAACGTTGGGAATCGAACGTTGCTCAACGTTCGACCCACGTATCGACCCTGAGCAACGTTCGACCCACGTATCGACCCACGTAACAACGAGTAAGGCGCAAGAAACGGAACGGAAATCCACGTTCCGCCCGTTGGGTTGCCTTTCGCGCCAAGTTAAGTAAATAAATAATAATAATAATAATAATAATAATAATAATAATATTAATAAAATGAAATAAATAAATAATAAATAAATAAATAACGGGGATTTTGAATTTTACCCCAACAATCTCCCACAAAATTTAAAATTCATAATTTTAAAAATAAAAATCAAGATCAAAATTAAAAATAAAAACTGGGTGTTTATACTATGCAATAGGTGCGGTGTCTTTAACAGACTTAACCCCACTTAGTGTAAGCAGCTTCCATCAGAAGGAATCGGAGTGAACCAGGTCTTGAACTACGTTCCTTTGACCCTGACTTCAGCTACCACACACACAGTACAGAATCTTCCGTCGCGAGTCTGTGCATTTATGGCCATGCACAGTATCTTGATTTTTCAAGAGAGTTTCTATGGATAGCCCAACATCTCATAGCCTCTTGGATCTTGCTACCATCCAAAATGTTATAACCGGATTAAAAGATTTAGTCATATTATATCATTTATATATAGGACTAATCCAAATTCCGGGAGTGTCACATTCTTCCCCCCTTTAAGCCCTGACGTCCACGTCAGGCTCAAACATACTCACAAGCACCAGGCTATGTGAGACTCGTCTCGCTAGCCTTAGCCGACCTTGTGAGGAGCTATACTCCACTCACAACGGTCATTAGCTGGAAAGCCTCGCTCTACCCGCTATATAACCCTGGCTCAGCCAAGACTCATCTCACATTTCCGGCTGGTGAATGGCTCTGATACCAACTGTGACGCCCCACTTCCCAAGAGGTTAAGAGAGTTAAGCGTGCTAGAGCTAGAGTAGTTCTTGGACAAATTATTTTTGCAAAAAAAAAAAAAAAATCTAAAATAAATTAAATGGGATCCAAGGCGGGTAATTTTCGCGAGATGTGACTCTACACACATCCCTGGAGGAAACCACCTATAAGAGAGTATCCGTATATGGCCGCGGCTATGAGATGTTGGACTATCCATAAAAACTCTCTTGAAAAATCAAGATACTGTGCATGGCCATAAATGCACAGACTCGCGACAGAAGATTCTGTACTGTGTGTGTCATAGCTGAAGTCAGGGTCAAAGGAACGTAGTTTCAAGACCTGTTCCTCCGATTCCTTCTGATGGAAGCTGCTTACACCAAGTGGGTTAAGTCTGTTAAAGACACCGCACCTATTGCATAGTATAAACACCCAGATGTTTATTTTTTAATTTTAATCTTGATTTTTTTTAAAATTGTGAATTTTGAATTTTGTGGGAGATTGTTGGGGTAAAATTCAAAATCCCCGTTATTTATTTATTTATTTCATTTTATTATTATTATTTATTATTATTTATTATTATTATTATTATATATTTATTATTTATTTAACTGGCTCGAAGAGCCAATCCCAACGGGCGAACGTGGTTTCCGTCGTTTCTTGCGCCTTACTCGTTACGTGGTCGAACGTTGAGCACGTTCGATTCCCAACTTTCGACTTCTTTCGTATATATATTTATGTATGTTTCTCCTCTGTTCTTGCAGCATAAGAAACAGAGGAAGAAACACCTCTTAACCAATTCGTTTTCATCTTTTCATTTTACCTTAGGGTAGTGTGGGGTAGTGTTCTCGGTTAATCCCGCACGTAAGGACGGAATACACCTTAGTGCAGTGCTACGCGGGATGCTTTCCTGATCATTGTTAAATAGTTTGGATTATCTGCATTATTTGGTAAGGTTTTATTTGTTATTTTGATCATAAATCAGTTAGATATTAATCATAATCAAATTCTTTTAAATATTTTTCCTAACAATCTAAGATGTACCTTTCTCTCAAAAAATTTTTTTTTTTTTTTTTTTTTTTTTTTTTTTTTTTTTTTTTTTTTCACAAATCGTGACGTTTTGTTTTTTTTTACTGTATTTTTTTTTTTTGTGAAAAAATATTATACAATTGTGAAAACATTAATTTTTATTTTTATTTTTTTTTAAATAAAAAATATTTTATATTTTAAAAACTTTTTTTTTTATTTTAAGCAGAAAAAAAAATACTTATATACGATATCATACACAGTAATTTTTTTCTCAATAAATTGTACACCTAATATATATAATTAAATATATAAGTTAAATTATAAAATTATGCAATTAAAATTTATCATGCTAATCTTGAAATATTTTAAATTATGATTTCAAACAAACAACAAGCTTATCAGATAAAATTATATGGAATATAATTTTAAGATGGATGCTAATCTTGAAATATTTTAATTTAGATTTTAAACAAAAAGCAAGCTTATCATTAAATTATATGAATGGAATATAATTTTAAGATGGATTAGCACTTATTAGATTAGAAATCACATCAAACGGGAGATTACACCTCAATTGTTAGGGGAAATATTTAAAGAATGTTATTATTATTAATATCGACTGCTTTCTTCGTTGATAAATAAATAAAACTTACAGATAAATGCACATCCTTCATGCGTACACTACTGCCCTAAGGTGTATTCCTCCCGTCCTTACTTGCGGATTAACCGAGAACACACCCCAAGGTATGACGGAATTAATACCTCCTCCTACTAGCATGCGGAGGTTGACGAAAATTCTTTCAACACCCAATTAAGAAAGAGATAAAAATATCAAAATGAATTGGTTAAGAGGTTTCTCTGTTTCTTCCTCTGTTTCTTATGCTGCAAGAACAGAGGAGAAACATATATAAATATATATACGAAAGAAGTCGAACGTTGGGAATCGAACGTTGCTCAACGTTCGACCCACGTAACAACGAGTAAGGCGCAAGAAACGGAACGGAAACCCACGTTCCGCCCGTTGGGTTGCATAATAATAATAATAATAATAATAATAATAATAATAATAAAATGAAATAAATAAATAATAAATAAATAAATAACAGGAATTTTGAATTTTACCACAACAGGGTGTACATCATACACCCTATTTGCGATATATGGATAGCATTGCAAAATTAAACTTTTAAGGGTAAACTTTAATTTATCCTCTTGATTGAGT
The DNA here is from genome assembly GCA_029168755.2 of Tillandsia fasciculata. Classification (NCBI taxonomy): domain Eukaryota; kingdom Viridiplantae; phylum Streptophyta; class Magnoliopsida; order Poales; family Bromeliaceae; genus Tillandsia; species Tillandsia fasciculata. The sequence continues at coordinate 14,745,109 of CM054948.1, forward strand.
GGAGTATACCAATTTTTTAAAAAGTTACACTTAATTATTCTATAATTTTATTATTTTCACGTTATAGAAATGTGTTGCTAAATAAAAAATCACCCTCTAGTTTTTAAAACAACAAAAATTTTCTTTGAAAAAAATTTAAAAAATAAAATAGTTAAGTGTAATTTTTTAAACTACATGAGGGGTAAAATAAAAATGTGTTGTTGTACAGCAAAGAGTAAAAATTGAAGTTTATCTAAAATTTAATCAGCTCCCAATGTAGTTTTGTGTATTTTTTATTTTGCTACTCTAAAATTCAAAAGATTATAATAAACTATTATATGATTTCATGTGTATCTTAGTATGTACAAACTTACTATTGAGGTTCATCTAATTTTATTCAGCAAAATGGAGTTGGAGCAAGAACCTACATAAGTAATGAATTTTTTTATTTTTAAGAAATAAAATAAATTATTTATTAAGTTTTTTTTACAATTCCATTCAAAGCCTCAATGCAAAAATCTAACTATTATTAAACAACTAATCCCAATCAAAATCTTAACGCCAGATCCTACCGTTAAACAACATAAGTTATAAATGATCACTTTGGTCATAAAATAATAAAGTTTTATATTATACCGCAATTTTTTATTTCCTTTCCTGACTTTTATTTCATTTCATATTTTAATTTTTTTATTTTCTTTCTTTTCAATCTTTTCTCTCTCTCTCTCTTTACTTTATCTCATCTCCTTCTCCTTTATCATTTTTTGCTTTTTTTTTTTTTTTCTTTGCTTCGTTCTCCTCATCTTCTCCTCATCATCGGTATCATCTCTTTTTCTCTCCTTATTTTCTCTTTTCTTTTTCTTTACTGTCTCTTTAATTCATCTCTCTTTTTAATTTATTTCGCTCCTCCATTTCCATCTCCTTATTTTGCTCTTATTACTTTTTTTTATTATTATTTTCTCTTTTCTTATTTACGATCTCTCTTTCTTTTTCTTGCATCCATTTCACCTTTCTTTCCTTCTTATTTTTTTTCTCTCTTCACTTTTATTCATAACGAAGCCAAATATAATTAATTTTTTTTTTTTTATAAGGATGACATTTACTCAATAAAATATTATAGAAAATATTTTTTAACTCTTCAACTTTTAACCATCTACTAAAGGAAAAAATTTAAGTTTATCCTTTATTTAGATTATTTACCTCATATAAACATTAAAAAATTGATAATCCAAAACCAAATTATAAAAATTATTATTATTATTTCAAATCCAATTTAGTTTCGATTCACAAAATCTTGAAAATCAGATATTACGATTCAATTACAATTCTAAATTTAACAAGACTATTTGTACAAAAATTCATGTAAATTTATTTTTCTTTTCATAAATACTACATAAATATAGTAAATCTCCCAAACTCAAAACTTTCAGTTCCCTCTTTCTATTTTTCTCAAATCTTTCATTATTTATTTCCTTTTTACTCCATGTTTTCATATTTGATTAATCTGTTTGATATTTTTTTGTGTTGGCATAATGGGAGATTAATGTTTCTTTATGTGCATGAGATCAATGGATTCTTGTGAAAATTATCATAGAAAAATCAAAAATCAATTCTTGTTCTTGATAGATTTAGTTTTGGACAGCGATGGTACTTACCAGCATTTCAAAAGGAGTGTCGCTTTAAATTTAGTTAATGTAATAAGTAGGAACTTGCGACCTAACTGTACTAATATAATAACTCTTGAGTCCAAAATCATTAGCCTATAAATATTTTAGGGGCAATGTCAATTTCCCTACTTACCCCTAAAAAATTTCCCTGTTTTCAGATTTATCCCTCTTAGAAGGCTAATATTAAAACACTGCCCTTCTTACGTTCCAATTTCTTTCCAAATACCCCTGAAGTTAAACTCTGTTAGTGTACCGTTTGAAAACTGCCGTTATCGGTAGTAATGAAACGAGTTTGCCCTTTCAAATATACCCTAAACCCTAAACCCTCAAACCCTAAACCCCTAAACCCTAAAGACCCTAACCTTAAACCCAAAAACCCTAACCCTAAAACCCTAAAACCCTAAAAATCCTAAACCCTAAACCCTAAAACCCTAAACCTAAACCTATAACCCTAAAACCCTAAACCCTAACCCTAAAACCCTAAACCCTAAACCTAAAACCTAAAAAATCCTAAACCCTGAACCCAAACCCTAAACCCGGGGCAAAATAGGTATATCTGATAGTTTTCAACTCCGATTATATTAAACTCTAGTTTAACCCTAGTTAACTTAACAAAGGGAAACGGTATGGGCATTTTTAATAACGGTGGAACGTATGAGGGGTATATTGGAAAGAAAAAAATAAGAGGGGTAAATCAGATATTTCTTCATATTTCAGGGATACACAGGCAATTATCCCAATATTTTATGTACAATTATTATTACTAAGATTCCATAATCTCTTATATTTCTAATCACAATTTCATTTTTATCAGATGTGGGACTATCTGGATGTCACAAACTACTTCCGTTTAGATTCTGACGTCCTCGTCATTCCAATAACACATATAGCCCAAAATCACAAAATGATGGGGGCTCACTTACACTTTTATGATAAACCAACTCTGATACCAAATATAACGACTCGACTCACTAGCAATAAAAATTCAGTGGGTTGAAAATTATCGACCCAAAATACTTTAAGCTCAGTTATTATTACAATTTCCTTATGGATTTTGTATTTAAAAATTTGCAACTCGGTTCAAAATGTTTAATTGTAATCGATCTGGATAACCGAACCGGTTTCAACCCATAGCGGTGGCCTCTAGAAATGTCAAGTTCATGAAAACGAATACCGAATATTTTATCCGAGCCTAAACTCGCTTAACAAAAACTATTCATAATGCCCAAAATGTCCCGTACCATAGAAATTACTCCCAAAGATCTCTACATACTTATTAGTTTTTTGAGCATATTATGATTTATTTTAGTCAATAAAAAATAGCTAATAATTCTTACTCAACACATATATCGTTAATGCAGCATGTAAAAATCAAATCCATATCATTGATTTTGATACTACTTGTCGATTGTACGTACTAACCTACTATCCCAAAAGTAGGTACTAATAGAAATGGCGCATCTATTGCATTTAAAGGCTCAACCACATCGCTCTATGTCTATTGTGGACCATAATTTTACTCAACTTATTAGACTCTACCCAACTTAATTTATTAGTCTCCAAAACTTATTGTTATGGAACAAAAAAATTAGACTTTTTATTAGTCTCCTAAACTTATTGTTAGGGAACAAAAAATTAGACTTACTTTAACTAATATTAAATAACCAACACTATAGAACCGAAGTTTCTCTAGTTTTGCTGTTTATTTGGCGAGAAGTGAATAACGTAAAAATTTTAATATGAAAGATAAATTAATATTTTATTATTCTTTCTCAACTAGTTTTAGCCTAACTGACTTTGGTCTGAAATATTTTGGAGAGCTTGAGTTTCGAACGAAGATAAATTTACGATAAATCAAACAACGAAAATAAGAAAATAAATTACTATAAAATTAATAGTACTAAGTCATTAGTGTATTAGACTTCCAACCATTAAATAAAATGATGTGCTTTTAAAAATATCAAGCATCTTATACTTATGAATTTTTGACCGTTAGATATATTTCTTTAATCAATTTAACTTGATCAGCGATATATCTAGTGTCACTTTAAACGTGGAATAATTAAGAGGAAAAGTTATCTTCCTTGTCAAGTACAAATGGGGACCAATTATTATAGCAAATGATACGACTATATTGAGAAGTTTCCTCGAAGGAGCATGAAGCATAAATAAATTCCTCACAAAGTTATGAATAAGAAAGCTTTAAAAAAAAATAATAATAAATAAATAAAAAATAAATAAATAAATAAATTATGAGGAAAATATAAAAGATTAGGTATGAAGTTTTCTTGTGATGACTCTAGAGCCATGCGTGGATAATCCAAAAGAATAAAATATATTTTATACACTCTCCAAGAAAGTATATAAATATATTCGATACCTTACTCTTTCGACCTAGATCCCACAAGAAGAATGCTAGGTATACACTTCTTTAGGAGTATTATTTTACTCGTCACATTGAGTGGCGAGTAAAATTCATCCCATTCCAAAATGAAGTAGGATGTAAGATATACACTCCTAAAGGAGTGTTTATTTATATATATCCATCCCACAGTCTCTATTTATATTCACAAATATTCTCAAGTTATTACAAATATAGACACTAATTTTTATATCCAAAAATATTACTTATAAAATAGATAATTTTCCGTTAAATTATAAATATTTTGGAACATCCATGAATACCCGTAGGTATCCATATATATATATATATATAATATATATATAATATATAATATATATATATAGTGAGTGAATACTGTGTGTTTTTTTTTTTTTTTTTTTTTTTTGTTCAGGATTCTATATTATCGATTGCATATTGTGATATTTTAAACAGTGAACTATTATGCTCTTCTAAAATTTACACATATATTTTGTGTTTGAAAATCATAAAAACAAAAAAAAAGAGTACATTGTGGGTAACCCAGCACTATCTGGGCCCCCCAGTTTTCGGGCCGAAACGGACCAGGGGCCAGTCCAATCCGATCCGGATTCAAATCTGGGCCGTGCTATGTCGGGCCGGATCTCTTAAGCATCCAGCCTAGCACGGCCCTTTGGCTCGAAAGGCACGAGCCGTGCTGGGCCGCGGCGTGTTTCGAGCTGGCTTTTTAATTTTTTTTATTTTATTTTTTAAAAAAAAAAATTTAAGTATTTAAAAATATAAATAATAAATTATCACAAGGTGTCATAAAGATCTTGGGAGGAGGGCTTACGGGGAGATGGGCCAAGAAGAGCACTTCTTCCCAAGAGGCTCATGGGAAGAAGAGCCAAGAAGAGCTCTTCTCCGGAAGAGTTGACCCCAAGGCCTAAGGTAAGTTGCCTTGGGCCTTGGGGTCCGAGCCGTGCTGGCTCGGCTGGCACGGACCACATGGTCATGTCGGGCCCGGCCGCGGGCTTGCACCCTGGCCCGGCACGACCCAAGCCCATCACGGACCTTGCCGAGCCGGGCCGATGGGCCTTGAAGTAATGGCCCAGCATGGTTCTAAAATTTGGATTGGGCCGGCCCGGCACGAAGCTACAGTAATCGTGCCGGGCCACGGTCCAGCCTGAAGTTGTGCCGGGCCGGGCGGGCCATGGGCCGCCCGGCCCGTTTTACACCCCTACACGTACCCACACTACCGTTTAGAGATGTCAACGGTCGGATTCGGGGTGAATTTTCAAAAACCAAACCCGA
>CM054948.1:14750527-14831984 GCA_029168755.2 Tillandsia fasciculata
GTTAGATTTTACTATTTTTCCCAACCACCCATTAAACCCAAGAGGCCCACTATCTTCTCAACCATACATCTTTTAATTCAACGATTAAAAACTTAATAGCACCAATAACTTGGTACTATTAATAGTATTTCAGCCTAGCTTTATATATATATATATATATATATATATATATAGTTTGGGCTGGAATGCTATTGATAGCACCAACCCAACTTTGCCACCCATTTTGTAGCCATTGGATTGTATTGAGATTCGTGCAAGCCCTTTAATTAAAAAGAAAAACTTTTTTACTTTTTACCTTTTTTTTTTACTTTTTCTTTTCTCTTTTTTTCATTAAAGAGCCTACACGGATCTCAATGCGATCCAATGGCTACAAAATGGGTGGCAAAGTTGGGTTGGTGCTATCAATAGCATTCCAGGCCAACTCTATATATATATATATATATAATTGAGCTCCTATGCTTGTAAAAGCACCAAGTTATTTGTGAGTTTTTTACCTTTGGATGTAGAATTGTGTGGTTAGGATGATGGTGGGCCCCTTGGGTTTAGTGGGTGGTTGGTAGAATAGTATGATCTAAGGGATGGAATTAATCAAAGGTTTAGATCTAACAGTAGAAAACTTACAAGCACCAATTACTTAATGCTTGTACAAGCACAGTAGCCGGACTATATATATATATATATATATATATATATATATATATATATATATATATATATAGAGAGAGAGAGAGAGAGAGAGAGAAGAGAGAGAGAGTAGAGTTTATATACTTTTACATTCATGCTCGTAATTTTTTACCATTAAATTTATATTAAGATTTGTGCTTTTTACTTTACATTTTTCTCTATTTAGTTGATTTTATAAGAACAGAAATTCCAATACAAATTCAATGATAAAAAATTCGCAAGCATGAATAGGTTTGTGTTTTTTTAAAAACATATAAACTCTACTCTCTCTCTCTTTCTATATATATATATATAACTAGGTTTGAATACTATCGATAGCATTAAATTATTGATGGTATTAATTTTTTAGCCATTGAATTAAAAAATGTGCAGTTATGATGATAGTCGTCCCTTAGGATTTAGTGGGTAGTTTGATGAATAGTGAAAATTCTAGAAGACCACTAATTCCAACCGCACATTCTTTATTCAATGACTAGAAACTTGGTCACCAATTACTTCGTGGTGTGAATAGTTTCCGACCGGACTCATATATATATATATATATATATATATATATATATATATAATATAAAGTTATTAATAGCATCAAATAATTAGTGTTATTAAGTTTTTCGATATTAGATCTATTTTTTGATTATTTTTATCTATTTAATTATATTATTTTACCAACCATCCACTAGATCTTAGGGCTACGTTTGGTTGTGATATAAACGAGAATTATTTATTTCAAAATATAGATAAACAAGAATAAGATTAATTTTTTGTTTGGATAAAAATTTTGTTGTTTTCTCTATTTTCTTGTTTTCGGAAATAAGAAAAATAGTGTTTGTATAGTTAGATTGATTTAGCAAAAATAGAGTAATTATATTTTTTAAATAATAATATTTTATTTAATTAATTAACCTAATCAGATTAATTAAATAATAAATTAATAATTAATTAGTTAATTATTTTATAGTTAGATAATTAATTAATAAAATAATTAGATTAATCAAATATTAGATTAACTAAAAAAGTTAATATAATAATTAAAATTATATATACTTTAATTAGTTTTGTTATAAAAAAAAAATGGTGGAACAGTAGTTCCAGCTTATTCAAGATAGACGATAACTATTGTTCCCACCTATAATCAAATGTGTTTGGGAAAGAAAGCTAGAACATAGTTTTTATTTCAGGTCTTGTTTTCCAACCAAACAGTGTCTAGGGGACCACTATCATCTTAACCGTATATCTTTTAATCCAAACACTGAAACTTTATTGCACCATAACTTATTAATAGTATAGTAGTTTAATTATAGCTATATATATATATATATCAATAGAAATAATAAAGCAAGTTTGTACGGCACGTTTCTAAGCGTTTGGAGCTGACTGGCATCCTCCCCGTGCTTCTTTATTGCATTGCTTCCGGCTTTTATTTCCCTTCTCTGCACAGGGTGGCTTCCCTATAACCGGTCCCTTACCCCTTATTCCATGCCCCATCCCCATTTATATTATTATCAATCAATAGAAATAATAAAGCTGAGTTTGTACGGCACGTTTCTAAGCGTCCCGAGCTGACGTGGCATCCTCCCCTTGCTTCTTTTATTGCATTGCTTCCTTTCTTTTATTTCCACTTCTCTGCACATGGGGTGCTTCCCCTATAACCGGTCCCCCCCCCCCCCCCCCACCCCACTTCTTCTCTGCACATGGCCCCCCCCCCCCCCCCCCCCCCCCAAATCCATGTGCAGGCACATGGGCCATGTGCAAGCACATGGGCACATGTGGTTCCTCTCTCTTTCTCTCTCTGTTTTTCTACTCGGTTTGAGAGCTCCTCGAATGGCGAATCCGGAGGAATCGAGCCCCCTTCTGAGCCAAATCGACGGCGACGACAAGGTCGCCCCCGCCCCCTCGGAGCCCCCGTCGGCGGCGGTTGGCCGCCGTCGCCTCCTCTCCTGCCAGCAACCCTGCTAGCCGTGCGATCTCCTCTGAGCCGAGCTATCTCTTTCTCTCCCAGCCGCTCTTGCTGTCGTCATTATCACCAAGCCGCAGCTGCCTTCTCAGTGCCTGCACGTCACCGGCGATTTCCCTCCGATTGACGACCCTTTCGTGCAACCGTGCCGTTGTCCTCCTGCTTCCCTGGTCGCACAACACCCCCCTGGGCCGAGCTCCTCTCTCCTGGGTCGAGATCTTCACCATCTCCTTCTCCGGCCACATCCTCCCTTCCCCTGCTGCCAGGGACTGTCGCCGGCGCCCTTGGATTGGTGAAACGAAAGCCGGGCTTCGTTGTCGTCCGCCTCGCGCGCCTCGGATCAGATCCGAGGTATAGCTATGGGTAAATTGATCTAAACCCCCTCGTTTGTGTTCGTTAATGCGTGCTGATAGGTTTAGGGGTTACGTTTTGATGTTGTATCGTGTCGAGAGACTTGTGGACAATGCAAGGTGGCTGGGCACAGCCCTTGCTGGCAGGATCCTCCCTTGCGGCCTTTCTTAACCCATTGTGTGCTGAACGTGACTTGTGTGGTGATTTCGACGCCAAAAAGGGTATCCAAAAGCTTCATTTGCGGACGAGCCTTGTGGTCGTGTGTCCCATTGCCATGTACTATTCTTGCCGTTGTCCGGCCGCCAAAGATGGTGCGTTTTAGGACCCCTTGGGGCTGAAGCGACGCTCCAGTCTCATGGATCAATGATTAGTGTCGTTTCGAAGGCCGGCTAGCGGAAACAACGTCCTGAGCATGAGTAATTGGTCTTTGTGCATCCTAAACTTGTTGTTTAGTGTTGTACATATGTTTGAGGGTGAAGGGATGATTTGGAAGTTTTGTTGACTATCAAGATCAATCCGGAAGTTTTTACTGGTTGGAATTGGCGGTAGACGAGTGTGATGCACAATGCTGGTTCTGACACCAAAATTGGTGTTTTTGAAACCCGTTTGAGGCTAAGTTTTGTGGCCAAGAACTCTATAATGAGGCACCTGATGTGCTGCTGTTCCGACGCAGTGACGCCTAAAATGGTGCGTTTTAGGACTGTTTAAGGGTTGAAGTGATTTCGAAGTATGATCCTCTTAGATTTGGATCTGGATTTGAATTTGGATTCGAATTTGGATTCGGATTCTCCTGGATATTCCATAATTTTTTTTTCTTCTTTCCCAGAGATTCTTATTAGAGATCTCCTTCGACCGCTTCAACGGATTCCTCGGCCTCCCCGTCGAGTTCGAGCTCGAGATCCCCTGCCGGGCTCCCAGCGCAAGGTATCCAAAAAAATATATAAATAAAAAAAAAAATCAATTTTGTCCTAATTAGTTATTAATTTGTTTTTAGATTTGGAATTTTAAGTGATTTTTGTTTGGGTTTTTGTTTGTCTTTTTTTTTTTTTACTTAAAATTGATGGGTTTGAAATTTGGTGCTTATTTCTACTTTGTATGGATCTTTGTTGGATCATTTGGCTTATTCTTTACTTAGAGATCTACTTTGGGGATATGATTTGATAATTTGTGCTTGTGATTTGAAACTTTCTTTTCTTTTTTTTTGTTTCTCTTTAATTTGTAAAATTGTTGGGATATTTGATCTTGTTGTAGTGTTTATTTGAGAACATAGTTTGATTTTTTTTCTTAAGTTTGAGTATCAAGTTTGAAATAATTTTTCTATGAATATTCCTTGGATACTTCACTTACTATGTAGATTGAATGATCTTCTTTTAGCACTAAGGAGTTAGAGTTCCTTTGTGTACAGTGCCAGTGTTTTCGGGGTCTCAGCTGAATCGATGCAGTGCGCCTACGATTCGAAGGGAAACTCAGTTCCCACAATTCTTTTGCTCATGCAAGAGAGATTATATGCGCAGGACGGCCTGAAGGTAGAAATTGTGCTATTCTTGGCCCTTACATATGCCTTTGCTTTAAGCATTAAACATTGAGAAAGAAATCTAATAGAAATCGATGAACAGGCGGAAGGGATATTCCGGATAAATGCGGAGAATGGCCAGGAGGAACATGTGAGGGAGCAGCTGAACAATGGAATTGTTCCGGAGGACATTGATGTGCACTGTTTAGCAGAACTTACCAAGGTATGATTGTTACTAATTGATACACTAAAACTCATTTTGGGCTTTTGATTAGCAATTACTCAACAATTAAGAGTAATTCCTTGTCGTTCGATGAGTTCGTGTCATTGTTGAACAAATTTCATGCCTGATCAATTATCAATTGATAATTGATCAGATGTATTCATTCATTTTTGAGTCACTGAAGAATGGAAATAATTTAGCCAAGAGTATCCTATTCTTTGAAATTTAGAGCATCTGAGTAGTTTGTTCTCACATTGCATTTTTCGAAAATGATGAATAAATCAGTCATCTTGGGGTTGGCTCTTATATAATAATAACTTGCTCAACAGGTTAATCAAAATTAATTCTAAGAACAATGTTGAAAAACACATATTATCTCATTACCAACTTTAATAACATCCAATTTTTCCTTTTTTTTTTCTTATTTAATTTTGTTACTTACCCGGCTAATTTGATAAGTAGCAAACTTTTATAAATTTAAATTTGAATTTAATTTATAATAGAGATTAATTTTGGTTGAAGAATTTATTTTAGTTAAAAGTTGTAAAGCGATTAGTTGAATTTAGATAGAAAACAATTTTTTAAAAATAATTTTATAAAGTTATTTGATAAAAAATTTTTGCTATCCGTAAATAATATTTTTTACTGAATTTTAGTTTAAAATAAATAAAATTTAAATTTAAATTTAAATTTTAAATTTTAATTTACATTTTAAATTTTAAGTTAGATTTTAAATTTGAACAAACATTCAAAATTTGTTTAGATATCAAATTTCAAATTTTTAAATTTTAAAAATGCTGTTGAAATCTCAAAGGGTGAGTTTAGTTTGGAGATAAAGCTTAAAACTTGTAATAGAATTGCATGGAATAACCTATTAAATTGAACCTTTGTATGATTATTGGGTCTTAAACGAAACTTTTCATCGGTCGGTTGGTATCGGCTGAGATTCTGAGACCTCTCCTCTTCCCCCAGCAAATTTTTAAATTGCCTTACTGAAATAGTGAAAAAATAGTTTTGCTAGCTTAGGACGGGTCATTGCTTTGGTTAGTATCTAGAGAGATTGGAAAAAATCAATATAAATCCGTACGACCATGCCTAGACGTTTTCATGCCTTTTGGGAGTACGCTGTCCAACCGTTGCCTCAAGCCCATAGCATCTTCCACATGAAGGGCAGCATCACTGACACGGTCATTTAAGGGGCTATAATAAATCCCCTTTCATGTGCTTGCATACTTCAGCTCATAACCTATTGGCATGACAAAGTTTTCTTGTGTTAGTCTTGCTGATTGGCATCCTTGACTCTGTCAAAAATGCTTGTGGGGCAGATACGATTCATTTTTTGATATTTCACTTTTTGATTCATTTGTGCATGAAGCACATGCAGTTCTGATGCAGGAGAATGGATGGATAATACTTGTATAGTTATCTGAAGAATGATCTAGATATATATGTTTATCCCATTCTATTGCCATTTTAAAGATGACTCATTATTGTCTTTCTTATTTGCATATTTTATGTCTTGCCTAGAAAAAGGATTTCATCTTGTTATATTCTTCAATAATTGTTTGTTGGTTAGGGAGTTCTCCGTCATCAACCTCTTAGATATAATTCTCGAGTTAGATTAATTGAGCAACCAGCACCGATGTTGATAAAAACCTATGAATATTAGTTTTGCAACTGCTTCCGGTTCACTTTTATGATTAATTGCATGCTAAACTTTTAAATCCTGCAGTTATGTTATCTTTTCCATTTGTACTGTCTTTATTGAATGTTTTTCTATACTTTTCTTGTTTTTGTGAGAAGGAAATAAAATAGAAAAAAAAATATAATAGCACAATATATCTCTGTAGGTTTTGAGGGTTTCTCTTCTAATGATGAGAGGAGGGAGTGCAAATCGGATAATGATAACTCAGAAAATGATAAGAGGACCAGAATGGGCTCTTTGAAGAAAAAGGCGATGAAATTCCGGCGCTCTTTAACGAGAAAGAGCAAGAAGGGCGATAATCGAGTAGTGTCAATTGAGGATATAAGGGATGTTGAGGAGCTACAGGCTGTTGATGCATTTCGTCAGGCACTGATTGCAGATGACTTGCTGCCTCCGAGGCTTGATGATTACCATATGATGTTAAGGTATGCTGCTACTAATGTTAATTTGAGATTCCCTGGCTTTTAAATGTCTCTGTGGTTTATGTTTCTAAAAACTTCTCTTTGCATATGAATTTGGTATATTTGTTGTTAAGTTTAAAATTGAGAAACCTCGAACTGTCCATTGTCAGATCAGTGCACATGTTAATCTGCTTAGGTATTTCCTTGCACACCGGGGAAAGCTCATAAGGAAAATTATGTTGGCGTAGGGAGTTTTCGTTCTTCTACAGTGATACCAGGATTTTTCACCACTCGATAGAAAACTATTTGCATTTACCAGTTGGAAATTTCATGTAATGTTTGTGAAAGCTTTTGTTGAAGTTGCATTCTGGAAAAAGTGAGAGAACAAGGTTGTCTAATCTAGACTTTTAGTTATTTGCTTTTGGTTTTTTGCCTGCCACATAGGTCTTCTTGCACATGATCACTGATTGTGGGGCTTATGTACATTCAGTGAGATCTGAAGTTGAATTTCCCTGATGTGCTCTGCTTACGCATTTCATTTTAGTTAAAATATTTTGGTGCGAAGAAATTTTATGGTTTGATTTGAACATAGTAAAAAGGCATATGATGGTTGGTATTATCGAGCAACATATTGTTATAAAGGATTACGACCTCTATTTGTCTTAAAGTATTTTCACCTTGTTGATGGGACTTCCTCATTTGATGTTAATGAGAAGGATTATATATATAAACTTGGACTTTGCTCTAGACAATGTATAGAATGTAAATCATTTTCTTCTATGGAATATTTTATTTTTATTAGTTTTAGTTCCATGATTTCTACCTCCTGAGGTTGGTAGTATGAGTGGAAGACCCGAGTTTCCCACGTAATTACTTGGCCCTTAACGGCATGAAGTTCACCAAGAACATGCATGTAAAGACAAGTATAAAGTTCAAACTCAATCTCGAAAGGCACAATTTAGGATAGCATGAATGTAAATGCAAGAGGTAACCTTGGGTTCCGAATTTTGTGATGCCTCTTTTGTTTACAAGAGACCCCTTACCAGCTTGGGTGGGATTTTGTGGATAATGAGAAGGAATTTTTTGCCTCTCTTGCAATTTTTGTTGCTTGATTTATTTTCATATATCTATATAATATAGGGGTAATTGCAAACGTGCCTTCCAAAACTTTAAAATCGGATTAAACTGTATATAACTTACTTAAATTATGATCATTTCGATTTAGATACTTAGTGTTCCTTGCAGCTGCAGTAAGTTCTAGATACTTCTCTTCTTTTTTCCGCTTTCTTTTTTTTTTATAAGGCGGTGATGATGCAGAAAAAAAAAGAAAAGGAAAAGGAAAAAAGTCGAGCTGAGGGATGGTCTGCTCATTGAGCTTAAAAATTTGGACAATTGTTCATATCGGAATATTGCACGTGCATTATCTGGATGGCGTATAATGTATGCAACCATTTGTGCGCAGTCGATACGCGTGCATTATCTGGATGGCGTATAATGTATGCAACCATTTGTGCGCAGTCGATACGCGTGCATTATCTGGATGGCCTATAATATATGCAACCATTTGTGCGTGCGTCGCCGATATCCTCCACACTAATCTGAGCCTTATACTATTTTTTTCCTACCTCTTTTGCTTCTATATATTTATTCTTCGTTTTTTCCTTGTGGTTTTATTTGGTTTGCCCCCTCTGGTTTATATATATAGTTTCTCGAGCTTGAAAACTGCAGATTTCAAATTTGAACAAATATTCAAAATTTGTTTAGATTTCAAATTTCAAATTTTTAAATTTTAAAAATGCTGTTGAAATCTCAAAGGGTGAGTTTAGTTGGAGATAAAGCTTAGGGTGATAACTTAATTAATTATTTAATTAACCTTTTTCTCTGTTGTCACTATTTACTTCCAAACTGAAGTAAGTAACCAACCCATGGAAGTGTACTACATATGCAGTCACTCTTTACTTTTACTCCAAATTTGATTTGTTTGAGTTATTTTAGAGGCTTTTAATTCATGGTAATGTTATTTGCCCGTAGTTAAATTTTTACTTTCCCATCTATTGAGAAGCTTACAAATTACCAGTTCTTGATGATTGCCTCTTGCATTTACGTATTATTGTTATGTTCTAAATATATTTCCCTCTCTGAAACTCACAGGTTACAAAACTCAACTTAATGAGAGGTCCTAAAAAATAATTACTTCTTTTATTCCGGTGCATGCTTAAAGCACCAAAGTCGCAACTTAGAAAACTCAACTTAATGAAAGAGGTTGAAAGACCCGGTTTGGAAAAACTTGAGTTAATTAAAGTATAAAGTTCAAACTCAATCTCGAAAGGCACAATTTAGGAGAGCATGAATGTAAATGCAAGAGGTAACCTTGGGTTCCGAATTTTGTGATGCCTCTTTTGTTTACAAGAGACCCCTTACCAGCTTGGGTGGGATTTTGTGGATAATGAGAAGGAATTTTTTGCCTCTCTTGCAATTTTTGATGCTTGATTTATTTTCATATATCTATATAATATAGGGGTAATTGCAAGCGTGCCTTTCAAAACTTTAAAATCGGGTTAAACTGTATATAACTTACTTAAATTATGATCATTTCGATTTAGATACTCAGTGTTCCTTGCAGTTGCAGTAAGTTCTAGATACTTCTCTTCTTTTTCCGCTTTTTTTTTTTTTTTTTTTTATAAGGCGGTGATGATGCAGAAAAAAAAAAAAAAAAAAAGGAAAAGGAAAAAAGTCGAGCTGAGGGATGGTCTGCTCATTGAGCTTAAAAATTTGGACAACTGTTCATATCGGAATATTGCACGTGCATTATCTGGATGGCGTATAATGTATGCAACCATTTGTGCGCAGTCGATACGCGCGCATTATCTGGATGGCCTACAATATATGCAACCATTTGTGCGTGCGTCGCCGATATCCTCCACACTAATCTGAGCCTTATACTATTTTTTTCCTACCTCTTTTGCTTCTATATATTTATTCTTCGCTTTTTCCCTGTGGTTTTATTTGGTTTGCCCCCTCTGGTTTATATATATAGTTTCTCGAGCTTGAAAACTGCAGATCTTGATCTGCTCCTTTTTAAATTGTTTATGAAATCAATTCATGTCATCTTAGATGCAAATTTGAGACACACTTCATGTTCAAGTATGCTTGATTTTTGTTTTCTGAAATTTTTGCGTTCCTTGCAGCTGCAGTAAGTTTTAAATACCTCTCTTCTTTTTTCTCTTTCTTTTTTTTTTATAAGGCAATGATGATGCAGTTAAAAAATAGAAAATAATTAATAAATCAAAGATTTATTATATCGGAATATAGCACGTGCATTATCTGGATGGCCTATAATATATGCAACCATTTGTGCGCAGTCCATACGCGTGCATTATCTGGATGGCCTATAATGTATGCAACCATTCGTTTATCCTTCACACTAATCTGAGCCTTATACTATTTTTTTACCTTCCTCCTTTGCTTCTATATATTTATTCCTGGTTTTTGCTCCAGTTTTATTTCGTTTCCCTTTGGTTTTTAATCCTTCTGGTTGAATATATATATATATATATATATATATATATATATATATATATATATATATATATATATATATATAACTTATTTTTCATATGTTTGATGTCAATAATATATTGGCATCAATCATATGATCAGCTTTAACCCATTTCGGAATTTCTAATTGCTGGTGGGGGTGGTGGTACAGGGTCTAGCGGGTGGACGTGATTGGCAGAGGCAATCCTAGGGAAAGGTCCGTGGCGCATCATCCCTGGATCTTGAATTGGTCACCCCTCCAACGGTGGTGGCATGTGTCCTCGAAGAGACGTTGATCTGGCGAAGCAGACACAAATGCTTAATAAGAAGAAGTCTTGATAGATCATATTCTTAAATTTTAGTTTATACTAA
This sequence comes from Tillandsia fasciculata, assembly GCA_029168755.2. Classification (NCBI taxonomy): domain Eukaryota; kingdom Viridiplantae; phylum Streptophyta; class Magnoliopsida; order Poales; family Bromeliaceae; genus Tillandsia; species Tillandsia fasciculata. Next base: position 14,761,268 of record CM054948.1, read on the forward strand.
CATCTGAAATATTGCCCTGCTCAAAGCTGTTATACTTGAAAATGAAATTGTCAATGATGCTCAAGTGTTTTGTTTCAGGTGAAAGGTCTTTATGAAATTTTAGATGAATGCTACGAACCTTTAAACCAACACTTTACAACCGTGGAAAACATGAAGAATGCAGAAACTGCCTCGCATGCAGAGGCATCTGAGTAGATTTACGCAAGATTGTTTCTAATTAAGGTCTGCTTCCTTTCCCATGGGCTTAAGCAGTTTCACAATTATATTATTTACAGATTAAATTTGAATAGTGCTTCTGATTTCCTGTTGTTTCCTCATATTGAATAGAGAAATTAGCTAAGCTTCATATTTTTACTTCTTTTTTCCTGACTCTTTTTTCGAATTAAATAAAGAAATTATCTGACCCTCGCATATTTACTTCCCTTTTTCTTCTCCCACAAATGAGATTGTCACCCCTTGCCTCTACCTGCATATTCTCTATAAACTTTATGGTTTTAATTAAGCTGGCTATTTCTAAATTACAAATTAAGTTGGCTGATTTAATTAAGTTGCCACTGCCTACATATCTCTTACTCTTGATTAGTTTGAGCTCTTTCCGAATTTTTATGCTCCTTTTCTAATTAATTTAAATTCTATTTTCGGTGTTCAATTTTTTTTTCCGGGCGTATGATGATACATAAAGAATAGCAACAGTTCTTGACCGGCCTTGGGTGTTGAATTCCTAATTGGGTAGCGATGGTGTGCAGGCAAAAAAAATTGACAGTGTTGGATGGTTGTCAACACTAAATTACAAATTAAGTTGACTGGTTTTAATTAAGTTGGTTGTTCCTTTCCTGTTCTCCCGCTTCAGCCTAAGTATTTGTGTTGCCTTTGTGTAAAAATATGGACATTTCTCGGCGACCTTCGGCAACCGGCTGTTGTTTATACAGTGATCCAACATGAAAAAAAAAGTATTACTTCCATTCTCTACTCTTTCTTTCGATTGAGTTTACATATTATCTGAGCCTCCGATTTTAAAAAAATTTCCACGCTCCTCTTCTTATGTTTTTACACTTCTGTACTTACTCTGTCTTCTTTGGATTTTAGTTGTAATTTGTGTCATTGGATAACTTGAAGTTTTAAAGCATTATGGTTTAAATTCTTTACATCGGTTTTCTCTCGGGTGTTGAATTGTTACTTGGGTAGTGATGGTGTGCATGCAAGAAATTGGTAGCGTTGGATGGCTGTGACCAACCAACTGTTGACCGCAACCCATTGCCAATACTCACTACTTATATCGTTTCCTAATGTTGGGTAGTGAATGAAATTTTATTTGGCATATTGTTTTTACATACATGCAGACAAATGTTTGTTCCTTTTCTTTTTGCTACCTTCGAATTCCCTCACTCTTAACTAACTTGATTTCTTCCCTCTTATCCCCAAGGTTCCTACTCTGCATCCAAAGGTTCGTACTCGCCTTAGATACCTACACGTGTTCTTCATGAGTATTCTGAAAAAAAATTTCCCTTTGCTCCATGTTTCCTAATGTTGTCGTTTTATTATCTTTTAGGTCTCTAATTAAACCAATTGGTGAAGTTGCTTTGTTCCCCTTATTCATTTAAATAAATGAAGAAGCAATGCCGTGAAGAGACACATGTGGTTATGAGTAAGTGTAGAATTCCCCTTCCTTTCCGGCATCCCTATTTTACAAGAGAACCTTGAATGCTTGCTCCTTCTCACATATGCACTTTGCTACAGACCCTTTAATACTTGCGGTACTTTTGCAATGGTTGATACTTATCTTCTTTTGTTTGCTGCCTTTCTTTGTTTCTTTTCACGCCTCTGGTTTGGCATGGAAATTTTGATTCACATTTTTATTTCTACATACATGCAAACAAATGTTGATTCCCTTCTTTTGTACTGCCTTGGAAATCTCTCATTGTTAGCTAACTTGATTTCTTCACTCTCCAAATCTGCTACTCTTGATTGGTTTGAACTCTTCCAGATTTTTTATATTCTTTTTTTAATTAATTTAAATTCTATTTTCGGTGTTCAATTTTTTTTTACGGGCTATGATGATACATAAAGAATAACAAAAATTCTTGGCCGGCTTTGGGTGTTGGATTGCTACTTGGGTAGTGATGGTGTGCATGCAAAAAAATTGGTAGTGTTGGATGGCTGTGAACAACGAAATGTTGATTCCGCAACCCATTCCCAATGCTTACTGCTTATATCAACAAAGTATGTAAAGGTGTTGTTCCTTTCCCCTTCCCTCGCTTCAACCTAAGTATATTTGTGTTGCCATTATGTAAAAATATGAGTATTTCTCAGCGGGGCCTTCGGTAACCAGCTGCTGTTTATACAATGATCCTGCATGAAAAAAAAAAAACTTCCATTCTCTACTCTTTCTTTCGATTGACTTGCCATATTATCTGAGCCTCACATTTTAAATGTATCTTTAATACTTGCCGTGCTTTCAAAATGGTTCATATTTAGCTTTTTTCATTTCCTGCCTTCATTTGTTTCTTTTCACAGCTCTGATTTGGTATGAAATTTTTAATTCACATATTGTTTTACATACATGCAGACAAATGTTTATTCCTTTTTCTTTTTGCTACCTTTGAAATCTCTCTCTTAACAAACTTGATTTCTTCTCTCTTATTCCCAAGGTTCCTGTTCTACATCCAAAGGTTTGTACTTGCCTTACATACCTACACATGCATTTTCTTCATGAGTATTCTGAAATTTTTTTTCCTTTCCTATATGTTTCCTAATGTTGTCGTTTTATTCACTTTCAGGCTTCTAATTAAACCAATCTGGAGAAGCATATTTTAGAAGGTATAATTTGAAGATCAGGAGGAACACCCACCCTTTGTTTGTTGCTACTTATGTTTTTTGGTTTGTTGCCTTTGTTTGTTTCTTTTCACACCTCCGATTTGGTATGCAAATTTTGATCCGCATTTTTTCTTTTACATGCATGCAAACAAATGTTGATTCCGTTCTTTTGTACCGCCTTGGAAATCTCTCATTGTTACCTTACTTGATTTCTTTGCTTTTACTCCCGAGGTTTGCGTCCAACATCCCAGGATTTGCGCTGAGGTTAGAAGGATGTACATGCATTTTCCATGATTATTCTAAAAAAAGAAAAAACTTTAGTCAATATTTTCTACCATTATGCTTTTATTTTCTTCCAGGTTTGTAATCAGCCCAATCTGGTGAAGGATATTTTACAAGGTATAATTTGAAAATCTAGAGGACCATGCAATCACGAGGGAGTGTACCTTCCTTTTTCCTTTCCTGCATCCCTATTTTACTGTACATTTTTTAATGCTTACTATACTTTTTTTGTTGTTGCTTCCCAAGCTAGGAAATTGCTTTGTAGAATATTTACGTATAGCAAGCACCCCTACAAGAGGAAAAATAAGAAAGTTAAAACAATTTTGTTCCGGGCGAGTTCGACTTCAAGCAATTCGAGACTAACAATTTTCGGCAATGAGATGTGTTTCTTTTTTTTCACCGCAATTGGTTATTAAAAATATGAAACTCTTCAGTACAATGAGCAAATGAGTGACATATTTCTTTGCAAACTAGGCCTTCTAAACATCAATATACTTAACCATTTTACCCTTCGGTTATTCTACCTTCCACTCTCTAAATTTATTTGCTTAATATACTAAACCATTTTTTGTCCATTTGAAGAAAGCGTGGGAAGTGGCTCAATCCCCTTTCAAGAACTTACTGATGATGGGATTTATGACGTAGATGGCTGGAAATGCAGTCCTTCTATTTAGTATTGGCATCACATTCTCAGCTCTTTGGCAACCAGCAAGTGCACTTCAAGGTGTCGGAAAAGGTATAGCACCACAATTTTTTTTTCAATCATTTTTTTTTCATAATCCAAACAATATAAGTGGGGCGAGATCTGTGGCCATGGATGCCGAAGTTGGTGCTCCATGTATGTAAAAAAATATGTGTGGGATTTCTGAGCACAATTTGTGGCCAGATCTGTGAACAAAACACTGTGCGAGTTCTCTCCTTCGATTTTTTTCCCCCTATATGCAGGTGGTGACAACAAAAAATTAACCCAAGACTGAAGTATTGGGCTCAACTACTGCCATGGACAATTAAACTATGCAGCTGGTACTGCCTAATGAGGTAGGTGCATTAATTTCTATATTAGAATAAGCGCGAGCATAAAGAAGTAACATGATCACAGCTCAATTAACATCATTTCTTTATGTTTCCCTAAGATGATCACTTATTTAATTTATGTATTGAAGATGTAAAATTTCAGATGCATCTTTTGAATTTAGTTTAAGTTGCAATTAAACTATACTGAACCTAATGCAAATTTCATTCGAATTTACTGTAATACAGATTTTACTGTGAGGTTCATGTGAGTAGCTAATGTAGATTTTGAGGAACCTCACAATTCTTTCACTCCGAGCTTCATATGTGTTACATTTTCCCTTCATTTGAGGAACTACATAATTCTTTCACCCTGAGGTTTATGTGATATCCTAATGCATATTTCATCCCAATCCAGTATTCATCTAAAGAAGATGAGAAATGTGAGGATGCAGATTTTGAGGCCAAAAATCATGATTCAAAGTTCACTTTGAGATTCATGTGAGAACCCCCTATATGTAGGTGATCATCAAAATGGTGGAAAACGAAATTCTCACACAATCCTCACATCACCGTCCCGACATTCCACCACCAGAGGAAGTGAAGGCAAAGTTGAAGTATTGGGTTCAAACAGTGGCAGGTACAATTAAGCAGTGTAATTGAACGTGCCTAATGAGGTAAATACATTAATTTCTATATTAGGAATGAGGTGAAACATAAAGAAGTAATTCGTATGAGAACCTAATACAGATTTCATCCCAATTGTGGTAATGCAGATTTTGGAGACAAAAATTCTAATGAAGATTTCGCCATGAGGTTCATGTTAGAGCCTAATAGATTTGACACCATTTCATATTGTGCCAAAAATTTTCCTTTTAGAACAGAAGCGTAGAAGTTGTTTTCGATATCCTCGTGATGTTTTTAATATCATCATTGCAATACCAAGTAATGGTTTTGTAGCCTTACTAATAAATTGTTTAGAGTTAATTATATCTTAGTTTCTACAAGTAGGAGAGTTGCACGCCACCTTTTAATATGAGCAGAATATGTTGCTAGATGTATCCTAGAGGTAATAATATTAAACGTCATGTGGTTTGCTAAAACTGTTTCCGTTGACGGCTCCTTCAAACTATTGATAAACTATTGATTATTGATTGCCCCTCTGCAAAAATTAGACATTATCTCCAACACAATTGTAAAGCAGATATTGTACTTTTATCCTTCTTCGTTGACATTATTATAGTTTCTTATCTTGTGCGACAACTTACTGTCACGAATTCAACATCACAAAGCGGTTTCGGTATCTTAGAACATGGATTCAAGCTTATTACTGAATGATTTCCCTCTCTTTATATGCTCTAACACATTTATCAACAGGAGATTGTTACAGTTTTCTACGAACTAGCAACTTTAACATGTTTATGGATTTTGGTAAATCTGCTGATGAAATGTCTTATGGAACTTAAACTGCTACCTGTTCACAAGGAAAATCTTACTTATGTAGTTTGATATGTTCTGATTTTACAAATTCCTCTTCTCATAGCATAACATTATTGATCAAAATTCTGAAATTAGAGATCTCCTACATGCATTTTTATGTCTTTGTTTTTGCTTAGAAGAATTATAATAAACAGGATGGAGTAATTTCTTCATTATCCATAATTTTTTTTCACAGGGTTATGCAGGTGGTGACGAGGCCAAAATGTTGAAAAGGCACCTCTGGGATACTACTGCAATAATTGGGATAGGTGCAGACAGGGCAGCTACTGCTGCTTCTTTGCTCAATAAACATGGTTATACTGATGCCTGCCATACATTATGTATGGGGGACCGTAAATTGGCACGCAAGTTCGGACCTCACTCTGACAACGGAAAAGTTGGTGTGGTAATATTGGATGATGGGATGCAGGTATTAAGCAATGAATATATACTCCCATGAATTTTTATTTTGGTCTGGGTAATAGGTAATTAAGTATATTCTGATAGTTAGTTACCGCTGAACAAGACTTTAGTAGGTGCGGAATAGTATTTATCCATTTTATAGCCTTTGTAGCTGTGTAAAGTACATTTGTAGCTGTTTTTACTTCTTGGTGTTAAATGCAAACTAAAATTTAAAATTATTATTACATGAGCTCTTATGTTTTTAGCCTGGGCTGAAAATGGTGATAAGGTGATCAATTTTATTAATTGTTATTTGGCTTCTCATGAGTCCATGTGCTTATTCTTTGCACGTTCCCAATGGTCTGTCCTAAACTTATTAGCAGAACAAGGGATGTGTTGTCCCTGATGTATCACCCCCTTCATTGTTTTCCTACACTATTATATTTTCGTTCCTCTTCCCTAACTATATTACCCTCCTTAACACAGCCTACAATCTATTAGGTGATGTGCCCTTAGCACATTCTCAATTCTTTTATTTAATTTTGGCGTATTAAATTAATGTCTATTATCTCCTGCAATTTCCTATCTTCCCTCACATGTTTCCCTCTCTGTCTACTGATTTAGCTCAAAACTTATTGGGTACTAAATTACAATTGAATTGAATTGAATTGGGTTCGTATGGCTACAATTTGAGCTTGGATTCATGAGACTTGGATTTGGGTTTGGGTTCGGATTTGATTCAGATTTACGTCTGAAGAAACCCATGGGATTTAACTAAGTGATTTGGTGATTTGGTTGGGTAGAGCCTTAATCCAGATTGGGTAGAGCCTAATGCAACTTTTATTCAATTATTTTTTGTAATTGAATTTTAAATGTCAATTTAAATTAAAAATTTATGAAATTAAATTTACAATCATAGTAAAAATATAAAACTTAATATAACTTTAATATAATTTCTAATTGGATTTTAAAGGTTAATTCAAATTTAAATTTCATGGAATTAAATTTAAAATTAAAATAAAAGAATAAAATTTAAATTATGCATGAATAATTTATTATGAAGGTTTACATTATTAAAAATAATTATAAAAAATATCCGCAGCGAAGCGCGGGTACTTCACTAGTATATATAGAGAGAGAGAGAGAGAGAGAGAGAGAGAGAGAGAGAGAGAGAGAGAGAGTCCGGCTAGAATACTATCGATAGTACCAAATAATTGGTGCTATCAAGTTTTCAGCCGTTGGATAAAAAGATATGCGGTTGGGATTATAGTGGTCCCCTAAGATTTTTACTATTCAACTAACCACTTAGTAAACCCTAGAGGGCCACTATAATTCCAACCGCATATTTTTTCATCCAACGACTAAAAACTTGATAGCACCAATGACTTAGTGCTATCGATAGTATTCTAGCCTAATTATATATATATATATATATATATAAAGAGAGAGAGAGAGAGAGAGAGAGAGAGAGAGAGAGAGAGAGAGAGAGAGTCCGGCTATTATGCTATCAATAGCACAAAGCACTTGTGCTACCAAGTTTTCCACCATTAAATATACCCTTTCAATTATTTCCACCCCTTAGATCATACTATTTTTCCAACCGCCTACTAAACCCAAGGCCCCACTATCATCTTAACCACACATCTCTTTATCTAATGGTCAAAAACCTAATAGCATCAATGTCACGCCCCAAGTTTTGAAAAGCAGGCTAATTTTTTTTTTTTTGAAATCAGAGTTTAAATCATTTCAGGCGTGAACAGATCGCCACATGTATAGTAAATTTTCTGTCCATTTGGACAGAGCCTTTTCTATACATGCACGGCTAAGCACTTACAGCCAATAACAGAGTAGTCTAAACTACGCATACATCATTAATCATTTTATAATATTTTAAAACATAATGCGGAAGATAAAGTATACTAGTGACATAAGGGTCGGCACTATCGCAACAGCCTCACCAACGTGTCCCGACATCCCAGCACCCGAACGACCTGAAAAATAGTCACCCAGGAGGTGTGAGATACATCGACAGTGTATCCCAGTGGGCACGACGAGCTGAGAAATAGCTAATCGTACCTACTGGATACAATAATCTGCGGATAGTAATTAGATCCATAGGTAAATCTAAATAATCAATAAAAGACTAAAGATAAGTCAAAGATATAACTGAGCAGATATGGGTACAGAATGAATCAGTAAAGCATGCTAGAATACGGAAATATAAACTATGCATCAATAATGAAAAACAAGTACCCAATCGATGCCACTATTGGTCATGGGGACCTCAGGCGAAGATATCAAAGCAAAACCAACCACAACCATACTGGATTCCACCTAGCCGAGCTAAACAGCAACCCCATACCATTGATATAGCCGAGAGGATCCTCGTACCTAAAGGTACAGCCGAGAGTTTCCTCATATCGGTACAGCCGAGGGGCTCCCCGTGTTACGGCATTTTGGTGTTGGCATATTTCGTGAGTCAAGTCAGTGAGTTGAGTCGGAGTCTTGAAGTGATCAAATTGTCAATCAGCAATCGAAGACTTAGAGAAGATTCAACAAGAGCTCAAGTTGACACTTAGTGTTTTGAGTCTTGAAGATTGAAGATGAAGAATTGTGGATCAATTACATCAATCTCAAGGAAAATGTATTCAAAAGGATCAGGTATGTTTAACTAAATAATTTTGGTGATCCGAATACTTGTTATAGTGTAGAAACACTTGGTTGAATTTTTAATTGCATAAAAATAAAAAACTGGACATGGGACATGTTCAGGATCCGGATCAGACAATCCAATCCGGATCCCGAAGGGTGTTGGTTCATATGCAAATCCAATCCGGATCCAAGCCAATTCTGATTCGGATCCCGAACATTGGTTTTTGCTGAAATATATGAACGATCCGGATCGGACATTTCAATCCGGATCCCGAACCTTTGTTTTTCTGAAATTGTCTGTCTCGTTACGACAATCCGGATCGCCGTAATTCCGATCCGGATCGTCGTCCTGTAAAATTTCAGATAAGGTAAGTTTTTGATTCTTATCTCTTTCCAAAGGTTTCTAAACTATAAATAGACATTTAGGGTTTCTCAAAAAAGGACCGATGATTTTATAAAACACTTGAGAGCAACCCTAGAGGCTAGGTTTTTACCGTTCTTCTTTATAGCCTCTTTTAGGTCAATTCGACGGTTCTTCCAAGATCTATCTTTTGTCGAATTGATCTAATCTTTGCTTAGAGATTCCATCCATGGTTCTTCATTGATAATCTAAGCAAAGGATCACCATCGAAGCCAATATTCTTACCGGCTGAGTTTGCGTCGTGGATTCGACGTGGCATCGTGGATTCGGTGTGCTAAAGGCGTTTCGTGGATTCGAAACGTGTGCTCGTGGATTCGAGTGGCGTTCGTGGATTCGAACGTGTGCAGTGGACGTGGAATCGGTGAGCGCAAGGTCCGAAGAAATTGAATGAGGGGTTTGAGTCCGTGGAGTCGGTAATCACCTTGTTATTCTTCTTTTCTTAGTGGATTGTTATTGCGTGTTGGTCCCGTGGTTTTTCTCCTGGATTGGAGTTTCCACGTATATCTCGGTGTGCTATTTTTATTTTCCGCATTGGTTTTTATTTTTGCACTGAGATTTGTTTCTTAAATATTACACCTATTCACCCCCCCTCTAGGTGTTTGATAGTACCTATTTAGATCCTTGTGGATCCTTAAAAACCTACAATTGGTATCAGAGAGGGTTTTAGGTTTATCTATCATGTCGGGTGAAAGTGGTAATATTTTTAGACCTCCTCTTTTTGATGGGACCAATTATGCGTATTGGAAAGTGCGGATGAGAGCTTTTCTCATCTCAATTGATGAGCGTGTTTGGCAAACCGTTGAATACGGTTGGGTGCATCCTGTTGAGGAAGTAGGAAATTCTACTATCCCAAAACCTCGCTCTAGATGGTCCAAAGAGGAAATCGAAAGATCTTCTTACAATGGGAAAGGTATGAACGCTTTATATAATTCTCTTTCCTCGACTGAGTTTACACGAATTTCCGCGTGTGAAACCGCGAAGGAAATTTGGGATATTCTCAAAATTACACATGAGGGTACTAATCTTGTAAAAATTCAAAAGCTCCAGATGCTTACAAGTCAATTTGACTCTATTCATATGGAAGAGCATGAATTGTTTACAGATTATTACACTAGACTTCAAGATGTAATTAATACATGTGCTAATTTAGGAGAAAAGATCCCGGAGTCGAAAATTGTAAGAAAGATTCTTCGGACTCTTCCGGAACGGTTTAGGGCAAAGGTTACCGCCATTGAAACCGTTAGTCATCCGGATGAGATGAGTGTAGAGGAATTAGTAGGTGCTTTACAAACTTATGAGATGACTTTTCCTACTAATCAAATTTCTTCCAAGTCTTCTTCTAAGCTTACAGGTATTGCGTTCAAATCAACAAAGGAAGAAGATGACGAATCAAGTTCCGACGATGAAATCTCTTTAGCCGAGTTTGAAGAACAATTGGCGCGGATTGTAAAGAAATTTCGTCGGAAGTATTGGAAGAATCGAACCGATGGATCTTCATCCACGAAAGCATCTAAAGGATCATCGGGTTCTAAATCCTCTAAACTCAAAGGCGTTGCAAAACCTTCTAAAGAAAAAGAAAAAGATGATTTCGAAGGGGAAATCCAATGTTATCGATGCAAAGGCTACGGCCATATTTCAACGGATTGTCCTTCTAAGAAATCATACAAAAAGAAGGCTTTGCAAGCAAAAACTTGGGACGATTCTAGTTTCGATGAATCGACCTCAAGTGAAGAGGAAAAAGAAAAAATTGTTGCTTTTCATGCCTCTCAAATTCCCTCTTCTAATTTGTGCTTATCATCTTTAGTTACTGACTCTACTCCTTTGATTTTGTATGAAACATCAACAACCGACGGAGAGTCATCAAGTGAGGGGGAGTCGGACCAAGAAGAACTCGTTGAGGCATATCAACAACTTCTTGCGGAATCTAAGAAGATGGCCAAGCATATCAAGAAGTTGAGGAAGCAACGACTTGAGGTTCAAGATGAGAATCAAGCTTTAAAGATCAAATTTCATGATCTCGAGGAGGAATAAGGGCGTTTATTGGATAACAATAAAATCCTCCAAGAAAAGTTAGACCAATCGGAGACAAACGCAAAATCATATATGGACAAGATTGGTTTTCTTGAAAAGCAGTTTGAGGAAATTCATGTCACCAACCAAGCTTTGACCAAGCAAGTTCATCAACTTAAATCCGACATACAAAGGCTTTCAACCGGTTCCAAGAAACTAGATTGTATGTCCGGATTAGGTCAAACAAGCAAGGTTGGTTTGGGATTTAAAAAGGACCAAACTGTGAAGGCTTCAAGTTCCACAATAAATTGAAAGGAAGAACTTGTCACCTATGTGGACTTGAAGGACACTTGGTGAAGAATTGCCCGAAAAAGAGAAAGAAGAATCCTTCGGCAACTTCATCTACGGAGCGAACTCAACGGAATCAAAAGACACATCAAGTCAAAGGAGTTCACTCAACCCACCAAAGGTCCGAGCCACAACATCAATCATACAAGTGGATCATTGCGAGGCAAAGACCTAAGGTGGACCAACAGTCAAAGCTACAACCTCCGGGCCACAACGAATCAAGACAACCCAAAATCCGGCGATTTTGGATTCGGAAAGGTGATATCTTTCCTTGTCTTAAGTTCTAAATAGCTTATGACTGTATGTAATGCTTTGATTGGTTTTCCTTTCATATTTTTCTTAATCTTTGCATTACATGTTTTCAATGCTTTTCATTTTTATGTTTTGTTTTCAAACAAAAGGGTTTTAATGAACAAGTGCATTGAATAAAAAAGAGTTTTACTTTCATTCACTCCAATTTAATTTTATATGGATTATCAACTTTACTCCATAATCATAATCTTGAAGATACTTCATTATAGGAGTTTTTGATAGTTATAAGCATCAAATTTTAGAAATCATGTGTGATCTTTAGATGCTTAATCTATCTCGGTTGTGTGAATTCATTGTGATAAACGTGAGACAACCGATAGACTAAATTTGGGATTTAATTCTTTCACGTAAGAGATTGCATTCTTACAAGGGTAAATAAATGAATTGTAAAAGATGTGGAAAGAGTTACATCCGAAAGGAGTGTGAAAACTACCACCACATGTAGGAAAGAGCTGCCACCCCGGTCGTCCGGTTTGTGTGTGAAGCTACCACATGTTTTGGATGCTTGGAAAATTTTTTTTTATGAGAAAATCTTTAGTTGAAGCATTCGGAGATTTAAATTCAAAGTTCCTATTTTGAACAATCTCCTGGTTGGTATAAGGTGGGATAGTTGAAAAAGATGCTCAAAGAGCCACCCTTAGGTAATTTAGTGCTTATCTCAATTTGAAAGGGTAGAATTCAAGATTGATGTCATTTGGAAATCTCCGTAAGTCATCTTTGTAAATCTGTTACATCTTGATAGAGTTTGGATCTCAAGATTATTTTTGATGACTTGTGTTTGATGAATATAACATGAAAAACTGTTTATAATGTTTTATCTTTATTTTTCATGATTTAGGAGTAAATCTTTTTAATTTTGTGAAATTAATTGGATTGAATGGCATCTGTGTGAATTCATTGTTTAAAGCACTTAAATTGATTTTTGATGGAATACAAATCGGTATTTGAAAAGATTCCAAAATCTGGATTTGTTTCAAGAAATTATTTGATTTTTGCTTTCTGGTACCGGTACGCAATGTGCATTTTTGTTATATACCGGAACTGAGCTTTTATCTCTCTTTCTCTATGAACTAATGCCGTTAGTGATTTCCTTTTGTCTAGTATGTTCACTGTTTGACAATTTGTGACAAAAAGGGGGAGAACAGAAAATAATGATCGTATCACAAAGAGGGAGAACATAAATGCTCAAGACAGGGGGAGAAAGGGGGAGAACATGGAGAACATGTTAGAGATGCTCAAGATAGGGGGAGATAAAGAAAAGATTGAAAGAGCCGAAAAACAAAAGAACCAAAAGGACGAATCAAATGTAGGATATTAATTTCTAACGACTAACGTTTGATTTTGTTTGGAGTTTTGTTTTGCAGGAATTACATCACTTTAAGACTCCAAGTCCTAAGTCATAGAGTATGTTCTATGACTGTTTGGTTCAAATGTAATTTTGTATTTATTGGATCTTTCACGCAAAGAAAATCAATGTTTTGGTGATAACATTGAATTTCGATTTTTTGGTTTAAGATGAGTGACTTGAGCGTTTTTATATATTTTTGGGTTTTGTCACGAAATTGCCAAAGGGGGAGATTGTTACGGCATTTTGGTGTTGGCATATTTCGTGAGTCAAGTCAGTGAGTTGAGTCGGAGTCTTGAAGTGATCAAATTGTCAATCAGCAATCGAAGACTTAGAGAAGATTCAACAAGAGCTCAAGTTGACACTCAGTGTTTTGAGTCTTGAAGATTGAAGTTGAAGAATTGTGGATCAATTACATCAATCTCAAGGAAAATGGATTCGGATTGATCAGGTACGTTTAACTAAATAATTTTGGTGATCCGAATACTTCTTATAGTGTAGAAACACTTGGATGAATTTTTAATTGCATAAAAATCAAAAACTGGACATGGGACATGTTCAGGATCCGGATCAGACAATCCAATCCGGATCCCGAAGGGTGTTGGTTCATATGCAAATCCAATCCGGATCCAAGCCAATTCTGATCCGGATCCCGAACATTGGTTTTTGCTGAAATATATGAACGATCCGGATCGGACATTTCAATCCGGATCCCGAACCTTTGTTTTTCTGAAATTGTCTGTCTCGTTACGACAATCCGGATCGCCGTAATTCCGATCCGGATCGTCGTCCTGTAAAATTTCAGATAAGGTAAGTTTTTGATTCTTATCTCTTTCCAAAGGTTTCTAAACTATAAATAGACATTTAGGGTTTCTCAAAAAAGGACCGATGATTTTATAAAACACTTGAGAGCAACCCTAGAGGCTAGATTTTTACCGTTCTTCTTTATAGCCTCTTTTAGGTCAATTCGACGGTTCTTCCAAGATCTATCTTTTGTCGAATTGATCTAATCTTTGCTTAGAGATTCCATCCATGGTTCTTCATTGATAATCTAAGCAAAGGATCACCATCGAAGCCAATATTCTTACCGGCTGAGTTTGCGTCGTGGATTCGACGTGGCATCGTGGATTCGGTGTGCTAAAGGCGTTTCGTGGATTCGAAACGTGTGCTCGTGGATTCGAGTGGCGTTCGTGGATTCGAACGTGTGCAGTGGACGTGCAATCGGTGAGCGCAAGGTCCGAAGAAGTTGAAGGAGGGGTTTGAGTCCGTGGAGTCGGTAATCACCTTGTTATTCTTCTTTTCTTAGTGGATTGTTATTGCGTGTTGGTCCCGTAGTTTTTCTCCTGGATTGGAGTTTCCACGTATATCTCGGTGTGCTATTTTTATTTTCCGCATTGGTTTTTATTTTTGCACTGAGATTTGTTTCTTAAATATTACACCTATTCACCCCCCCTCTAGGTGTTTGATAGTACCTATTTAGATCCTTGTGGATCCTAAAAACCAACACCCCGTACCCAGTGATACAGCAAGAGGGGATTGCTCACGGGTCAACCAGACCCTTTACCAGTAAAGAACGCAATATAGGGGATCAATCCCATAGCGTACGCGAGTGAACAGCAGGTGCACAACCATCATAATGCTAATGCTCAAGCTCACGGTCCACAGACCGGGTAATCGGCAACATGCCGGAAATCCCCACAGGGATGTAGATGTCTGTATATCAATCATAGTCAATCATGCATATCTGGAATATAAGTACAAGAATAACTCGACACAAAAGTAGTGTATCAATCAACAGGCATGATAAGACCAAGTAAGACTATTGTACTGAGATATATAAATCTGATGACAAATAAACAAGATATTTCCAAGTAAAGCAGGATATAAGCAGTCTATGATGGTATAGCATAAATGCAAGATCAGGGCTAATATCAAAAACAGGTGTCCGACTATCTAAAGCACCCAGAGGGCCGAAAAGATAAAACTCGGACCGAAGATAAACCCACCTGTGTGTAGGCGGACCAACGACTCCACCAGAAGGCTCGCGGGCCGGAGTCAGCCTGAAGAGACCTGAATCACGAGCACAGGTCAGGGAAGGACTCACACATACCCCAACCACAGACTCACACTATACAGATAGTTTAAACAGGGAACTCCCCTAAACTTTTCAAAATTGCATGTTATATATATTAAAACTCACTAATTAAGCCACTTTGCTAAAATCGATGCTCGATCGGAGCCATAATTACTTCAACACTTCCGGAAAGGCCGATTTGGCACCGGAAGCCACCAACGTAAAACGAGAGCCACTGGACCAGCCAGGACAGCGTCGGGAATAACCAGAGACAGGTAACAAGATCCATTCATCATTCTATTACATCGAAGTACGCGAAACTCGCGCCGGAAGCCTTTAAACCGATAATTTCGCCGATTTACGGTTCATTATCCGATTCCTGCTCAACGAAGACCAACGGACCTCTAACAAAAAGCTCAGAGATCACATACACGCTGCCCGAGACAGACCATGAAGTCATATTTGCAATCGAGTCCCTATGGTTCTCTAAATTTGCATAAATACACCCAATTAACCACTCCTTCGACTCGATCTCCCAATTTGGGAGGTTTTAATCTACGCCGTAAATTACCGTAGGTAGATCTCGATGCAAGCTAACCCGTGCTCACTGGTTTGAGTGGACACGAAGCCCGAAAACACAATCGAGCCCATGATCACATAGTTCACAATAGGCTTATATTGCAAATCACCTAGCCACTTAATCAAATCCTTAAATAGCATGAGCACCATGATTAATATGATCTACAGAGTTGAGGGCTCACCTCAGGTGTGTCGCAGATCCGCCGGAAAGATCGCCGGAGCAAGGTGACCGAGTTGCACCTTAGCTAGAGCTCGGCTTGGCCGAGGCTAGGTCTGCTCGGGTTCAAGCTTCAACTAGGGGCAAGCATCAATCAAGTGGGGTTCCCAGAGGTGTACGACCACCACCCAGACCCAAACCCGGCGGCCCCGTGCGGTGGTTGGCCGGAAAATCCAACCTTGCGGCCACCTTAAGAGCATCCATGGAGGGTTAGGTTCTGGCCAATGAAGACCACATGCAAATACATGGGAAGTTTACAGAGGACTTCTAGAGCCTACCTGGGTGGTCGGCCGGCGACTGGAAGCGGCGGCGGTGGCCGGAGACCAAGCTCGGACAACCCCAAGGCCTCCAATGGCAGATCTCTATCCGCGGCCAACAAGTCCTATGCAAGTGCATAGGATGTAGCTTCTTGGTGCTGTGAAGCTTGCCAGGGGGATGGCCGGCGGCGTGGGGCAGCGGCGGCGCCGGGCGGTGAAGTTCGACCAAGAAGACAACCACCCGAAACTAGGGCTTCTTCGTTCTGGCTCGATCCTCAACCGATGGTTCTAAGACTTTGTGGAGAGGCTGCAATCGACCATAAGAAGAGTTCCAGCGTGGCCGATCTTGGTTTCAACGGTCGGATGGAGCTCGGGAACAGATTTGGCTCGAAGCTAGGTTTCCGGCGACAGGTTGCTCCCGCCGGTTAACCGGAGCACGGGAGGGTCTGAAGCTTCATAGGGAGATTACTCTCGACATCAGAAGGAGACTAAATGGGTTCAAGACCCAACAAAAATGAAGGAAAGACATGATCTCACCTCGTCGGAAAAAGAAAGAAGAAGAAGTCCTCCGCCGGCGG
Source organism: Tillandsia fasciculata (assembly GCA_029168755.2). NCBI lineage: Eukaryota > Viridiplantae > Streptophyta > Magnoliopsida > Poales > Bromeliaceae > Tillandsia > Tillandsia fasciculata. Next base: position 14,778,049 of record CM054948.1, read on the forward strand.
CGCACGGCGGAGCAGGGCGTTGGGAACACCCCGGCTGGGTCTCTCAGGCACAGGGGAGGTTCTAGAAGAAGTCTGGTGCAATCCTAGCCCTTATGCTGCTTCCTTCTCCAACCTAACCCGAGAACAAAGCTTCCTCTTTGGTTCTTTGTCTTCTCCGGCGTGGGACGGTGACGGCCGGCGATGTAACGCCCGTGGAGAGAGCAGAGGGAGATGAAGGGTTTAGGTGAGGCGGCTAGAGAGCTACGGCTACGGGTTAGGGTTGCAAGAGAACCCTAATGCATGTATATATGCATATTGCTACAAATGCATTTTGCCCCCTCAACTCTGGATATTTAGACCTAGGTCCCTCACTGTAGCTTAATTTCGCGATTAGGACCCTCTCCAACAATTCTCTCGCCATTTGACACATAAAATATAAGGACTTTTCGCAAAATACTGCAACTTTCTGAGTATTTCATGCTCTTCGAGACAAACGGATTGTCAAACTAAAAAACGAACACCACCACAGACGTCCGGCTCGATGAAATCTATAAAGTAGTGATTTTGGTTTGTCGCATTCAATCCCCTATAATTTTAAAATCCATAAAATACTGTAAATTACACAGTTCGGCATGATTTACGATACTTTAGGCTCGCCAAACGCAAATTTCGTCAGCGCCACTACGCTCAGATCGGCGAAACCGTTAAAATCGACTATTTTGGTCGTCAGAAACGAATTTCCAACGATCGGTTGGGTCAACGTTGGCCGGAAAAACAATTAGCTTATAGGGTCACTATTCACCTAAGTCGTCCACTGTACAACTGTATTAAGTTAATACAGTCGTCGAAAAACCATTGAAATGAACTTGAACTCGATCTTATTATTTAATTCGCCTTTAAAATATCTCGATTATTGCAATCAAGGACTTTGTGGTATTGATAGCATAGTAGCCTATATATATATATATATATATATATATATATATATATATATATATATATATATATATATATATATATATATGAGAGAGAGAGAGAGAGAGAGAGAGAGAGAGAGAGAGAGAGAGAGAGAGAGAGAGAGAGTCCGACTATTATACTCTTATGAGTATGATCGACTTCATATTCATAATTTATTTTCAATGATGGAGTTTCTGAATCGATGATCCATATCGTTAAATATAATTTAGAGTATTTATAATTTTTAAAAACTAAATTTCATAATTTTTCGACAATATTTATCCTAAGATCAAAAGATTTCAAAATTGATAATTTTTAACAGCGATATGGAATGCTTGTTAGTTTAACGATATAAAAGAATCAGAATAAGTTAAAATTTTGATAGAAAATTCTATTCACTATTTAGATAGAGAACTATAACTCTAATCTTAAATTGAAGAAATTGATTCTCTATTTTAAGGAGGTTGTTCGATTTTGACCGTTCATTTTATATACACTTGATGGACTTTATTATGATTTCAAAAAATTATAAAATTTATTTTCTAAAAGTTTAAAGTGCTCTAAATCAAATTTAACTATATAAATCGTCGATTTGTAAGCTCCATCATCGAAAATAACTTATGAGTATGAAGAGTCTATACTCGTAAGAGTATAATAGCCCTACTATAAAGAGAAAGAGAGAGAGAGAGAAAAAGATAGAGTAGAGCTTATATGCTTTTAAAAGCATAAGTCCATCCATGCTTGTGAATTTTTTAACATTGGATTTGTATTAGGATTTGTTCTTTTTACATTATCTTTCTCTCTCTTTAGTTGACTTTACAAAAGTACAAATCCAAATAAAAATTCAATGATAAAAAATTCACAAGCATGGATGGGCTTATACTTTTAAAAGCATATAAGCTCTACTATATATATATATATATATATATATATATATATATATATATATATATATATATATATATATATATATATATATAGGGTTCGGCTACTATACTCTTATGAGTAAAATCCTTTCGTACTCATAAGTTTTTATCCCTTGGATGAAGGAATGTGCGGTTAGGATTATAGTAGCTCCTAGGATTTATACTATTTCACAAACAACCTAGTAAACCCTAGGGGGACCACTATCATCCTAACCGCACATCCCTTCATCCAATGGCGGAAACGTTATGGCTGCGTTTGGTTAGGGGATAAGAAAATTTTAGTTATACCAGGGATAGGTATAAGTTATGGTATTAGCAGGAATTAGTGTAAATTTCTGTTTGGTTGGGTTTAAGAGTTATACCGGGTTTAAAGAAAATTATGTTTGGTAAATTATATAGGAATAAGAAGAATAAGAGGAATAAGAGAAAATTTTGTTTGGTTGGATATAGAGGAATAAGAAGAATAAGAGGAATAAGAGAAAATTATGTTTGGTTGGGTATAGAGGAATAAGAAAAATTGAGGGGATAAATATTAATTAATCCCACAAACAAAACAAAACAAAACAGAACAAAACAAAAAATAAAACAGGAGATTTAACGTCGATTCTATACAATTGCGACTTAAACACGCAATTACTACGGCTCTAAATTAATTAATTAGCTAAAACAAAGGAGGAGACGGGGCATAGAAGAGTTTTTTTTTTTTTTTTTTCTTTTTTTTGTTGGCTTTTTATGCGGACGGAGGGGGCGGGGGGGAATCAGCGGAGCGAGTCGGAGGGGGTGAGCTCCTTGTGGAGCTTGTGCGAGAACAATCGGCAGGCGTCCATGCTGAGATCGGCGGCGGCGGCGAGGGCGACGAAGGCGGCGGCGTCCGCGGCGCACGCCACATGGTGCACACCGACCTCAACCGCGGGCCTGCTACTGCTGCGCCCCTCCCCAGCCAACGTGCTCGACATCACGAAGCCGCGGTAGTGGGAGAAGAGGCCGAGAGTGTTGGGTTATATGTATAATAGGATCTAAATAGGGGAAAAAATACCTAGAGGGGGGTGAATTGGTGTAAACAATAAACACTCAAAAAATCATTGCGCAATAAAACCCAATGCGGAAATTAAAATGAACACGCAAGATTTTTACGTGGAAAAACTCCAAACCGGAGTAAAAAAACCACGGGACCGATAACACGGTGAAATCCACTAGAATTAACACACGTACAAGGTGATATAACGTACTCACAGACGACTCAACCTTTTACCATACGCTCCTAGTAGATCTTCTCCGCTCGCTCCGCAACGCGTCTCGAATCCACGATCTGCGTCCAACGCCGAATCCACGGCGTCCAACGTCGAATCCACGACGTCCGACCGAATCCACGGTCTTCACCCAGTAGCACGCTTCGAATCCACGAACGTACCTCGCTCCGAATCCACGAGAGCGGTTGCACCTTGAATCCACAAGGCCACGCGAGTCCACGCGCCGATTTTGGGTAAATCGTTGATTTTGGGTGGTGATGATCCGCCGAATACTTAGATTAGAAATAGATCGGAAATACCATCTAAGTATTCATTAATTTGATTCTACTCAAAATCTGAGTTTGGAAAACCTAGAATCAAATTAATCAATATAGATGAAGAAACATAGAATTAAATCTATTGATTTCCTTTCTTCTCTATATGTGGATTTTTTTTTTTCGGTCGTATTCAATCTATTTTTGGATTACCCTAAAAATGAATAATAGGGTCTATATATAGGTTAGAAACCATTGGAAGAAGATAAGAATCAAAAACTAACCTTTTCTAAAATTTTACATGACGGCGATCCGGATCGGATTTACTGCGATCCGGATTGTCGTAACGAAACAGACAATTCCAGAAAAACAAGGGTTCGGGATCCGGATTGAAATGCCCGATCCGGATCGTTCATATATTTCAGCAAAATCCCACGTTCGGGATCCGGATCGAAAATGGCCTTTGATCCGGATTGGATTTGCCAATGAACTAGCACCCTTCGGGATCCGGATTGGATTGTCTGATCCGGATCCTGAACATGTCCCATGTCCAGTTTTTGATTTTTATGCAATAAAAAATTCATCCAAGTGTTTCTACACTATAAGAAATATTCGGATCACCAAAAATCTTTAGTTAAACATACCTGATCCTTTTGAAATCTTCTTTCTTGAGATTGAGGTATATGATCCAAACTTCTTTCATCTTCAATCTTCAAGACTTAACACTTTCACGAAATGCGCCAAAACAAATTCCTTAACAGAGCGGGGGCCCATGGGATGGGAGTGGGACGCAGTGAGGTCGACGGTGAACTTACCGCCCTTGGCGGCCCTGAGGGAGGACTCGGCGAGGGGGATGGCGACGCTCATGGAGGTGTCCGGGAGGAGGAGCTCGAAGCGGTAGTCGAGGGCGTCGGAGGAGGCGGCGCCGCCGCGGTCGCGCCAGGCCTCGAGGCGGCCCCAGGGTTTCCAGGTGCCGTCGCCCGGGCGGAGGATGAGCCACGCGCCCGGGTTGGAGAGGCTCACCCGGTCCGTCCTGGGAGAAGCCACGAACGGGGTCACCATCGACGCGAGCGCCACGGGCGACCCCGACAGGTCGTGCACCGTCACCGACCACCCCTTCCGCTCCTTCCCCGGCCGCTCCCGCTCCCGCTCCGACCCGAACGACGCCAGCCAGCTCCTCCCGCTGCTCGCCTGCGATTGCGCCACCGATCTGTCCAAGATTAACACTTTCACGAAATGCGCCAAAATAAATTCCTTAACAATCTCCCTCTTTGGCGGTTTTGTGACAAAACACAAATCCACTAAAGAAAATTCAAAAAGGATATTTTTGTTGATATCACCATACAACAAAAATTTACAATGGAGATCCAAAATTTAAATGCATGAGATAAACTCCTAAAACAGACTCTAGACTTAGACATCTGCACTCTCTGCAAAAAGAAATCATTCTTGACAAAAAGAGATCGTTAGATACCTCAAGAATATTTAGCATTCAAAACCTAGCAGAGATAGAGTTTATACTCACCATGACATTCAGTAATTCAGATATGTAATAAGATCACAATCAAACATTGACATATCTTCTAAGCAATAAGATTCCAAATGTCATAACTTTGCTTTGTTAGTAATCAAACAACTTGTTAGTAATAATACATGTCCAAATAGTTAGTCGAATAGTTAGTAGGGACATGCATCAAATCACAAGATAAAAACCAGAAGTTGTGATACTTACCTTTCAAGGTCCAAGATTTTAACGTTCTACGTTCTTCTCACTCTCACAGAACATGTTCAATGTTCAAAGTTCTCTAAACTCTCTCCCCCTTTTTGCCACAAAACTTAGCCAAAATGTAGCCAAAACTACAAAATGTAAGGAGAGTTAAAAAAATTTAAACACATGAAAAACCTGAGAACTAGGACTAAACGAAACTAAGAACTGAACTGAAAAACCTAAAAACTGAAAATCTGCAAAAGTTTTAAAATCCTGCACAAAAAGATGAAAAAGGTGAGGCAAAAAGTTAGTCATTCATCCGAGTCAGACTCATCAGAAGCACTGCATCCCATCTTCGAGAACATTTTCTTCATAAATTTCTTCATCGAAGTGACTGACTTAGTCAACGTGATCTGGGAGGCCGTAATGATTTCAAGCTCATCTGAAATACGCCGCTGTTCCTTGGTGATTTGTTCCTGTTCAAAAGAAAGGCGTTGTTGCTGCTTGAAAATTGAGGTTACTGAAGCGTCATCATCTGCTCCGGCTGCTTGTCTTGATGGCGAGGCAGAGGTGCCGACATCAGGTTTCTTTCCGGATGAAGGAGTTGAAGTAACATGAGGCAATTTGTGAAGGGACTTCACAATGGTTGATTCATTTATCATCCCCAAACAATGTTGATAAGATGTAGCGGTGATGTCAATCTGAAACTTTTTTAGAATCCTCATGATTATCAAGGGAAACGGAAGTCTTTCGGTAGGGTGAGGATGCTCAACATATCTCGACATTCTGTTCCAAATAATGTACGTGATGTTCATGTTCAACCCAACTGCTTCAGATGGATGTCCTAGAAGGTATAAGAACAGCAGTCGATCCCATCTCATCACCTTAGTTTGCATGTTTGGGAGAATGTTATAGCAAGTGATAAAGTTCAGAAATCTGTATTCAAGCCGGAGTTGCTTGGATTTAACGGTTTTACCATCTTGCGATTCAGTTCCTTCCAAACAAATTCCCTTGAGAACTGTTTGCCACATTGTACTCGTTAGACTTCTTCCCGTCAAATAGTTGATTCCTGATCTGTTGGATTCCATTCCAAGGACTTCACCGATCAACTCCGGAGTGATTTTGAGCCTCATTCCTTGGATATTAGTGTAGAACTGCATTGAGCCATGTTCATCTTCTTGAAGATGTCTTGCATTTGTATAAAAAGTCCTTACTCGATGCAAACAATATCCGAGTAGTTCCGAAAATCGGCAAACTTGAAGAAGATTTGCTCGTTCAATTAATGTCCCAAACTCTAGAGAATGATCGCGGAGAGCACCAATGTTGACATGTCGTTCGCCGATGCATTCACGATGTTCAAAAGCTCTAAAGCGATCAGAGTTAATGAACACTTCTTCCAGGCGAGGCGGAGAGTCAGGAATTATTGGCTTGTCTGGCTTGTCAATATCAACGTCTCGTGGTAGTCCAAAGCGTCGAGTTATTCGTTTTCTTTTCACAGAGATGGTTGGTGCAGTCATAGGTGCTTTTCCTTTGTCCATGGGAGCATTCCTTTTTAATGTGTCGGGAGTCTTTTGTTTAGGTTTAACGGGCATTGATTCATCGTCATCCGTCAATTTCTCCCAATCCACCTCATCATTATTTGCTTCAGTCTCTGAATCGCTGACAAGATGAAATTCACCTTTTCGTTGAGGTTTCTTAGCTCTTTTCAGTTTGTTGGTTGCTCGAGTATGCACCATTGTAACCAAGAGAAGAATGATCCACGAGAATGCCATTGATCCAAGTGCTTAAGAAAGAAGAGGTCCTGTGAGTACCAACTCAAGAACACGAAAGTTTTCAGTTTTCAAAAATTTGAAAAATTGTACCCAAACAATCATAGTCATGTAGAGAGACTAAGAATCAAATTAGTTTTGCAAAAAGAATTTTAAAAATAGATCAATTACATGATTTTCAAAAATTCCTATTATATGCCCTAAAACTGAATTTTCAGAAATCGAAGCCCAAAAATTCGTTAATCAAGAGAATACCTAGCATATAATCAAAACTAATCTACCCAGAGTTCTTATTTCAAAAGAAATTTGACCAAAAACCATTCACAAACGAAAAAGTTTCATGATTTCTACTCACGTTTTGAGCAAACAAGGAAAACTGTGAAAAACCGAGATTTTGATCAATAAAACTTACTTGGAATCGAAGAACTTGAGTTTGGAAGGCTCCAAAATGCAAGAATTCTAGAGAGAGAAGCTCTGGAGTCTTAAGAACAAAAGATTGGGTAAAAGAAATCAAAACCCTCTTGTTCTTCATAAACCCTAGCCGTGATCCGGATCGGATCGAGAATTCAATCCGGATCGGCTACCCGCAGGAAATACCTGCGTTCGGGATCCGGATCACTTGTCCAATCCGGATCGGCTCCAACTTTTTCTTCAGAAAAATTTAGAAAAATTCCATAAAATCCAGAAAAAGTATGTAAGCACTTTTGTGCATCAACTTTAAACAAAATCATCGTTTCATACAACAAGAAATAGATTATGCAAAATCTATCAAAAATATTCAAAAATGAAACGAAAATTTACGAAATTAAAACCTTAAAGTTGAACAACTTCAATTACATCTATCATGATCTTATGAGTAATGCCTTTATCAAATCATCAATTTGGTAAAGAAAATGAAATACCAAGATCAATAGATGTTTGAAATCCCAGATAAGTTAGATAATATATCTAGACAATCTGTTGAAGAGAGTGGCTCTTTGAGCATCTTTCATTAAAAATCCCACCTTATACCAACCTTGAAATTTGACAGAGTCAAGTATTTCAATATGCATTTATATAATCAAAATTGACGAAACCATGCTTGGTATTCATGTGGTAGCTGCACACAGTACTCGGACGACCGAGGTGGTAGCTCTTTCCTCCATGTGGTGGTAGTTTTCACACTCCTCATTGGGATGTAACTCTTTCCACATCTTTTGAGCATTTTACTTTCTTTGACTCCCCCTCAATTGGCTATCAATTATTTAATATATAAGGTATTCAACCAAAAATTGATCTCGAATTCATACTCGACTAAGCAATCAAATAAGATAATGACTATACCAAGAGATCATTGAGAGAGAAATTGACTTTGATCACTTAAAAGATGGTTTAATTAAATAAATGATCATTGCAACATTGAAATATTATGATATCAAAAGCATAATAAATTTCTAAATGCATGAAAGGATGCAATTAAAGTCAATTATGATTTATGCTCAATTAATGTCCTATGTACAAACATAGATAAAGAACAAAAACACAAAAACAAAACCTAACCTAAGCAAAGGTTTCAAAAAGAGGTTATTTCAAGGAAAGCATTCCAATTGCTTTACGCAAATGAATAAAACGTTTTTGATCCAAAGGTTTTGTTAAAATGTCAGCTAATTGATCCTCAGTTGAAATATATGAAAGTTGAAGAATATTTGATTCAACTAGCTCTCTAAGAAAATGATATCTAAGTTCAATATGTTTTGTTCTAGAGTGCAACACAGGGTTTTTAGAAATGTTAATAGCACTAGTGTTGTCACAAAGAATGGTTACCGAAGTTGCTGAAATCCGGAAGTCGCTCAACACGCTTTTCATCCAAATCAATTGGGTTGAACAACTTCCTGCTGAAATATACTCCGCTTCGGCAGTCGAGAGTGCTATGCAGTTCTGCTTTTTACTGTGCCATGCAACAAGGCAGTGGCCAAGATAGAAGCATGCACCACTCGTGCTTTTCCGATCATCCACTGATCCAGCCCAATCGGCATCTGAGTATCCAACAATATCCAAACTTGTTCCCATAGGATACCAAATTCCGAAATTGATTGTACCTTTGATATACCGGATGATCCGTTTCACCGCTTTCAGGTGAACCTCCTTCGGTGCTGATTGATATCTCGCGCAAATCCCAACACTGAAGGATATATCCGGGCGACTAGCCGTGAGATATAGTAGACTTCCAATCATACTGCGATACAGTTTCTCGTCTACATTCTCACTATGTGATTCACTTCCAAGTCCCTTATGGCTAGTTCCCATTGGAGTCGGAAAATCTTTAGAATTTTCTAAATCAAACTTTTTGACCAACTCCATTGCATACTTGGATTGACACAAGTGAATTCCTTCATCGTTTTGTTTAACTTGTAATCCAAGAAAATAAGTCAATTCGCCCATCATGGACATCTCAAATTCGCTTTCCATGGTCTCCGCGAATTTAGAAGCATCATTATCTCTTGTTGCACCAAATACAATGTCATCGACATAGATTTGTGCTACAATGAAATTGTTTTGATAATGCTTCACAAAGAGAGTCCTGTCAGCTCCCCCTCGAGTATAGCCCTTTTCCAAAAGGTGCTTTGTCAACCTTTCGTACCATGCTCGCGGTGCTTGTTTCAGACCGTAAAGAGCCTTTTTCAAACGAAAAACATGGTTAGGTAGTTTATGGTCCACAAAACCTTTCGGTTGAGCCACATAAACTTCCTCATTTAAAAACCCATTTAAAAAGGCGCTCTTAACGTCCATTTGAAATAATTTGATTTTAAAATGACAAGCAATCGCAAAAAGATACGAATGGACTCGAGTCTAGCTACAGGGGCGAAAGTTTCATCAAAGTCTATACCTTCTACTTGAGAGTAGCCTTGAGCAACTAACCTTGCTTTGTTCCTGATGATAGTACCATCCTCATTTTTCTTGTTCTTGAAAATCCATTTGGTACCTATCACATTGTGTTGCTTCGGAGGCTTCGTTAATTCCCAGACTTTGTTTCGCTCAAATTGATGGAGCTCTTCCTGCATTGCTTCAATCCAGTAGTCATCCTGAAGAGCTTCATCAACATTCTTTGGTTCGATTTGGATACGTAGCATGCGAATCCGCAAACCAATTGTCTCCGAGTTCTAACTCCTTCTTGTGGATCTCCAATGATGTTCGATTCAGGATGATCCTTGGAGATGCGTAACGTTTGAGGTAAGGAGTACTCGGAGGTACACGAGATGATTCCTGCACATCAGATAAACTTGAAGAACCGTTAGATGCATCATTATTATCGAAAGAATTGTTAGAAGAAGATGCATTAGCAGGTGTATCATCATCAAGAGAGATATCGAGGGTAGATTTTTCAGATTCAAAGTGAAAAGCTTCATCTACCTTAACATTTATCGATTCTACGATCGTCTTAGATTCTAAGTTAAAAACTCGATATGCTCTACTGTTTGTAGAATAACCCAAGAAAATCCCTTCGTCACTTCGAGAGTCAAATTTTCCAAGATTTTCGCGATCACGTAAAATAAAACACCGACTCCCAAAGATACGAAAATATTTGATGTTAGGTTTTCTACAAAACCATAGTTCATATGGTGTATTTAAAGTCCCCGGGCGCAAATACACGCGATTAATTACATAGACAGCAGTGTTCACCGCTTCAGCCCAAAAATATAACGGTAAGTTCCGGCTGTGAAGCATAACACGTGCCATCTCCTGTACGACCCTGTTTTTGCGCTCGACTACACCATTCTGTTGAGGTGTATAGGGTGCTGAGAATTCATGTTTAATGCCGTTAGAAGTGCAAAAATCAATGAATTTAGAATTTATGAATTCTCCACCTCTATCACTTCTAACACGAATGATCTTTTCATTCTTTTCAGTCATAATACGATGGCAAATCTCGTGAAAAGAATCAAAAGTATCAGCTTTCTCTTTTAAAAATGCTATCCAAGAATATCTAGAGAAATCATCAACCATAAGAAAATATACCATTTACCTCCTAAAGATGGTTGACGAGTTGGCCCCATTAAATCCATGTGTAAAAGTTCCAAAGGCCGTTTTGTACCTATGTGGTTCAAGTTCTTGTGTGCAGTCCTGGACTGTTTTCCCTTTTGGCAACCACCACACACAATGTTTTGTTTAAGTGACAGTTTAGGAACCCCCTTGACCACGTCTTTATTTGAAATTCTAGCAAGTTGTCACGCCTCGAGTTTAAAAATCAGGTCTGAAATTTTTTTTTTTTATTAAATCAGAGTTGCAAAACAGGCGTGACAGACCGCCACACATATAGGAAACTCTCTATTCCGCGAACAGAGACTCCCCTATATATGCACGGCTAGGCTGGTAATCAGCAACAGATAACTTGGTACAACTACTAATCTAGTCAGCAGGAATAATTTAAAATCAGTTATTACATCAATATTCTAAATGTTTAAATCAAATAGGACTGGAATAATATGCGGGAAATAAAATCTGCATAAGTCATCAAGCTCAATATCTACAATCATGGGGACAGCTCTATCGTGACAGGCTCACTGGATCGTCCCGCTATCTCCCCACCCGACGGACCTGAAAAACAGTCACCCGAGGGTGTGAGACACACCGGAGTGTATCCCAGTGGGCACGACGAGCCGAGGATCAGCTAATCGTACCTACTGGGTACTAAAATCTGCGGATAGTAAAGATCAATAGGAAAAGCTGGAATGTATAGATGTCTACTAATAATCAGAGTAAGACTGCCAGTAAGTATGCTGAACAATCAGGGTATATCAGAGATAATCTATCATGAAAACTGTAGAGCATGCATGTCGGAAATCAAAAGTCAACTACAAGGATCATGTATAAAGAACTACAAATGATACAAGCATGTCTACAGATAATAGTGCTGGAAACAACTGAACAATAGTACGAGTAAGAGTAATGCGTCAAAGGTAGAAAACCAAATATCCAATCATGTGCCAATATTGGTCTCAGAGAACCTCAGGCAATGCCACTGTTCGGCACCTTTTCGGCTGACATAACCTTGTTGAGGGCTCACGGGTCTATCATCAGACCACTTTACCGGTAAAGAACAATCTCCACGGGGAGCTACCCCGGCCATGTTCGTGAAGTACAGCAGTGCATGGCAAGTCATAATGATCAATCTGATGGTCAAGTGACCGAGTAGTCGGCACACGCCGAAATCCCAACAGGGAATCATCTGTCTGTATCTATCCATCTGAGTCAATCAATCATGCATATCATATAGTATCTATCAATCAGAATCAATCAAGATGCATATCGAATAGTATCTATCAATCAGGGTCAATCAATCATGCATATCAACGTATATCAAGAAATATCTCAGTGACGGTAAACAATAGGTGTCATCTAATCATGCAAATCCGTATATCAATCAATCAGGATCAGTCAGGAATAATCCGGGATCATATAGATAATAGTCGGCTGATCGTGAATAACCAATCATAGGTCTGATCAGTAAATGTCAATCAAAGGGTCATGCTATGTCAAACAAGATCAATATAAGTCAGGCTAAATCATATAGGTAAAATCAGCATATGTCAAGGAGTATCGGTATATGTCAAGGAGTATCGATATATGTCAAGGAATATCAGTACATGTCAAGAAATATCAGTATATGTCAAGAAATATCAGTATATGTCAAGAAATATCAGTGTATGTCAAGAAATATCAGTGTATGTCAAGATCGGTTATATATGTGTGTAATCAGCAGGGGAAGTCAATAACAGGGGTCCGACTGGACTAAAGCAACCAGAGGGCCAAAAAGCTGAGGCCCGGTTCGAAGATAACCCACCTGTCAAAACGCAGGCGAAAAGACCGGATCTGCAACTAACTCGAAGATCTACTGGAACACCTGAATCAGATATATTGTTCAGAATTTAATTGACCCCTTTTAACTTAACATTTTCTAGAATTCACATTTTAAGGCCGTTTTGAGCACTGTTTTTGTTCGTTCTTTCAACTGGAATTTAATTTTGACGAACCGTCACTTCCAGCAGGTGACACTTGTCTTGCTGAACACCGTGCTCACCAATTTGTGGCAGCACGGAACCCGAGGCAAACTTCGGGCCATAAAATTCCTTTCTAACATAGCCAAAATGCATTTTTATTTCTCCGGGACTTCAAACACCAAATCTGACGCGAGCACCGCATCCAGTGACCCCAAATTAGCCTAGGGCACACTGTCGCGGCTTCGCAAACAGCCCGGAGCATTGTTTTATTTAAACATTACTCCTAAAGGTAAATTTATCTACAACTTTTAATCTGTTCCTCTTCTGATTAAACTTTATATATAAAAGTGTCTCTAAATAGTGCAAGGATCACAGAGCTCACCCTAGTTGCAGCCCAGATCTGCTGGATCAAGAAGATCCAGCACCCTTGCTCTCTAACAATGTATACAATGCTCCAACACAATTCCACACAGAACTGATTTGATCTGAAGTGAGCATCAAGCTCAGGGAATGATTTGGAGAAACTTTCATTTTCATACCTAAGCCAAATTCCATCTTTTTCTTCTCTGGGACATTTAATCAAACACATGGCATGCACCAACTATATACCTTTACATACAACATTTCCAAGCTTAGTTCTCTGCAAATACTGAACCAGAGGGCATACAACTTGGATGGAACTATTCCTTGGAGGTGCAGGAACATTCCCATCATTTTGGTTTCGACCCAACACCCTCGGGTTGGCCGGAGCTCGGGGAGAAGATGGTGACCCCTTGCTTTGAAATTCGTGATAACTCATCCAGAGGTTCTGGGACCCAACCAAAAGCACCAACAGGTGCTAAATACCTCGGGGAAACTTCCTGTATCTATGGCCGGCAACAAACACGGCGGCGGCATGGCGGAGCCAAGAGCTCGGTTTGGAGCCCTCACCAACAATGGCAACTTTGCAATTGTTGATTTTAAGGTGCAAGGGACAGCACTACAAGCTTTCTAGCAAGCTTTTGAGAAGCTCTGGCCATGTCCCCGTCGTCGGAGATCGCCGGACGGCCGGCCGCCATTAACGGCCTCAAGCTCGGGTCAACCATGGCACCCGAGCTTTCGGTGTGCATGGTCGCCATGCAATAGCATGGATGGACACCCCTGGTTCCCGTGAACATTTCTGGGCATGCGGCCGACGGCGGAGAGGCTCGCCGGCGCCGGAGCACCAAGCTCGGCCGAAGTGCAAGTTTCCACAAATTTAGGGCATCAAATTTCTCCCAATTTACTCAACTATATTCTACAAAACTTTGCAGATATATTGTACATGTTCTACAGTCCATACACGCCAATTATTAGCCTTGTTGGTTCATTATTTACAGAGATCGGCCGCGGCGGAGCCATTATTAGGGTTCCGGCCAACCCACGTCCCCGCCGGCCATGCACTGTGCATGGGGGCTCGGGGCTTGGCCGGGATGATGCTCAGGACCTAAGGGTCCACTGTTTATGGTCCTTGTCTCCTACAACTAAAGGTTTGGAAAACCTTACCTTGGCCGAGCTCGGGGAAGAAGGAGGAAGCCGGTTTCTTGCACCTCCCACCTCGCGCGACTTCGGCCCACACCAGCAAGGTCCAGAAGCACTAGAGAACTCTTCAGGAACCTCCAAAACCAATCTAGATGCAGTTGGTTCCAACCTCTTTCTTCCTCTCTCTCTCTATCTCTCTCTCGGGTTGGCCTCAAATGGAGATGGTTCCTCAGCCAATTCCGCACCAGAGCTATAAAGGATGCTCCTGGGAGTTACAAGAACTCAAGAGTCACCTCGTGTAACTCTCACACGAGTAGCCCAAAAGCCAAGTGGACTTAAAGCATTAATCCCTTTACAAAATGCCTTTGGGTTCGGTTCACACTTAACCCTAGCATCCGAGGCTTAATCTGGGGTTGCAAAATGCACCCAGCACCTTGTGGTTACAAGCCCTTAGAGTTAAACACATAAAATATTATCTTTTTATTACAAATTAGTCCATTTTAGGTGCTTTTCACGCATCTCGAGGCAATCCGCTCATCAAAATGCGAAACGGACTTCGCCACGACGTCCGGCTCGTCGAGACCTGTCAAGTGGCGTATTTACTTGGTTTGTTTGACGCCCAGATAAAAAAGTCGTTCCATCTTGTTTGACTGTATACAGTGCGTGGCACGCACTTCGATGCACCCAGGTCGCCAAACACGAAATCCGTCAGCGCCATTGCGCTCAGAACGTCGAAATTAGCTAGGTTCCATTACTCATACCCCCATGTTATAATTTAAACCAGTGGTTCGGCCATTAGCGTTCTAAGGGGATTTAAAATATAGTGTTTACTATTCACTTGTACCCGCGACTTAAGTCGCGGGTCCCGCCGGCTTCAACGCCGATTTCTGGGAGATCCGACCGTCGGATTCGAACATGTTTAATATGGTTTTCGCTCAGTTCGATGAGACGGTCGCGTTCGTGGTTTCGGATCTTCGAGATCAGGCTCGGATTGAAAAGTGATATTTCTGGCCCACTAACTGTGCAAATTACACTGCAGAAAAGGGGCACTGTCGCTATCTGAGCCATTTATGACCCAATTTCAACTTGACTTCAAACGATTTTATTTATTTATTTATTTATTTATTTACAAAATTCAAGTTCTTACATCTCTCCCACCAAAAAGGAAGTTTCGTCTCCGAAACTTATAACTAAAAGGTCTTATTCCAGAAGCCTACATCTTAAAGTCATGCTTATAATAGTTCAACTACATGGAGATCAACAGATATATATAATCATGAAATCACAGGTAGGATAAGCAACTCAATAATCATGATACTATAAGTAAAGGCATCATATCAAGTCTCGACATGTATAGGTGGATCATAAAACATCAAGGAATCAATGCAATCGGGTAAGAAACAGACTCTGATAGTATCTTGAGTTTCCAACCCTTATATTTGACCTACCCATCGCTCTCACGCAACAAGTCATCCTAGGGTTCATCCTAACCAGTTCCTAATCATCTTTTCCTAGGTACCGTGTACCTCTTGCTCTGATACCATCTAATCTGTCACGCCCCGAGTTTAAAAATCAGGTCTGAAATTTTTTTTTTTTATTAAATCAGAGTTGCAAAACAGGCGTGACAGACCGCCACACATATAGGAAACTTTCTATTCCGCGAACAGAGACTCCCCTATATATGCACGGCTAGGCTGGTAATCAGCAACAGATAACTTGGTACAACTACTAATCTAGTCAGCAGGAATAATTTAAAATCAGTTATTACATCAATATTCTAAATGTTTAAATCAAATAGGACTGGAATAATATGCGGGAAATAAAATCTGCATAAGTCATCAAGCTCAATATCTACAATCATGGGGACAGCTCTATCGTGACAGGCTCACTGGATCGTCCCGCTATCTCCCCACCCGACGGACCTGAAAAACAGTCACCCGAGGGTGTGAGACACACCGGAGTGTATCCCAGTGGGCACGACGAGCCGAGGATCAGCTAATCGTACCTACTGGGTACTAAAATCTGCGGATAGTAAAGATCAATAGGAAAAGCTGGAATGTATAGATGTCTACTAATAATCAGAGTAAGACTGCCAGTAAGTATGCTGAACAATCAGGGTATATCAGAGATAATCTATCATGAAAACTGTAGAGCATGCATGTCGGAAATCAAAAGTCAACTACAAGGATCATGTATAAAGAACTACAAATGATACAAGCATGTCTACAGATAATAGTGCTGGAAACAACTGAACAATAGTACGAGTAAGAGTAATGCGTCAAAGGTAGAAAACCAAATATCCAATCATGTGCCAATATTGGTCTCAGAGAACCTCAGGCAATGCCACTGTTCGGCACCTTTTCGGCTGACATAACCTTGTCGAGGGCTCACGGGTCTATCATCAGACCACTTTACCGGTAAAGAACAATCTCCACGGGGAGCTACCCCGGCCATGTTCGTGAAGTACAGCAGTGCATGGCAAGTCATAATGATCAATCTGATGGTCAAGTGACCGAGTAGTCGGCACACGCCGAAATCCCAACAGGGAATCATCTGTCTGTATCTATCCATCTGAGTCAATCAATCATGCATATCATATAGTATCTATCAATCAGAATCAATCAAGATGCATATCGAATAGTATCTATCAATCAGGGTCAATCAATCATGCATATCAACGTATATCAAGAAATATCTCAGTGACGGTAATCAATAGGTGTCATCTAATCATGCAAATCCGTATATCAATCAATCAGGATCAGTCAGGAATAATCCGGGATCATATAGATAATAGTCGGCTGATCGTGAATAACCAATCATAGGTCTGATCAGTAAATGTCAATCAAAGGGTCATGCTATGTCAAACAAGATCAATATAAGTCAGGCTAAATCATATAGGTAAAATCAGCATATGTCAAGGAGTATCGGTATATGTCAAGGAGTATCGATATATGTCAAGGAATATCAGTACATGTCAAGAAATATCAGTATATGTCAAGAATATCAGTATATGTCAAGAAATATCAGTGTATGTCAAGAAATATCAGTGTATGTCAAGATCGGTTATATATGTGTGTAATCACCAGGGTAAGTCAATAACAGGGTCCGACTGGACTAAAGCAACCAGAGGGCCAAAAAGCTGAGGCCCGGTTCGAAGATAACCCACCTGTCAAAACGCAGGCGAAAAGACCGGATCTGCAACTAACTCGAAGATCTACTGGAACACCTGAATCAGATATATTGTTCAGAATTTAATTGACCCCTTTTAACTTAACCTTTTCTAGAATTCACATTTTAAGGCCGTTTTGAGCACTGTTTTTGCTCGTTCTTTCAACTGGAATTTAATTTTGACGAACCGTCACTTCCAGCAGGTGACACTTGTCTTGCTGAACACCGTGCTCACCAATTTGTGGCAGCACGGAACCCGAGGCAAACTTCGGGCCATAAAATTCCTTTCTAACATAGCCAAAATGCATTTTTATTTCTCCGGGACTTCAAACACCAAATCTGACGCGAGCACCGCATCCAGTGACCCCAAATTAGCCTAGGGCACACTGTCGCGGCTTCGCAAACAGCCCGGAGCATTGTTTTATTTAAACATTACTCCTAAAGGTAAATTTATCTACAACTTTTAATCTGTTCCTCTTCTGATTAAACTTTATATATAAAAGTGTCTCTAAATAGTGCAAGGATCACAGAGCTCACCCTAGTTGCAGCCCAGATCTGCTGGATCAAGAAGATCCAGCACCCTTGCTCTCTAACAATGTATACAATGCTCCAACACAATTCCACACAGAACTGATTTGATCTGAAGTGAGCATCAAGCTCAGGGAATGATTTGGAGAAACTTTCATTTTCATACCTAAGCCAAATTCCATCTTTTTCTTCTCTGGGACATTTAATCAAACACATGGCATGCACCAACTATATACCTTTACATACAACATTTCCAAGCTTAGTTCTCTGCAAATACTGAACCAGAGGGCATACAACTTGGATGGAACTATTCCTTGGAGGTGCAGGAACATTCCCATCATTTTGGTTTCGACCCAACACCCTCGGGTTGGCCGGAGCTCGGGGAGAAGATGGTGACCCTTGCTTTGAAATTCGTGATAACTCATCCAGAGGTTCTGGGACCCAACCAAAAGCACCAACAGGTGCTAAATACCTCGGGGAAACTTCCTGTATCTATGGCCGGCAACAAACACGGCGGCGGCATGGCGGAGCCAAGAGCTCGGTTTGGAGCCCTCACCAACAATGGCAACTTTGCAATTGTTGATTTTAAGGTGCAAGGGACAGCACTACAAGCTTTCTAGCAAGCTTTTGAGAAGCTCTGGCCATGTCCCCGTCGTCGGAGATCGCCGGACGGCCGGCCGCCATTAACGGCCTCAAGCTCGGGTCAACCATGGCACCCGAGCTTTCGGTGTGCATGGTCGCCATGCAATAGCATGGATGGACACCCCTGGTTCCCGTGAACATTTCTGGGCATGCGGCCGACGGCGGAGAGGCTCGCCGGCGCCGGAGCACCAAGCTCGGCCGAAGTGCAAGTTTCCACAAATTTAGGGCATCAAATTTCTCCCAATTTACTCAACTATATTCTACAAAACTTTGCAGATATATTGTACATGTTCTACAGTCCATACACGCCAATTATTAGCCTTGTTGGTGCATTATTTACAGAGATCGGCCGCGGCGGAGCCATTATTAGGGTTCCGGCCAACCCACGTCCCCGCCGGCCATGCACTGTGCATGGGGGCTCGGGGCTTGGCCGGGATGATGCTCAGGACCTAAGGGTCCACTGTTTATGGTCCTTGTCTCCTACAACTAAAGGTTTGGAAAACCTTACCTGGCCGAGCTCGGGGAAGAAGGAGGAAGCCGGTTTCTTGCACCTCCCACCTCGCGCGACTTCGGCCCACACCAGCAAGGTCCAGAAGCACTAGAGAACTCTTCAGGAACCTCCAAAACCAATCTAGATGCAGTTGGTTCCAACCTCTTTCTTCCTCTCTCTCTCTATCTCTCTCTCGGGTTGGCCTCAAATGGAGATGGTTCCTCAGCCAATTCCGCACCAGAGCTATAAAGGATGCTCCTGGGAGTTACAAGAACTCAAGAGTCACCTCGTGTAACTCTCACACGAGTAGCCCAAAAGCCAAGTGGACTTAAAGCATTAATCCCTTTACAAAATGCCTTTGGGTTCGGTTCACACTTAACCCTAGCATCCGAGGCTTAATCTGGGGTTGCAAAATGCACCCAGCACCTTGTGGTTACAAGCCCTTAGAGTTAAACACATAAAATATTATCTTTTTATTACAAATTAGTCCATTTAGGTGCTTTTCACGCATCTCGAGGCAATCCGCTCATCAAAATGCGAAACGGACTTCGCCACGACGTCCGGCTCGTCGAGACCTGTCAAGTGGCGTATTTACTTGGTTTGTTTGATGCCCAGATAAAAAAGTCATTCCATCTTGTTTGACTGTATACAGTGCGTGGCACGCACTTCGATGCACCCAGGTCGCCAAACACGAAATCCGTCAGCGCCATTGCGCTCAGAACGTCGAAATTAGCTAGGTTCCATTACTCATACCCCCATGTTATAATTTAAACCAGTGGTTCGGCCATTAGCGTTCTAAGGGGATTTAAAATATAGTGTTTACTATTCACTTGTACCCGCGACTTAAGTCGCGGGTCCCGCCGGCTTCAACGCCGATTTCTGGGAGATCCGACCGTCGGATTCGAACATGTTTAATATGGTTTTCGCTCAGTTCGATGAGACGGTCGCGTTCGTGGTTTCGGATCTTCGAGATCAGGCTCGGATTGAAAAGTGATATTTCTGGCCCACTAACTGTGCAAATTACACTGCAGAAAAGGGGCACTGTCGCTATCTGAGCCATTTATGACCCAATTTCAACTTGACTTCAAACGATTTTATTTATTTATTTATTTACAAAATTCAAGTTCTTACACAAGTTCCTTAAAATTTATGTGACCTAGCCTTTCATGCCAAAGAGTTTCATTATTCAAAGAGGCTAAGTTACAATTTTCAGAAATTTTATTAGGAACAACATAACAATTGTTTTCAGATCTAACCCCCTTTAAAAAGAAAACATGGTCCTTATCAGTTACAACACATTCAACAGATGAAAAGTTAACTGAAAAACCATTGTCACAAAGTTGACTAATACTTATGAGGTTAGTCTTAAGGCCATCAACAAATAACACATTTTTCAAAATCGGGCCATCTGGAATAGCTACTGTTCCTTTTTCAACAATTTTGGAAGACCGACCGTCTCCGAAAACTACAAGTCCTCCGGAGATTTTCTCAAAATTTTGAAAGCAGTTTTTGTCACCGGTCATGTGACGGGAACAACCGCTATCCAGATACCAAGACGAATTATCATATGCATGCAAGGAAACATTAGTAACAAGACAAGGGAAAATTTCACCTTTGCGCACCCAAACCTTTTTGGAATGCGTCGGTAATGGTCGTGAAGTTATTCTCCTAGGTGAAAGCGTCTTGTTAGATTGATTGCTGCTCCTTGATGATGTCGTCTTGCGCGGTGAACTACCAAGGCTCTTTTCCTTTGAATAATTTGCAGTTGCTTTCTGAGGAATCACCTTTTTGGTAGTTGTTGCAAGAAATGTTTGAGTTGAGCGTTTGGCTCCCATCTTGCAATTTCTCCTTATGTGCCCTGAAAAGCCACAACGAAAACATACCTTAGATCTTGACGATCCCGAAGAGGATGAAGTAGGCTTGTTGTCGTTGGTTGTCGTGAATTCCGGTGTCGGAGGAGGAGATACCGACTGAGGCACAAAAACTGTCCCACTCGAACTTGGACTGTTTCCAGTTTGAGTGTACCCGAGGCCGAAACGGTTTGTTTGACCAAGACCAAGAAGCTTGTCCAACTTACTCCTTCCAGAAGAAAATCGCTGCAAGTCATCCTTGAGTTGGAAAATGGTCTTTGTCATTTCCAATTTTTCCTGTCGAGCCTCGCCGTAGAGCTTCAAGAAGTAATTCGCTTTGTCCACCATTTTTGTATGTTCTTTCTCGAGAAGCTCATTGGACTCTTGAAGGGAAACATTTGCTTTGACTAATTATCCCTTTCCACTTCAAGAGCGTTTGAGAGAGAAGTTGCCCTTTTTACTTCTTCTTCGAGATCCTGCAATCTCCCTCTCAACCCCTTGTTTTGCTTTGCCAGTTTCTTTGAATCCCTCAAAAGCTTATGGTAGGCAAGAGCAAAATCTTCACCTTCAGAATTACTCGATTCGTCGTCCGTTGCAATCTTTTCAACATGGGAGGAGTTGGACAATGAATCGGATGTACTTGCCATTAAGCACATGAAGGGTGAAGATGTGGACGCGTGGAATGCTGTCGCGTTGTCTTCTTCATCACTTGAGGATGACTCATTTGACGTTGAGTTGTCATCCCAAGTGACGACTTGCATCGCCTTCTTCTTTGCCGGATTCTTGTTGGGACACTCCGTTGCAATGTGGCCGTAGCCTCGACATTTGAAGCACTGTACTTGTCCCTCTGAACTTTTCTTATCCTTTGAGAAGTTCTCTTGCTTTCTTGACTTGTAGCTTGAAGAACCCTTGCCTTTCTTCGACTTTCCGAAGGATGGAGTTTTGCTTGAATTACCCCTTCGAAAGTTGCGGCGAAACTTCCTTGTCAAGAGAGCGAGCTGCTTCTCAAAGTCCTCCATAGATAGGTTCTCGTCATCGTCCGAGGAGGATGAATCCGCGTCTTCTTCTTTAGTTGATTTCAATGCATAACCTGAAGACTTAGAAGAGGATGCCTTTCCAGAAGAATAGTTAGTAGGAAATGTCATTTCATAAGTTTGTAAAGCACCAACTAATTCTTCTACACGCATTTCGTCCGGGTGTTTAATTGTTTCAATGGCTGCGACCTTCGGGCGAAATCGTTCAGGAAGAGTTCTTAAATTTTTCTTACAACTTTAAATTCTGGAATCTTCTCTCCCAAGTTAGCACATGAGTTTACGATGTCTTGCAATCGTGTGTAATAGTCAGTGAAAGATTCATTCTCTGCCATAGAAATAGAGTCAAACTTGCTCGTAAGCATTTGCAGTTTCTGAATCTTCACAAGGTTAGTTCCCTCATGCGTAACTTGAAGAACATCCCAGATTTCTTTCGCAGTCTCACATGCCGAGACGCGAGAGAACTCAGTTTGTGACAAAGCATTAAATAGAGCATTAATTCCTTTGCCATTGTAAGAAGATAAATCTATCTCTTCCTTGGTCCATTTCGACCTAGGTTTTAAGGTGCGAACATCAGAAATAATTTCAGTTGGATTAGACCATCCTAATTCAATTGATTGCCACACCCTTTCGTCGATGGAAATTAAAAAGGCTTTCATCCGTACTTTCCAGTACGCATAATTTGTTCCATCAAAGAAAGGGGGTCGATTGATGTTTCCACCTTCAACCATTGTTTACAACCCTATTCCCGCTCTGATACCACTTGTTGGGTTATATGTATAATAGGATCTAAATAGGGGAAAAAACACCTAGAGGGGGGTGAATAGGTGTAAACAATAAACACTCAAAAAATCATTGCGCAATAAAACCCAATGCGGAAAAATAAAATGAACACGCAAGATTTTTACGTGGAAAAACTCCAAACCGGAGTAAAAAACCACGGGACCGATAACACGGCGAAATCCACTAGAATTAACACACGTACAAGGTGATATAACGTACTCACAGACGACTCAACCTTTTACCATACGCTCCTAGTAGATCTTCTCCGCTCGCTCCACGACGCTTCTCGAATCCACGATCTGCGCCCAACGCTGAATCCACAGCGTCCAACGTCGAGTCCACGACGTCCGACCGAATCCACGGTCTTCACCCAGTAGCACGCTTCGAATCCACGAACGTACCTCGCTCCGAATCCACGAGAGCGGTTGCACCTTGAATCCACAAGGCCACGCGAGTCCACGCGCCGATTTTGGGTAAATCGTTGTTTTTGGGTGGTGATGATCCGCCGAATACTTAGATTAGAAATAGATCGGAAATACCATCTAAGTATTCATTGATTTGATTCTACTCAAAATCTGAGTTTGGAAAACCTAGAATCAAATCAATCAATATAGATGAAGAAACATAGAATAAATCTATTGATTTCCTTTCTTCTCTATATGTGGATTTTTCTTTTTCGGTCGTATTTTTCTATTTTTGGATTACCCTAAAAATGAATAATAGGGTCTATTTATAGGTTAGAAACCATTGGAAGAAGATAAGGATCAAAAACTAACCTTTTCTGGAAATTTTACAGACGGCGATCCGGATCGGATTACTGCGATCCGGATTGTCGTAACGAAAAGACAATTCCAGAAAAACAAGGGTTCGGGATCCGGATCGAAATCCCGATCCGGATCGTTCATACATTTCACCAAAATCCATGTTCGGGATCCGGATCGAAAATGGCCTTTGATCCGGATTGGATTTGCTAATGAACAAACACCCTTCGGGATCCGGATTGGAAGTCTGATCCGGATCCTGAACATGTCCCATGTCCAGTTTTTGATTTTTATGCAATAAAAAATTCTTCCAAGTGTTTCTACACTATAAGAAATATTCGGATCACCAAAAATCTTTAGTTAAACATACCTGATCCTTTTGAAATCTTCTTTCTTGAGATTGAGGTATATGATCCAAACTTCTTTCATCTTCAATCTTCAAGACTTAACACTTTCACGAAATACGCCAACTCAAATTCCGTAACAATCTCCCCCATGGGATGGGAGTGGGACGCGGTGAGGTCGACGGTGAACTTACCGCCTTTGGCGGCCCTGAGGGAGGACTCGGCGAGGGGGATGGCGACGCTCATGGAGGTGTCCGGGAGGAGAAGCTCGAAGCGGTAGTCGAGGGCGTTGGAGGAGGCGGCGCCGCCGCGGTCGCGCCAGGCCTCGAGGCGGCCCCAGGGTTTCCAGGTGCCATCGCCCGGGCGGAGGATGAGCCACGCGCCCGGGTTGGAGAGGCTCACCCGGTCCGTCCTGGGAGAAGCCCGAACGGGTCACCATCGACGCGAGCGCCACGGGCGACCCCGACAGGTCGTGCACCGTCACCGACCACCCCTTCCGCTCCTTCCCCGGCCGCTCCCGCTCCCGCTCCGACCCGAACGACGCCAGCCAGCTCCTCCCGCTGCTCGCCTGCGATTGCGCCACCGATCTGTCCAAGATTAATCCACGCTTCGTTAAGATGGGTGATGCTGCCATCGAGACGGAGGAAGAGGAGAGCCCACGTGAAGACTTACCTCGGAAACCGTGCATATTTTGGGCTTAATCCTTATTCCGCGCAGGGGTGGGAATAGCTAAACCCACCCCTTAGCGGGTTATCCCAGGATAACCCGCTAAGGCTGGGTTTAGCTGTTCCCACTCCATAGAAATGGCGTTTGGGTATAATAACGGGGATAAGGGGGTTATCCCCCCTTATCCCCGTTACCAAACGGTGCCTATGAGTATAAAGGGGTTTATACTCATAAGAGTATAGTAACCCTACGCTATATATATATATATATATATATATATATATAGAGAGAGAGAGAGAGAGAGAGAGAGAGAGAGAGAGAGAGTTCGGCTACTATGCTTGTAAAAGTACCAAATAATTGGTGCTTGTAAGTTTTTTACCGTTAGATTTATCATTTTAACTAATTTCACCTTTTATATCATATTATTCCACCAACCACCCATTAAATTCAATGAGCCCACTATCATCCTAATCGCACATCCTTTCATCCAAGGGCTAAAAGCCTACATTGAGATTGCTCAATATAGGTTTTTAGCACTTGGATGAGAGGATGTGCGGTTATGATGATATTGAGCCCTTTGGATTTAATGGGGAGTTGGTGGAATAGCATGATCTAAAGGATGAAAATAGTCAAAGGGATAGATCTAACGGTAGAAAGCTTATAAACACCAATGTCTTGGTACTTTTAAAAGCATAGTAGTCGAACTCATATATATATATATATTATATAGATATATAAATATATATATAGAGAGATATATATATAGATAGAGAGAGAGAGAGAGAGAGAGAGAGAGAGAGTGAGGCTACTATACTATCAATAGTACCAAACACTAGGTGCTATTGAGTTTCCGGCTCTTGGATGAAGCGATGTGCGGTTAGGATCAAAGTGGTCCCCTAAGTTTTAGTAGGTTGTTGGTGAAATACTAGGGGTCCACTATAATCCTAATCGACATTCCTTCAACCAAAGGCCGAAAAGTCAATAATACCAAGTGCTTGGTATTATTGATAGCATAGTAGCGGACTATATATATATATATATATATATATATTATATATATATATATAGAGAGAGAGAGAGAGAGAGAGAGAGATAGAGAGAGAGTTCGGCTACTATGTTATCAATAGCATCAAGCACTTGGTACTACCAAATTTTTCGCCATTAGATCTACAACTTTGATCAATTCCATTCCTTAGATCATACTATTTTTCCAACCCTCCACTAAACCCTAGGGGCCTACTATCATCATAACTTCACATCCCTTCATTCAATGGTCAAAGCTTAATAGCACCAATGACTTGATATTAGTGATAGTATAGTAGCCTAGTTATATATATATATATATATATATATATATATATATATATATATATATAGTATATATATAGAGAGAGAGAGAGAGAGAGAGAGAGAGAGAGAGAGAGAGAAACTAGCTGTAATACTATCGATAGCACCAAGTCATTGGTGCTATCAAGTTTTTAGCCATTGGATTAAGAAATGTGCGGTTAGGATGATAGTGGTCCCCTAGGGTTTAGTGGGTGGTTGGTTGAATAGTAAAAATATTTGGGGACCGCTATAATCCCAACCGCACATATTTTCATCCAAGGGCTAAAAACTTGATAGCATCAATTGCTTGGTGCTATCGATAGTATTCCGGCCGGACTCTCTCTCTCTCTCTCATATATATATATATATATATATATATATATATATTATATATATATATATATATATATATTATATATATATAATATATATATGGTTAATTTCATACAGATCTCTATAAATATATCAAATAGCAGATATATCCCTATAAAGTTTAACTTTTCATATTTATCCCTTCAAAAATTCTACGTTATTCATATATTTTCCTACCGTCATTGTCCGTTAGAAAAATATAGTTAACCATAGGTTAAATATTTAACCTTAATTAGTGAGTAAAGTAAATTTACATTATTACCATTTTTTATATTATAACCCATTAACATGGTCCCTAACATTTGAAGAGGAACGACTCCAATAGCGACAACTTGGAAACCCTCTCTCTCGCGATCAAAATCCTGACTCCAACAAAGACAACTTGGAAGCCCTCTCTCCTGCGATCAAAATTCTCTTCCTCTTTCTCTCTTCCTCCATTTCTTTCTCTTCCTCATCCTCTCCCCCTCAATGTTGGTTTCGAACCCATAACTAGGATTTCTCGATCCCATTCATCCACGATCAAAATCCTAACAATGGTGAATCCAAAACTTGGTTGTAGTAATTAATTAGAATTTTGGATCAATTTGATGTATTTTAGGTTGATGTGTTGTTAATATATTTTATTTTTAAATTTTTTCTATAAATTTTTCTTATTTTAGATTGATGTGTTGGAGTTTAATAGAGGAAAATAAATGAAAAATCAAAGTATTATACAAGTAAGGGAGAAAATGAGTGAGAGAAGAGATAGAAAATAATGGTGGATTGGGTTTCTTTTATAGATAAAGAAGATAACTGTTGGGTTTTTTGGAGAGAGACATTGTTAAACTATTTCTATCCGTTTGGCTTTTGGAGGAATATATTTATAAGGGAAAAAATGATATTTCACTTATATTTTGTTAAAAAATGAACGATAACCTAACGATAACAAACCAGAAAGATATATATGAATAGCTTAAGACTTTTGAAGGGATAAATATGAAAAGTTGAACTTTGTAAGAATATATCTGCTATTCAATATGTTTACAGAAATCTGTATAAAATTAATTTTATATACATATATATATGAGTATAAACCCCTTTGTACTCATATCTTTTCGCCCTTGGATGAAGGAATAGCGATTAAGATGATAGTGGTCCCCCTAGGGTTTACTAGGTTGTTGGTGAAATAGCATAAATCCTAGGAACTACTATAATCCTAACCGCACATTCCTTCATCCAAGGGATAAAAACTTACGAGTACGAAAGAATTTTACTCATAAGAGTATAGTACCGAACCCTATATATATATATATTATATATATATATATATATATATATATATATATATATATAAATATATATTATATATATATATAGAAGAGAGAGAGAGAGTAGGAGAGAGAGAGATGAGAACGAGAGAGAGAGATGCTGAGGCTGGAATACTATTAATAGTACAAAGTCATTGGTCTATTAAGTTTTTAACCGTTGAATTAAAAGATGTGTGGTTAGTGATAGTGGTCCTTGGGTTTTTTAATGTATGGTGTAGTGTGTCCCAGTTTTTCCCCTGTGTTTTCCCCTATTTCGGGGTGTGGAACACCTAGTGTTGGTGTGTTGGGCCCCAACATGTCAAAGTGATGTGTTGTTTGGACTTAGGGTGGATTTGGAAGCAAGCCTGACCTTCGGCTGACTTTGCCGAATTTTAGGAAGGGAATCAGGCTAAACGGAGGCCGTATTTGGATTCAGCGCGGAAAAACGCTTGAAAACGGCTATTTACTTATTTAATTTGGAGTCCGGATGCCCAAAAACGGACCCCCGGAAGTTTTCTGCGCAAAATGGTGCATGGGGGGACCTGTGGACCGGCCGGGGACACGTGGCGCCTCTTATTGGGCCGGCGCGCCACTCTCGGTCCACGGAACGGGCCGCCGGTGCACGGTGCACCGGCGGGCCACGTGGCAGGCGCCGGTTGGTCCGGTCCAGGGCGCGCGGCGCACGGGAGGGTGCGCGGGCAGCGCGGGCAGGCCGGGCAGGCGCTGGGTCAGGCGCGGTGCACGGTGCACCGGGGCGCGCCACGTGGCGGCCCCGGGTTGGACGGCGCATGTGCGCGCGGTGCACCCGCAGGCGCGCGCCTGCGGCCGTACGCACGCGCGGGCGCAGGCGCGCAGGCGGCGCGGCAGCGGCGGCCGGCGGCCGTGTCGGGCGGGAAAGCGGGGGCCACGTGGCGCCCCGCCATTGGCGGGCGCCACCCACCCCGCCGCCCCGCGGGGGGACGCGTGGCGCGTCCCCGCTGGGCCCGCACGGCTGCCGCCTGTTTGGCGGACGCGTGGCGGGCCCAGGGCCGGGTTGGACGGAAGGTCGGACGGGCGGGGATCCCGTGTGCGGCCCGGGTTGGGCTGGGCCGCACTGTAGCCGCCCGGAAGTTGGCGGGCCGGGCCGCACTGTAGCAGCCCGAAATCCCCACTGCGCCCGAAAGTGGGGACACAGTGGGGATTTTCCCAATTGTTTGGTTGGGCCTATATAAAGGCCCCCTCCCCTCTCTTCTTGGGCTTTTTCCGAGAAAAGAGAGAGAACCAGGGAGAGAGCCTTGAAGAGAAGTTGTTCCTCTCACATTTTTCTACCTCGTGGTGCGTTCCCAGATTTTCGGGAAGATCGACAGCGGCGTTCCGGATTTTACAGTGTGCCTCGGTTTTCCCCCATTTCGGCCCGTTATCGTCGCATTTCAGTCCGAGGAGTCCCCTGCGCAGTACAGAAGTCCGATTCCGACGATTTCTTCGCCAGTGTGTTCCTAAGAGGTAGGGCTTCGTTTTCCGTGTTGATGGTTTCTCCGGATTCCGATTTCTTGGCACGATTCCCGAGGTGATTTGACACCCCTTTTTGCTGTTTGGATTTTTGGACAGCGGCAACTTCGACGAATTATTTCTCCGCGTAGGAATATCGGATCGGGGTGATTCAAGAGTCGATTTTGGGTGATTTTTCGCGAGGAACGCAACCGTGATTTTTCTGGGATTTTAGGAGCTCGGGACAGAGGTGAAAATTCCTCGTTTTGCGTGCTGATTTTAAAACAGCAAATGTGTGTTTGGAAATTGTGATATTTACACCGTGTACACTTATGTGATGTTGTAGGACATTGTTGCAGCTGACGGTGTGTTTAGAGGACAGCGGGTATTTTCTGGGTACATTGTACACGCTTTTCGAGGTGGGTGGTTGCGTATCCCTCTTTGTTGATTTGCACACTAGGAATAAAAGAGTTTCCCAATTATACATGTGATAGATAACTTGTGATATATGAACCTATTGTATTGGCCCCTAAATTAATTTAGTAGCTTCTATGTGATAAATCTGGGACAAGGAAATTGGACAATTGCTATATCGTGAACCGCATGCAATTTAGTAACCCAACAATATTTTAAAATGATTCTAAAGTATTCTTCACATGAAACTTAGCTCCTTTCTAAATGTTTTTAAAAGAGAACACTTGCATGCTCATTGGACATCTAGTTAGGCCACTATCTTACTGCAGCACTATATTATGGGACTTGACTTAGGAGAAAACATGTGTTATTGTTATTCTTCTCTATCGATGCATGATGCTCGAGTCTGATCGGGATTTTGAGATAGTGGTGTCTGGACTTTGAGTTTGGGACAGTTGGGATTGTCTTGGGGATTGTGGGGCATAGTGGCAACCGCGGATGTTAGGCGGTTGACCAGATGTTTTTACCTTATCAGATTGGGACTTATGGGTTCAGCGGTGACCGCGGATTTTGGGCGGTTGACCGGATGTTATTATCACATCAGATTGGGGATCGGGGTTGCATTAGTGGATGGAGTATTCCCACTTTGATCATGGTCATGATCCAGTCCTGCTATTGTGAGACATTGGTTACAGAGATGATTGATACAGAGATACTTTACTCGTGTGGGTCGCTCCCCTCGAGTGCCACTCCGGAGTAGGCTTTTAGACCGTGATGGGTGCCGGTCAGTTGGTGAGTTGTGAGTGATGACAGAGCAGGCAGTGCCAGTATTTCCTGGCCCACTGATTGGGTTTTCTTTGGGCAGTCAGCTTTATAGTTGCATCTATACAGTCATCTTTTGGCACTGCATTTAGAGGCATAGTAGTGGTAGTTTCTTTTCAGCAGTCTTTATTGCATACCACTGTTCTTTCCTTTTTGCCTCTTTATTCCTAGTGGGTGCGTCAGCATCAGAGGTTTTACCCACTAGGGGAGGCTACTGGTTTATCTAGTAGTTCTCACCCCCATTGTTGTTTCTTGTTCTTTCTTCCCCTTTGTTTTGCAGAGTCGACTGTGGGAGCTGCTGGGCCTTCAGCGGCAGATCGAGGTAAGAGGATCGCCGACTAGCTAGATCGTCTACCCCGAGCGAGAGTTTAGCTAGACTATTACTGTACTCCCCTTTTGTATCTCAGACATTGTAGTTTACTTTTGGGTCTGGCTGTGGCCAGCTGGTTGTATTATTTATGGTGAGCTGGGAGTATATTGTACTTTTATTTCAGTTTACAGTTTATTTCAGTCTGAGATTACTGTTAGTTCTATTAGTTCAGCTCTGTTATGCTCTTCTATTGTATATTATCTATCTGAGCAGGTTACCAGCGCTTCGTGTACATGGAAAATTCTGTGTACACGGCGGATCTGTTGGCGGGCCCGGGTTCTGGTTACCCCCGGGGCGTGACAGATTAAGTTGGTATCAGAGCTTAGGGATAGGTCAGTTGGGACTTAGGAAACCCTAGGCTTTTGGCAGACCCTAGGATGATAGGGCGTGAGAGGCGTGACACTTTGCGAAAGTCGTTGATTTATTTATTGGACTCTTCCAGTGAGTGAGGAGGGATCGACATACCCAATTTCTGGTGGACCGTTATGTTGGCTGCAGACAACATAAAGTCGCAGAAATTGGGGGATGTCTTTGACTTTCGCTAGATTGGGTCGTGTGGGGTTATGTTACTGATTCGTGTTTTCTTGTGGCAGGATGCCTCCCCGACGTCGGATTCCCGCTCTGGGTGCCCCTACACCCCCTGTTGAGCCGGAGCAGACGGGATCCACTGAGATTGCTGAGTTGCGGGCCATGATGGCCCAATTGGCGGAGAGCCATCGTCAGCAGCAGCAGAGGATTGATCAGCTGCTCGCGCAGAGAGAGACACCACCCCCAGCTGTTCCTGAGGCCTTTGTGCCCCCTGTTGCACCTTTTGTGCCGTCAGCGCCATCTTCGAGTAGCGGGGCTCCTGGAGCTTTCAGCCTTTGACTGCGGAGGAGGAGCGGGATTTTGCTGACAAACTCGCCCAGTTTGTTAAGCGGGGACCACCTAGATTCTCAGGGCGGGATGCCCCGCCCTCGGCTGTTGGGAAATGGCTTTCTGCGATGGAGAAGCTTTTTCGGGATTTCTTCATCGACCCGAAGTATCGAGTGCACATGGCGGTGCACTGTTTGGACGGGGATGCTGATTTTTGGTGGCAGCGGGTGGAGCCACCGGAGTTCCGGATTTCTCGGCAGCTGCCCTGGGAGGAGTTCCGACGGTTGGTGCTGGACACCTATTTTTCGACCAGTGTGAAGAAGAAGTTGGAGGACGACTTGAAGAACCTGCAGCAGGGCGAGCGATCGGCCCATGCCTATTTCCAGGAGTTCATGGAGTTGTTGAACTGCGTGCCCTTCGTCGCTCGTGACGGGCCGCACCAGGTTGAGATGTTCGAGGGAGGCCTTCGTCCAGAGATTTACACCCTGGTGCATGCTCAGAGATTTCAGACTCTGGATGCAGCCGCAGAGCATGCACAGTGGGTGGAGAGAGGTGATCAGGTGGTGGCCAGACAGAGGGCTGCGGTCGCTCAGGGCTCCGACAGAAAGCGACCAGCCCAGGATGAGGGGGGACAGGCCAGTACTTGGAGGCCGCCCCGACCGCCACCGCCTCAGTTTCAGGGCCGTGGGCGTTCGGAGCGGCGAGGGCCTGGTGGATCCCAGAGGCCCCAGCAGCAGCAGCAGCAGCAGCAGAAATCGCAGTCGTCGCAGCGCGGATCTCAGCGGCAGCCACAGCGACAGCGACAGTCTCAGCAGCAGCAGTCCCGACAGACACGGGCTCCCAGCAGTTGTATTTTCTGTGGAGGTCCGCATTTCCCCGGCACCTGCGACCAGCGGTGGGGTCGTTGCTATGGATGTGGACAGCCAGGGCACATTCGAGCTGCGTGCCCCTTTTCGACCTCAGCCGCCCCTTCTTCAGCATCTGCCCCAGTATCATCGCAGCAGCGGTCGACGGCTCAGCGGCCTTATGCTCCAGCGAGCAGGCCATCTTCTTCTCATTCCACCGACTATCGCCCTCCAGCTCAGAGTGGGCGGGTGTATGCTGCACAGGTAGAGGATTCTTCAGCAGCGGACCATGTGGTAGCAGGTATCACTTTACTTTCTGGCATTAGGACTCGCACCTTATTTGATACTGGAGCATCGCATTCTTTCATTAGTAGATCTTTTGCATCATTACATGGGTTAGAGGTAGGACTTTTGCCACGTGCACGAGAGGTACAGATTCCCGATCACACTTTGCTCGTGGAGGAGTGTTGTTGGTCCTGCCCGATGCAGATCGAGTCCTGGATTATGCCAGCAGACCTGTTGGTCTTGAGACAGCTGCAGGATTTTGATGTGATTCTCGGGATGGACTGGCTGGCTCGGTATTTTGCGACTATTGACTGTGCCGAGAGGACTGTCACTTTTAGAGAGCCAGACCAGGAGGTGTTGGTGTACCGGGGATGTCAGAGTGCTTTCTTTGCCTCTATGGTTTCGACTTCCCGAGCGAGGCGGATGATTCACCGAGGATGTGTAGCCTTTTTGGCTAGTGTTGTTGAGGGGCCTACGGCGGCACCGGGACTCGGGGATATCCCTATCGTCCGCGAGTTCCCGGATGTGTTTCCACCTGAGCTGACTTGTATGCCGCCCGACAGAGAGATCGAGTTTGTGATTGACGTAGTTCCAGGAACTGCGCCAATCTCTAAGGCTCCTTACCGGATGGCACCGGCTGAGCTGAGAGAGCTTAAAGCACAGTTGCAAGACTTGATGGATAAGGGTTTCATTAGACCCAGTGTGTCGCCCTGGGGAGCACCGGTGCTATTCGTGAAGAAGAAGGATGGGTCACTTAGACTGTGTGTGGACTATAGGGAGCTGAATAAAGTGACCATTAAGAACAAGTACCCTCTGCCGCGCATCGACGATCTCTTTGATCAGCTGCAAGGGTCTTGTGTCTTTTCCAAGATTGATCTACAGTCTGGTTACCACCAATTAAAGGTGAAGGCCGAGGATATTCCTAAGACTGCTTTCAGATCACGGTACGGGCATTATGAGTTTACAGTTATGCCATTTGGATTGACTAATGCCCCTGCCGCCTTTATGGACTTGATGAACAGGATATTTCGGCCATTCCTGGATCGATTTGTGGTGGTGTTCATAGATGATATCCTGGTTTACTCCCGGAGCGAGGCCGAGCATGAGGAGCACTTGAGGACTGTGCTACAACTTCTGCGGGAGAAGAAGTTGTATGCCAAGCTGGTGAAGTGCGAGTTTTGGCTTCGGGAGGTAGCTTTCTTGGGCCATGTGATTTCCGCCGCCGGTGTAGCTGTAGACCCGGCGAAGATTGAGGCAGTTCGTGATTGGCCCCGACCGACGACTGTATCAGAGGTGCGCAGCTTCATGGGATTAGCTGGTTATTATCGTCGGTTTGTGGAAGGCTTTGCGAAGCTTTCCACACCCCTCACTCGGTTGACGCGTAAAGGGGTTAAGTTTATCTGGAGTGAGGACTGCCAGAAGAGCTTCGAGGAGCTGAAGGACAGACTGATGACTGCTCCTATCCTTTCCCTCCCTGTTATGGGGAAAGGATATGTGATCTACAGTGACGCATCGCACAGTGGACTCGGTTGCGTGTTGATGCAGGATGGGAGGGTAATTGCTTATGCATCGAGACAGCTCAAGGATTACGAGAAGAATTACCCTACCCACGACTTAGAGCTCGCTGCCGTGGTGTTTGCACTGAAGCTTTGGCGCCATTACCTGTACGGGGAGCATTGTGAGATCTACACCGACCACAAGAGCTTAAAGTATCTGTTCACACAGAAGGAGCTTAATTTGAGGCAGCGCAGGTGGTTAGAGCTACTAAAGGATTATGATGTGGATATCCTTTACCACCCAGGCAAGGCTAACGTGGTCGCTGATGCTTTGAGCCGGAGAGCAGTTCAGAGTTTGTCTATGTTGATCACAGACCAGGCGCCCCTATTGGAGGAGATGAGACGGCTCGAGATAGAGGTTGTGTCCCCTGGGGTCTCTGCTAGACTGACGTCATTAGTCGTGCAGCCCACTCTGCTGGACAGGATCAGGGAGAAACAGAGTGAGGACCCCCACTTGACCAGGATTCGAGATCAGCTTCCGAGTGATCAGTCAGGGGATTTTACAGTGGATGCTGCGGGAGTACTGAGGTACAGGGACCGAGCATGTGTGCCAGTGGATGCTGAGATCAGAGAGCAGATATTGAGAGAGGCCCATTATACACCTTATACCCTTCATCCTGGGGGGACTAAGATGTATAAGGACCTCAAGGCACATTTTTGGTGGAATGGCATGAAGAGGGATGTCGGGAGATTTGTGGCCCAGTGTTTGACTTGTCAGCAAGTAAAAGCTGAGCATCGGGTGCCAGCTGGCAAGTTACAAAGTCTCCCAATCCCTGAGTGGAAATGGGACCACATTACCATGGACTTCGTGGTCGGATTGCCGAGGGCACAGGGCGGAGCAGATGCTATCTGGGTAGTGGTGGATCGACTTACTAAGTCAGCGCACTTTTTGCCTATGCAGACTACTTGGCCACTCGATCGACTAGCCCAGCTATACCTTGATGAGATTGTGAGACTGCATGGAGTACCCGCCTCCATTGTGTCAGATAGAGATCCGAGGTTTGCCTCGCGTTTTTGGGGGAGTTTGCAGACTGCGATGGGGACTCAGCTCAGATTCAGTACAGCTTTTCATCCTCAGACTGATGGGCAGTCAGAGCGGACCATACAGATCTTGGAGGACATGCTGAGGGCTTGCGTCTTGGATTTCGGCGGAGGTTGGATTCGGCACTTATCCTTGGTTGAGTTTGCGTACAACAACAGCTTTCAAGCGAGCATACAGATGGCTCCGTTTGAAGCGTTGTATGGACGCAAGTGCCGATCACCACTTTATTGGAGTGACGTAGGCGAGAGACGGACCTTGGGGCCAGATATACTGCTAGAGGCAGAGGAGAAGGTCCGGGTGATTCGACAGCATCTTCAGACCGCTCAGAGCCGACAGAGGAGTTATGCTGATGTTCGGCGACGAGACTTAGAGTTTCAGGTTGGAGATCATGTATTTCTGAAAGTCTCGCCGTCCAAGGGGATCAGGAGGTTCGGCATTCGCGGGAAACTCAGCCCCCGATACATTGGACCATTCGAGGTGTTGGAGCGTATCGGGCCTGTTGCTTATCGACTTGCACTTCCCCCGAGACTGGCTGGTGTCCACGATGTTTTCCATGTTTCCACACTGAGGAGGTACGTCTTCGACCCGTCGCACGTCATCGACTTTGCACCCCTCGAGATCAGCGAGGATTTGAGATATGAGGAGCGCCCAGTGCGGATTCTTGATCGGGAGGTGAAAGAATTGCGCAATCGGACCATCCCCTATGTGAAGATCCTTTGGAGCAATCATGATGAGCGCGAGGCGACGTGGGAGCCAGAGTCAGAGATGATGGACGCCTACCCCTACTTGTTCGAGGCTCTGGATTGAGGTATGATTTTAGTTTCGAGGACGAAACTTTTGTTAGTGGGGGAGGATGTAGTGTCCCAGTTTTTCCCCTGTGTTTTTCCCCTGTTTCGGGGTGTGGAACACCTAGTGTTGGTGTGTTGGGCCCCAACATGTCAAAGTGATGTGTTGTTTGGACTTAGGGTGGATTTGGAAGCAAGCCTGACCTTCGGCTGACTTTGCCGAATTTTAGGAAGGGAATCAGGCTAAACGGAGGCCGTATTTGGATTCAGCGCGGAAAAACGCTTGAAAACGGCTATTTACTTATTTAATTTGGAGTCCGGATGCCCAAAAACGGACCCCCGGAAGTTTTCTGCGCAAAATGGTGCATGGGGGGACCTGTGGACCGGCCGGGGACACGTGGCGGCCTCTTATTGGGCCGGCGCGCCACTCCCGGTCCACGGAACGGGCCGCCGGTGCACGGTGCACCGGCGGGCCACGTGGCAGGCACCGGTTGGTCCGGTCCAGGGCGCGCGGCGCACGGGAGGGTGCGCGGGCAGCGCGGGCAGGCCGGGCAGGCGCTGGGTCAGGCGCGGTGCACGGTGCACCGGGGCGCGCCACGTGGCGGCCCCGGGTTGGACGGCGCAGGTGCGCGCGGTGCACCCGCAGGCGCGCGCCTGCGGCCGTACGCACGCGCGGGCGCAGGCGCGCAGGCGGCGCGCGCAGCGGCGGCCGGCGGCCGTGTCGGGCGGGAAAGCGGGGGCCACGTGGCGCCCCGCCATTGGCGGGCGCCACCCACCCCGCCGCCCCGCGGGGGGACGCGTGGCGCGTCCCCGCTGGGCCCGCACGGCTGCCGCCTGTTTGGCGGACGCGTGGCGGGCCCAGGGCCGGGTTGGACGGAAGGTCGGACGGGCGGGGATCCCGTGTGCGGCCCGGGTTGGGCTGGGCCGCACTGTAGCCGCCCGGAAGTTGGCGGGCCGGGCCGCACTGTAGCAGCCCGAAATCCCCACTGCGCCCGAAAGTGGGGACACAGTGGGGATTTTCCCAATTGTTTGGTTGGGCCTATATAAAGGCCCCCTCCCCTCTCTTCTTGGGCTTTTTCCGAGAAAAAGAGAGAGAACCAGGGAGAGAGCCTTGAAGAGAAGTTGTTCCTCTCACATTTTTCTACCTCGTGGTGCGTTCCCAGATTTTCGGGAAGATCGACAGCGGCGTTCCGGATTTTACAGTGTGCCTCGGTTTTCCCCCATTTCGGCCCGTTATCGTCGCATTTCAGTCCGAGGAGTCCCCTGCGCAGTACAGAAGCCCGATTCCGACGATTTCTTTGCCAGTGTGTTCCTAAGAGGTAGGGCTTAGTTTTCCGTGTTGATGGTTTCTCCGGATTCCAATTTCTTGGCACGATTCCCGAGGTGATTTGACACCCCTTTTTGCTGTTTGGATTTTTGGACAGCGGCAACTTCGTCGAATTATTTCTCCGCGTAGGAATATCGGATCGGGGTGATTCAAGAGTCGATTTTGGGTGATTTTTCGCGAGGAACGCAACCGTGATTTTTCTGGGATTTTAGGAGCTCGGGACAGAGGTGAAAATTCCTCGTTTTGCGTGCTGATTTTAAAACAGCAAATGTGTGTTTGGAAATTGTGATATTTACACCTTGTACACTTGTGTGATACTGTAGGACATTGTTGCAGCTGACGGTGTGTTTAGAGGACAGCGGGTATTTTCTGGGTGCATTATACACGCTTTTCGAGGTGGGTGGTTGCGTATCCCTCTTTGTTGATTTGCACACTAGGAATAAAAGAGTTTCCCAACTATGCATGTGATAAATAACTTGTGATATATAAACCTATTGTATTGGCCCCTAAATTAATTTAGTAGCTTCTATGTGATAAATCTGGGACAAGGAAATTGGACAATTGCTATATCGTGAACCGCATGCAATTTAGTAACCCAACAATATTTGTAAAATGATTCTAAAGTATTCTTCACATGAAACTTAGCTCCTTTCTAAATGTTTTTAAAAGAGAACACTTGCATGCTCATTGGACATCTAGTTAGGCCACTATCTTACTGCAGCACTATATTCTGGGACTTGACTTAGGAGAAAACATGTGTTATTGTTATTCTTCTCTATCGATGCATGATGCTCGAGTCTGATCGGGATTTTGAGATAGTGGTGTCTGGACTTTGAGTTTGGGACAGTTGGGATTGTCTTGGGGGATTGTGGGGCATAGTGGCAACCGCGGATGTTAGGCGGTTGACCAGATGTTTTTACCTTATCAGATTGGGACTTATGGGTTCAGCGGTGACCGCGGATTGTGGGCGGTTGACCGGATGTTATTATCACATCAGATTGGGGATCGGGGTTGCATTAGTGGATGGAGTATTCCCACTTTGATCATGGTCATGATCCAGTCCTGCTATTGTGAGACATTGGTTACAGTGATGATTGATACAGAGATACTTTACTCGTGTGGGTCGCTCCCCTCGAGTGCCACTCCGGAGTAGGCTTTTAGACCGTGATGGGTGCCGGTCAGTTGGTGAGTTGTGAGTGATGACAGAGCAGGCAGTGCCAGTATTTCCTGGCCCACTGATTGGGTTTTCTTTGGGCAGTCAGCTTTATAGTTGCATCTATACAGTCATCTTTTGGCACTGCATTTAGAGGCATAGTAGTGGTAGTTTCTTTTCAGCAGTCTTTATTGCATACCACTGTTCTTTCCTTTTTGCCTCTTTATTCCTAGTGGGTGCGTCAGCATCAGAGGTTTTACCCACTAGGGGAGGCTACTGGTTTATCTAGTAGTTCTCACCCCCATTGTTGTTTCTTGTTCTTTCTTCCCCTTTGTTTTGCAGAGTCGACTGTGGGAGCTGCTGGGCCTTCAGCGGCAGATCGAGGTAAGAGGATCGCCGACTAGCTAGATCGTCTACCCCGAGCGAGAGTTTAGCTAGACTATTACTGTACTCCCCTTTTGTATCTCAGACATTGTAGTTTACTTTTGGGTCTGGCTGTGGCCAGCTGGTTGTATTATTTATGGTGAGCTGGGAGTATATTGTACTTTTATTTCAGTTTACAGTTTATTTCAGTCTGAGATTACTGTTAGTTCTATTAGTTCAGCTCTGTTATGCTCTTCTATTGTATATTATCTATCTGAGCAGGTTACCAGCGCTTCGTGTACATGGAAAATTCTGTGTACACGGCGGATCTGTTGGTGGGCCCGGGTTCTGGTTACCCCCGGGGCGTGACAGGTGGTTAGGAAAATAGTAAAATCTAACGGGTGAAAATAATTAAAGGGGTTGATCTAAGGGTAGAAAACTTGATAGCACCAAATGCTTGGTACTATCAATAGTATAGTAGCCGAACTATATATATATATATATATATATATATATATATATATATATATATATATATATATATATATATATAGTTCGGCTACTATACTATCGATAGCACAAAACACTTGGTGCTATCAAGTTTTTCACCATTAGATCTACCTCTTGGATCATTTTTACTTTTTAGATCATACTATTTCCCCAACCACCTACTAAATCCAAGAGACCTACTATCAAGTTTTTTTTTTCAAAATGACCTTAACAAATTTTATAATTTGCAAACTGACCCTACAAAATTTTCTTTTGTAAAACTAATCCTCCTTTTGCCACATCGGCGCCACGGGAGTTTGACGGGTTGAAGGCGGTGAATCATTCAACAATAACCCTGTGAAGGCAGTGAATCGTTCACCGCCTTCAAGTCTATGAAGAAGGCGGTGAACCATTCACCGCCTTCAGCACCTTCCCCAACACTTAGCCAATTTCTTTGAAAATTGACTAAGTGTTAGAAAGGTGGTGAATCGCTCACCGCCTTTAAGCCAATGGAGAAGGCGGTGAATGGTTCACCGCCTTCTCCATTGGCTTAAAGACGGTGAATTGTTCACCGCCTTTAAGTCAACATAGAAGGCGGTGAACGATTCACCGTCTTTCTCATGAAACATTAAAGTCGGTGAATCGTTCACCGCCTCTAATGCGACGAAAGACACGGTGAATGGTTCACCGTCTGTAGCCAGAATACCAAACAAGAAATTTTTTCTAAGTAAAAAAAATTAGAATTTGTACAAGAAAATGCACAACAATCAAAATTTAAACATAAAATTTATCCACATTAAGAAATTACCAATGAGTAACAAAGAAAGATCAACATCATAAAATTTTCAATAATACAAACTCAATATATGAATAGTTGTCACGTCCCGAATTTCGAAAAGCAATCTATATTTTTTTTTCAATCAGAGTTTAAAGTATCTTTTCAGGACATAAGCAGATCGCCACATGTATAGAAAATTCTCCGTCTCTTTGGACAAGGCATTCCCTATACATGCACGACTAAGCAAGTACAGTTGCAATCAGAGTAATGTCTAAACATACTAAACATAATCCAAATCATGATCATCGCAGTTCTTAAACATTCAGACTGGTTTATAAGTAGATCAAGTATCAGACATAACATAATATTTCTATGTCATCATATGTTGCAAAATAGATAAACTAGAATCCATAGAATCATTAGGGGGACAGCTCTATCGTGACAACCTCGCCAACTCGCTCCGACATCTCATTACCCGACAGACCTGAAAAATGGTCACCCAGGGATGTGAGATACATCATAAGTGTATCCCAGTGGGTACGACGAGCCGGAAAATAGCAAATCGTACATACTAACATACAATAATCAGCGGATGGTAAATGATCAGTAGGTAAGGGCAGACATAGATAAGCAGATAACTGAATGAATCATAATCACGATAATGAGCATATAAGGGTACAGAAATACAGGTGCTGGAACATACTGAAATAGAGATCTGAATCATAATCACAATACAGAGCATATAAGGGTACATGTGATAGAGCATGCTGAACTAGAGATCTGAATCATAATCACAATACTGAGCATATAAGGGTACAAGTGATAGAGCATGTTGAACTAGAGATCTGGATCATAATCACAATACTGAACATATAAGGGTACAAGTGATAGAGCATGCTGAACTAGTATATATAAATGATGAATCAATGATAGAAACTCACGTACCCAATCGATGCCACTTTTGGTCACTGGGACCTCAGGCTAAAGCCACTTTTGGTCACTATAGCCTCAGGCTAATGCCACTTTTGGTCACTATAGCCTCAGGCTAATGCCACTTTTGGACACCCAGCCTCAGGCTGACATAACCCCGCACCCACAAGTGCTATCAGGGGGCTCACGGGTCATCCAATAGACCACTTTATCGGCAAAGAACACCATGATGCTGGCCAAACCGTCGGTGTACGTAAAGTACAACAGTGCGTGGCGATCATAACGCTGATGCTCAAGCTCACGGTCCACAGACCGGGTAATCGGCAACAAGCCATAAATCCCAACAGGGATGCAAGTATCTGTATGCCAATCCTGTGTCATATCATGCAGTACTGAATGTAAGAAGTAATGAACTGTTTGAACAAGAGTAATCAAAGTAATGGCCAATCACACATGGCATATGTCCAAATATAAACCAATCAAGCATGATAGATGTCCAGGTATAATATGATATCCAACTAATGACCAATCAAGTATGATAGATGTCCAGATATAATCTGATATCCAGCTAATGACCAATCAAGCATGATAGATGTCTAGATATAATCTGAGTATACTGATGACCAATCAAGCATGAAAATGTCTAGATAGAATCTAAGTATACTAATAACCAATCAAGCATGAGAGATATCTAGATATAATCAAGTAGACTGATGACCAATCAAGCATGGTAAATGTCAAGATATAAGCTGATAATAACAATCAAGGATAGAAGGCTCAGAATAGAATCAGGGTTACAATGAAGCACAGGGGTCTGACCAAATATGGTACCTTAGAGGTACCGAAATGATAAAGCCCGGACCGAAGTAAAACCTACCTCAGTGTAGGCTGTCCTAAACTCCACTGGAAGGCTCACGGGCTGGCGGCTGACTGCTGGGACCTGAATCATAACCACAGATCAGTAAAAGACTCTCACACACCCAACCTACTGACTCATTATGTGCAGGTAGCTTAAACATAGACCTTTATTAGATTCCTGGAATCTACCGGAAGTCTGCCGATCGGTCAATTATGACCCGATTCACGCCTTCGATTTTAACGAAACTTGGTGAGCGGCCCCAGAACGCTTCACTGAAGATGTTCGGGCAAAGACATACCACTGGGTGCGACTCTAAACTCGAACATTGCCATAATTACCAAAATACCCCCGAAAACTAATTTCAGTTTCGGGAGTCGCCAACATCAACCCAAAGCCACTGGATCCACTAGGATAGTGCTGGGATCAGCCAGGAACATTTGACAACTATAATTAACCATCGCAATTCCTCGAATTACGCTATTAATGCCGAATTGCCGATAAATTGGCGATTTTGCCGATTTACGATTCGATAACCAATTCTCGCTAAACAGAAGTCGTCGGATCTCTAACGAACAGTTTAGAGATCATAAAAACACAGCCCAAAACATCTAATAAGGTCACAATTCCATTTAGACCCCTAGGGTTTACAATAATTGCATAAACACATGACTTTTAACGCTTTTCAAGCTAGTAGTCCTCACCTAAGCACTTTTGAACTGAACCAAGGCCACCAGTAGGTGGGCCTTGACGCACTGAACACCGTGCTCACCATTTGGGAGCAGCACGAGACCCGAGGATGTCAACCTTTCTTAGATTCACAAGGCTTAGGTTGTAACCATGGCTCATCCACTCAATCATTTCCAGATCTGAGATGAGCATCATGCTCAGGAGATCGAGGAGGTCCAAGGACTCACCATTGGGTGGCCGGAAAGCTACCGGAATAGTAGTTGGAGCAAGCTCGGCCAAAGCACAAGTTCTAAGAGCTCGGGTTGGACCGACTCAACAAAACATGGGTTATGGAGCAAACGTAGGGCAAGCAGCAGCATCAGCAA
Source organism: Tillandsia fasciculata (assembly GCA_029168755.2). Classification (NCBI taxonomy): domain Eukaryota; kingdom Viridiplantae; phylum Streptophyta; class Magnoliopsida; order Poales; family Bromeliaceae; genus Tillandsia; species Tillandsia fasciculata. The sequence goes on from CM054948.1 coordinate 14,821,009, forward strand.
CTCAAAGGGAGTGCCATGCACACACCCGAGTCCGACGCCGGCAAGCGGTGGCGGCAGATGGCCGGAGCAAAGCCATGCGGCTTATTGGAGCAGCAAGCTCAAGCCAGCATGATCCACGGGGTTTCGGGTGCATGCAACAGCACCACAGGGTCTGTCTCGATGAGAGAAGGCTAGCTGGGTGCATGGCCGATGGCGGGGAGCGGCGGTTGGCCAGAACCAAGCTTGCAGCCAACATCAAGCACCAACAATGGTGGATGGCCATGTAGGGGGTTTTAGGGGGTTTTAGGTCCATGCAATCGCACCACTAGGTCTGTTTCGACCGGAGGAAGCTAGCTGGGTGCATCGCCGGTGGTGGGGAGCGGCGGCGGCGGCGGTGGAGAAGCTCGGCCAAGTGACAATAACCCGAAGCTAGGGCTCATCACCGTGAACTCCACACTCAACCAAACTCCACCAAACTTCTTGGAGAGCTTTAGCAGGACCAGAGGAAGGATCCCAGCATTTTGGATTCGGTCCTAAGCCGCCGGGTGCAACACGGGCTCGAGATGGAGCAAATTAGGGTTCCGGCGGGTGTAATGCCCCTGCCGGCAACCCGACGCTTCCTCGACCACAAGGTTGGGTAGGGGGAGTCCCTAGAACCCAAGGAAGCTTCTGCATGAGCTTCTAGGCAAGAAAAACCAAAAGAAGAAGAGGACTCACCTCGTTGGGGTTGAAGAAGAAGAGGGAAGAAGAAGGCTCCTTTTCCGGCAACGCGCGGCCACGTCAAGCTGCTAGGTCACCAGGGCTCGCCTTTTGGGAGCAGGAGGAGGCCTCAGGGTGAGTTGGAAGAGAGCCACAAAGGTTTGGTTGTCACGCCCCAGGGTCGAACCTGCGCCCCGGACTCGCTAATAGATCCGTCACCCATACGGGGAACCCCGCATAAGCGAAGCGTCTAACCTGCAAGAGATAATACTACAACTATACAGATATCAGAGCGGAAAATAAACTACTGTAAATAAAATCCCAACCACTGTACAACTGAAAATAAAGATACAATATCCATCTCCCAAAAATTATTATCATACATCATCCTCTGATACAACATCTAAGAGTCCAAAAGGGAGGTAAACTAAAATAATAATATATCAGTGTACAGGCTCACAGTACAAGTTAGATCCTCACAATATATCAGTCTCTCAAAATAAAGAAAACTCTCAAAGGAGTAAAATATACACTAATTCAACTGACTGTACTATAAATCTCCAACAAGGGGATTTAGCTCGCGACTCCCTCGCCTCAATCAGAAGAAGCAGCAACAGCAGGGGTAGGAACAGGTGAAGATGCCCCTACAAATCTGTCACCGACAGAGGGTGTGAGAACTACATCCTACAGTAGTTCTCAGTGGGTACCGTCTCCAAGACCAATGGTCTGTCCACTAAGTCTACTAGAGGCATAAGATAACATTGCAGTAAGACTGAATATGAAAGTTGAAAAATAACTCTATAGCTACCATGCCTCTATCTAAATGCTCAATGGGTGATACAGATGAAAAAACATGCAACCACTCGAACACGAGGTGCTCAATCGACCCAATCGAACTGACTGCCACATAGGGTCCAGTCAAGCCTGCGCCTACCCACTGCCATTACATCCATGGAGGACTGGACTTACGTAGGGCGTCCCACATGGACTAACTCACCCTCGCGCAAAACTGCCTCAACAGGCCCAACATCGCATCCACTACGGAAAACTGCCTCAACAGGCCAACCATCGCATCCACTGCGGCATCTCATGGGGAGCAACCCCACCTGAGGAAAACGACGCGGTATAGAGTATCGAACATTAGCACATGCAGGCTATAGTTAAAATCCACGCTCTCTCTCTCAGAATGGACAGACTCAAAATCCTCAAGCATCTCACACAAAGGTCGGAGTACTCTCGACGACTCAACTAGCAAAGCCCTCATGAATCTCGAGACAAGCAAACCCAACCAACTCGTGACGCTAACCCACTGGTCGGAGGTACTCAATAGCCGGGAGCACCGTCAACCCAAATGGCTCCCAAAACGAGGCACCCAACTCGCTACACTATACTCACAGGCTGGAGATACTCCACAGCCAAGATCGACCCACAACTTAAGGGCTAACAATACTGGTCGAACGACACTCAACGACCCGGGACCGGAAGATACTCGATGGTAGCTAAAGAAGTACCAAATCCGAGCTAGTATGAAAGAGAAAACCCAAAATTACTCAAGGTTATCCAACAACAAAATCTGTGCATAATGGTTCCATAAAAACCAAAAATACTCTAAGAAATCTCATGATCCACGAAAAATGATGAATATCAAAACTGTAGATTTACCTCTTGTGGAGATGCCCTCCAAAATTCAGCTCGAAATTCCAAGAAATGAGGTTTGGGAGAATTTTGCACTAAAATGCGACGGGGAAGCTAAAAAATCCAGCAAAAATGGTGGTGTTCCAATATGGGGAAGATGATGATCAAGAGAGCTCCATTGGCCCTTCCATAGTGATGAAGATGAAGAGGAGTTGTTGGTGAAGCTCTGTCTGGAGTCCTCCAAAAAAAAACCAAAGTCCAAAGAAGGAAAAAGGAGGAAGAAGAAGAAGAATAAGAAGAATAAGAAGAAGAAAAGAGAAGAAAAAGAGAAATAATCTTCTCCCTCTGCTACAGTAGTAGCCCAGCCCAGCCGGCCCGGGGCCTAGGATGCGTGGCGGCCATCTGGGCCTGTGATGATCCGGATCTCCATGGTGGATTTGCAGGGCGAGCAGTGGCTTGTGGAGGCCTATGTCGTGTGCTAGAGTTGGTTGTGCACGAATCGGATCCCAAATTTGGAACCGGCGCAAAAATCGGATCAAGTTTGCTTTTTTGGGGGGCTTCCTGCAAATTTAAGGATTAGAATTTGGCGAAACGGACATAGGATTTGGACTCAGCGCACGAAAACGATGAAAATGGACTATTTACTTGAATTTTTCGGAGCTCGAACGCACGAAAACGGATTCCAAGGCCCTGGTTACTGTTCCGACGGTAGGGGCAGCGCCGGCGGCGACGGGCAGGCGGCGGAGCGCGGCGGCGCGGGCGCGGGCGCGAGCAGCCCGGGCAGGGGCGGCACGCGCGGGCAGGTCGGTCCACGGGCCGTGGGCATGCACCGCGCGCAGCCAACGCAGCACCCGCCATGTGGCGCGCTCTGATTCGCCGCAATCAGCGCCGTGTCGAGCGCTGATTGGCGGCGTGTACGGCGGCACGCGGGCGGCCGCCCGCATAATCCAACGCGGGCGCCACGCGGCGCCTCGCCATTGGGCGCCGCCAGCCGCCCCGTACGCATAGGTAGGACACGCGGCGCCCCGCGAGTGGTCCCCTCCCGCAGTTTAGTGGAGCGGGACACGCGGCGCCCCGTGGTTGGCGGGCGCCGGTGTCCCGTGTTCGGCCGGATTGTTTTGTGAGGAGCCCGAAATGGAGTTGCCAATTGATCCTCTTGCCTATTTAAGCCACTTCTCTCCCTCTATTTTCGAATTTTGGAGATCCTTTAGAGCTCCTCTTTTGACAGAGTTCTTCTTCTACAAGTCCTCCACCTTCTGTAAAATTTTGGGAATTTTTGGAGTCCGCAACATCGGTGTTTTTCCCGTTCCGGCGCGCTTCGACGCTTCCTTTTTTGGTGGTTTTCTTCATTGTAGTTTCTTCCGTGGACTCCCCTGGACAGACCCAAAGGAACTTTTAGCCGATTTCTGCGGCAGCATTTCCGCGAGAGGTAGATCTTCGATTTCCATTTTACCACTTCTCTCAGTTTTGAATTTTTAGTGGGTTTCTTGGATCATCTCTGAACCCCTTCCCTGCTGTGGAATTTTTCTGGACAGCTGAGATTGTTCTATTTTTATTTCGGTGCTCGGTTATCGGATTTTGGTCTGTGAGGACTCGATCGACATATACGTTTCGCAAGGATTGCACTTGTATTTTTCTTGGAATTTTTGGAAGACATCTCGCAGGTAAAATTTCACTATTTCATGGACTGATGTGCGACAGCGATGTCATTTTATTGATTTTGGATTTACCGTAGTGTTTTGCTCATATCTCGGTGACCGGGAGGACTTTTTGACTGATTTTTGGTGCGTTGGAATCGTAAGAGCCTGAGGATTGCGCTCGTCCAGTTTCGGCTTATCTGGACTCCTGACTGACACGAGCATCCAGGTGGGTTGGATTTTCCTCCAAGTCTACGGACTTCTTTCTAATTCTAGTATGATAGAACTCAGCATGCTAGTATAGGTGCTAATACTGATGTATCTTGTTATTATTGGAATTATGGTACTTGCACCCCGTCATTTATTGCATGATGTTGACCAGACTTGTAGAAAAACTTTACTTGGGCTAGTTGTTGTATTTTGACATCCCCACACTTTTATTACTATTCTAGTCATAGTGTTTCTCCTCGCCCGGACAGTGAGCTGAGTGGTCGGGATAGTGTAGGGTGCATGTTGCGCTCGTGCCAGGAGGCCGAGTGGAGTCTGGTAGCTGAGGACAGATCTGTACTAGAGTTAGGGAGCCATGGGTAAACAGTGATCCCGAGCTGTGAAGTTTCCGGCTGATGTTGTCAGTGGTTGATTGTGGTTATTATCGATCTGATTGATCGTGGATTGGACTATAGCCTGCATGAGCCGTATGGAGCTCGACAGAGATATGCGGATACTTCCTTGGTGGGGTCGCTCCTCTCGAGTGCCTCTCTGGAGCTGGGCATGTTACTTTGCTATTGCGACTTGTCGACACAGTCCGAGTGGGACCCCCTACGTAAATCCCGTCCCTGTGGGGATGTGTGGTAGTAGGTTGGCGCATGTTTGACTGGACCCTATGTGGCAGTCAGTATGATTGGGTTGATTGGACATATTGAGTAGATGCACTTTATCCCCAGTATCATTCTTTGAGCATATTAGACAGAGGCATGATAGCTGTAGAGTATTTTCTATTATTTATCACTTTTACTGCATTGTTATCTTATGCCTCTAGTAGACTTAGTGGGCAGACCGTAGTCTTGGAGACGGTACCCACTGAGAACTACTGTTTGATGTAGTTCTCACACCCGCTGCGGTGTTGTTGCAGAGGCATCTACTCCTGTTCCTACACCTGGTGTTGCTGCTTCTTCTGATCGAGGTAAGGGCGTGGCCGAGTAGTTCCCTTCCCCGCACTTGGAGAGTTAGTGGTACCCTGTAGACTGATTTACTGTATTGGACAGTCTGGATTTTATTGTATATTTATTTTGGGAGTTAGCCTTTATGTATTATTACTCATGAGAGTTGTATTTTGGAGAGACTCTTGTATTGTGAGAATCAGATTTCTATTGTATTGGAGTTGTACCCTTTTTATTGTCGTAGTTTACTTTTCGCTCTGATATCTGTATAGTGATAGTAGTTTTTTTGTAGGTTAGTCGCTTCGTCTATACGGGGTATCCGAAATGGGCGGCGGATCTATTGGCGGGCCCGGGTCGCAGTTTCGAACTCGGGGCGTGACAGATTAGAGTGGTATCAGAGCCTAGGTTATAGGTCATTGGGGACATAGAAATCCTAGGCATGTGGTTGAACCCTAGGATGACTCACGTGAGCGTCGTGATTGTTGCGAGAGTCCTGATTGAGTTTCTTAACTCTACCAAGGGATGGGATGAGTGACTGACATGTCTTCTCTCGGTGAGCGGCTATGTTGGCTGCAGACAACATAGTGCTACAAGATGAGGGACATGCCTTAGACTTTCGCTAGATTGGGTCGAGCGTTATTTTGGTGTTGACCTTCTCCTTTTGTTACAGGTGTGCACGATGCCTCCACGACGCAGGATACTGACGCGTTCTCAGCCTTCATCCTCCGATGAGCCTGAGCAGGAGGAGTCAGGATAGGGCCAGCAGAGAGAGGTCCGGGAGCTATGGACTCAGATGGCTCAGATGTCGGAGACCATGGGCAGGATGATGCGCATGATGGAGCAGAGGACGCAGCCGGTTGTAGCACCCCCTGTGGCACCAGCGGCATCGGCAGCCCCTATTGCGCCGGTTACCAGTAGACAGCCGTCTAGGACGGTGGGACCCTGCGGAGCAGCGAGAGGTGGTTGATTGCTTGATGAGGTTCCGCCAGCTCGACCGGCCTCGTTTCTCTAGGCGGAGTTTGGAGCCGTGGGAGGCGGAGGCTTGGATTATGGTGATGGGGCGACTTTTCAAGAGCCTGTTCATTGAGGAACAGTTTCAGGTGCTTTTAGCGACCAACTTTTTGGAGCACGATGCCGAGACATGGTGGCGCCGAGTGCGACCTTTCGGTCCGCCTGGGACCCAGTTGTTCACGTGGGCGGAGTTTCGTAGTCTTCTTCTTAGAGCCTTTTTCCCCGAGAGCGTCAGACATAAGCTGGAGGAGGATTTGAAAAACCTTCAACAGGGAAACCGTTCGGTGCAGGCGTACATTGCAGATTTCAACCGACTGCTGGGCGGCGTACCACACGCGGCCAGGGATGAGGCGCATAGGATTTATATGTTCGAGCGGGGTTTGCGCCGGGATATCTATCAGTTTGTCCATTCGCTCAGACTATAGACCTTGGATGCCTCGATGGAGCAGGCACTATATGTTGAGCGCAGGGAAGCAGTGATGGAGTAGGTGACTCTTGCCCCCGCAGTGACTTCTGGGGCGAAGCGCCCAGCCCCTGTTGACGGGGACAGACGAGCCGGCAAGAGCCTCCGAGACCTCCACGATTCCACTCTCAGGGTCGTGGGATTCAGAGGCGCCAGAGATCTGGTGGATCCCGCCAGCAGTAGCGGCGACAGCCACCACAGCAGTAGCCCCAGCAGCAGCGGCGTCAGGACAGATGTGTCATTTATGGAGGACCGCATTCACCGCGGCAGTGCAGTCAGGGTCAGGGTCGGTGATACCGCTGCGGTCAGACAGGGCACTTCCAGTCCGCTTGCCCCCAAGCAGGACTCCAGGCACCGCCAACAGCTTCGGCTCCTCCTGTACCACTTCAGATGGCCGGACCACCTTCGACTTATAGCATGCCAGATCGTGCTTCCTCCTCGAGACAGCCGGAGCGACGGCCGCCAGCGCCGAGTGGGCGAGTTTACGCAGCACAGGTCGAGGATGCTATAGCGGCAGACCACGTCGTCGCAGGTATTATTTTGATTTCAACTGCTCGTGCCAGAGCTCTTTTTGATACCGACACTTCACATTCATTTATCAGTAGAGCATTTGCATCCCTACATGGTCTAGAGATAGTTACTTTATCACATGCATTAGAGGTTCGGATTCCAGATCATATTTTGCATGTCGAGGAGTACTGTAGGGCTTGCCCAGTGCAATTGGGATCTTTGATCTTGCCAGTAGACTTGCTTGTCTTACGGCAGCTCCAGGATTTCGACGTTGTACTTGGTGTAGATTGGTTGTCACGGTATTTTGCTACCATCGACTGCAAAGCGAGGACGGTGACACTCCGAGAGCCCGGACAGGAGGAGTTCATCTACAGAGGCTGCCAGAGCACGCTGTTCACAGCGACCGTTTCTTCAGCGAGGGATAGGTGGATGATGAGTCGAGGTTGCACCGCCTTTCTGGCGACTATTGTTGAGGTGCCTACGGCGGCATCGGAACTTGAGGATATCCCTATCGTCCACGACTTTCCGGATGTGTTTCCCCCTGAGTTGACGACTATGCCGCCGGAGAGGGAGATAGAGTTTGTGATTGACGTGGTTCCGGGAACGGCGCCAATCTCGAAGGCAGCCTATCGAATGGCACCGGCCGAGTTGAGGGAGTTAAAGGCACAGTTACAGGATCTGATGGACAGGGGTTTTGTTAGACCCAGTGTATCTGTCACGCCCCGGGGTCGAAACTGCAACCCGGGCCCGCCAACAGATCCGCCGCCCACACGGGAGGCCCCGTATAGACGAAGTGTCTAACCTGCAAAAAGAAGGATACTAAAGCTATACAGATATCATAGCTGAAAAGTAAACTACTAAAATCTAGCAGACTGTACTACAAGCTCCAAAAAATAGTACAGCTATACTCCAAGGACGGGTAGGGAACTAGCTCGCGACTCCCTCACCTCGATCAGCAACAGAAGAATCAGCAACACCCGCAGAAGAATCTGAAAAACAAAGAAGAGGAAAGAGGAGGGGAGGGGAAAAAGAACCCCCAGCGGGTGTGAGAACTACACCAACACGTAGTTCTCAGTGGGTATCGCCACCAAGCCAGACGGTCTGCCCACTAAATCTACTAGAGGCATAAGATAATAGGAAATCTGTAATAATGAAAAGATAAGCTGGAAAGAGTCTACAGCTATCATGCCTCTATCTACAATGCACAAAGAGTAATACAGATGAAAATAATGCATCGACTCTAACCCAAATACTCAATCAACCCAATCACAGTGACTGCCACATGGGGTCCAGTCAAACCTGCGCCCACCTACTGCCATTACATTCACGGAGGACTGGACTTACGTAAGGTGTCCGTGACTGCCAAAACTGGCCCAGCTAGAGGGACTGCGTCGACAAGTCACGATAGCAAAGTAACAGGCCTAGCTCCGGAGTGGCACTCGAGGGGCGCGACCCCATCGAGGAAAGTATCAGCGCATCTCTGTCGAGCGCAATGTGGCTCATGCAGGCTATAATCCAAATCAATGATCAACAAGATCAACAGTGCCCAAAACACATCTCTAACTCACTAGCTGGAAAAACTCGACAGCCAGGACTGCTGTCCACCCAACGGCTCCCCAACGCAAAACACCAACTCACAGATGACACAGAACAGACCAACACCATAAGGGTTCGGAAACCCTGTTAGGTCGATGCCTAGAATCCCAATCAAACAAGAACAGACTCCAGGCTCCGCCTTTCGAAGTTCTCGGCCCCTTATAGTTCGGGAAAAACAACTCCTCGGTAAAATATACGGAAGAGATCAGTCAGGGTCCGAAAGTTCCGGGAGACCATCACCTACAACCCTATCAAACAAGAACAGGTTCCAGGTACAGCCCCCGTAGCTTTCGTCCCGAAATAAGGGAACGACCCCTAGAACCCAAGTCACCCAAACTCTCCCGGGTGAGGAAGTTTGTAATAAAAGATGACAGTTATTACTGAAAACTATTCTAATCTGAGAAACCCAATTTAATATATTTTAATTCTTTAATAAAATCAGTTCAAATAAGTTTTATTTTCCAAACCCCGAAGGGCTATTGCCTTCACCCAAATCAAACAAGAACTGCCTTTGACGACTCCTCGAAGTTTGGAAGGAAAACATTAGTTTACAGAAATTATGTGTGTCTAAAAATGGTCTGGCTTCTAGGTCCTGCTATCACTAGTATACCACTGTCACTAACATAGTGACGATAAATAAAACAGAGAAATACGACAACCCGGGACCACCGTTTACCCAAACGGCTCCCGCCACCGATACAAGACTAGCTACATCTACCAAACTCCACTCTGCCCCCAAGCACGAGTGTAACATGCATCCCACACTAAAATAAATCCCGACCACTCGGCCTACTACCCGGGCGAGGAAAACACTATGTCCAGGAATAGAATACGAAATGTGGATGTCTAGAGCATAAATGAACCTAGCCCAAGTGAAGGTTTTTTTCTAGTCTGGTTACACATGCAAAATATGACAGGGTGCTAGGTCAAGTCCAATACTAACATTTAATCAACACAGATAGGAAGTAATAATCAACATGATCAAAATTACTACACTAGAAAATTCTATCTGATACAACATTCTTTCTAATACTGCTCACTAACAATATAGAGTTAGAGAACCGTCCGCCGGTTTTGGAGACGAAGCAACCCACCTGAAGTGCGCGTCAATCCAAGATCCAAATAGGCTAAAACTGAACGGGGACAATCCTCGGATTCCCACGATTCCAACGAGTCCAAAAATACTAGAAAACTCCTCCTGGGTACAAAGATATGGTCCAAACATTGCAATAAGCAAAAATTCTCACAAACACACACTGCTGAAAAATCTGCCCCAAATAAGCTTAATTCCCACCTGTGAGATAATCTCCAAAAATTATAAATAAAAACACAACGGCAATCCTCGCGAAGAGTAGATGTCGATCGAGCCCTCACATGTTGAAATCCGATACCCGGGCGCGGAAATAAAAATCCGACAAGCCTCCGCTGTCCAGAAAAACCACCAGCAGGAAAGGGGTTCAAAGATGTTCCAGAAACCCCAATAAAAACCCAAAACTGAGAGGAACGGAAAACACAAAAAACAGAGATGTACCTCTCGTGAAACCGGCGCCTTAAAAATCGTCCAAAAATTCCTTTGAAGTAGCTCTGTGGACCTCGTGGACCGAAACGCGACGGAAATGGGCCACTGAAGAAGAAACGTCACACTGCGCCGAATCGCTGAAGCCGTCGATGTTGCACCCTCCAAAAATTCTGAAACACCCTCAAGAAATGCAGCACAAGATGAGGAACAAAGTTACTTTAGGGCTCTGTCGTAGAGGAGCTCGGAAAAAAGGGGCTAAGGCACCAAGAAATCGACCTATTTATACGCCTCCACCAAAAAAAGCCAAAAATCCAAGCTTAATGGGCTTTCGGGCCGAACATTCGGGCGCCTGGTGGGATTCGGGCGGCTACAGTGCCCGAATCCCGCACCCGGCACGGCCCGCGTTCAACGCCCGGATCCTCCTGGCTCCGACGCATGTCCCGAACAACGGACAGTGCGTGCGGAGCCAGTGGCTCGCGCCACGTGGCCCCGACCGGGCTCGTGGGCGGTGGCGCCCGCCAATTGCAGGGCGCCATGTGGCACCCCCCACATCGGCGGTCACCTGCCCCACCTGCCCCGCCCTGCTCCGCCGTACACCTGCCCCCGTCCTCGTGGACCGCGCGTTCGTGTGCCCTCCAACCCGGCGCCGCCATATGGCCCGCCCCGGTCACTGCACCCACCTGAGCGCGCCCGTGGACCACCGCGTGAGCCCCGCCAACCAGTAGCTGCCACGTGTCCCCCGCGCCTGTCCATGCACCAGCGCGATC
>CM054948.1:14832084-14882981 GCA_029168755.2 Tillandsia fasciculata
GGTGGAGAAGCTCGGCCAAGTGACAATAACCCGAAGCTAGGGCTCATCACCGTGAACTCCACACTCAACCAAACTCCACCAAACTTCTTGGAGAGCTTCAGCAGGACCAGAGGAAGGATCCCAGCATTTTGGATTCGGTCCTAAGCCGCCGGGTGCAACACGGGCTCGAGATGGAGCAAATTAGGGTTCCGGCGGGTGTAATGCCCCTGCCGGCAACCCGACGCTTCCTCGACCACAAGGTTGGGTAGGGGAGTCCCTAGAACCCAAGGAAGCTTCTGCATGAGCTTCTAGGCAAGAAAAACCAAAAGAAGAAGAGGACTCACCTCGTTGGGGTTGAAGAAGAAGAGGGAAGAAGAAGGCTCCTTTTCCGGCAACGCGCGGCCACGTCAAGCTGCTAGGTCACCAGGGCTCGCCTTTTGGGAGCAGGAGGAGGCCTCAGGGTGAGTTGGAAGAGAGCCACAAAGGTTTGGTTGTCACGCCCCAGGGTCGAACCTGCGCCCCGGACTCGCTAATAGATCCGTCACCCATACGGGGAACCCCGCATAAGCGAAGCGTCTAACCTGCAAGAGATAATACTACAACTATACAGATATCAGAGCGGAAAATAAACTACTGTAAATAAAATCCCAACCACTGTACAACTGAAAATAAAGATACAATATCCATCTCCCAAAAATTATTATCATACATCATCCTCTGATACAACATCTAAGAGTCCAAAAGGGAGGTAAACTAAAATAATAATATATCAGTGTACAGGCTCACAGTACAAGTTAGATCCTCACAATATATCAGTCTCTCAAAATAAAGAAAACTCTCAAAGGAGTAAAATATACACTAATTCAACTGACTGTACTATAAATCTCCAACAAGGGGATTTAGCTCGCGACTCCCTCGCCTCAATCAGAAGAAGCAGCAACAGCAGGGGTAGGAACAGGTGAAGATGCCCCTACAAATCTGTCACCGACAGAGGGTGTGAGAACTACATCCTACAGTAGTTCTCAGTGGGTACCGTCTCCAAGACCAATGGTCTGTCCACTAAGTCTACTAGAGGCATAAGATAACATTGTAGTAAGACTGAATATGAAAGTTGAAAAATAACTCTATAGCTACCATGCCTCTATCTAAATGCTCAATGGGTGATACAGATGAAAAAACATGCAACCACTCGAACACGAGGTGCTCAATCGACCCAATCGAACTGACTGCCACATAGGGTCCAGTCAAGCCTGCGCCTACCCACTGCCATTACATCCATGGAGGACTGGACTTACGTAGGGCGTCCCACATGGACTAACTCACCCTCGCGCAAAACTGCCTCAACAGGCCCAACATCGCATCCACTACGGAAAACTGCCTCAACAGGCCAACCATCGCATCCACTGCGGCATCTCATGGGGAGCAACCCCACCTGAGGAAAACGACGCGGTATAGAGTATCGAACATTAGCACATGCAGGCTATAGTTAAAATCCACGCTCTCTCTCTCAGAATGGACAGACTCAAAATCCTCAAGCATCTCACACAAAGGTCGGAGTACTCTCGACGACTCAACTAGCAAAGCCCTCATGAATCTCGAGACAAGCAAACCCAACCAACTCGTGACGCTAACCCACTGGTCGGAGGTACTCAATAGCCGGGAGCACCGTCAACCCAAATGGCTCCCAAAACGAGGCACCCAACTCGCTACACTATACTCACAGGCTGGAGATACTCCACAGCCAAGATCGACCCACAACTTAAGGGCTAACAATACTGGTCGAACGACACTCAACGACCCGGGACCGGAAGATACTCGATGGTAGCTAAAGAAGTACCAAATCCGAGCTAGTATGAAAGAGAAAACCCAAAATTACTCAAGGTTATCCAACAACAAAATCTGTGCATAATGGTTCCATAAAAACCAAAAATACTCTAAGAAATCTCATGATCCACGAAAAATGATGAATATCAAAACTGTAGATTTACCTCTTGTGGAGATGCCCTCCAAAATTCAGCTCGAAATTCCAAGAAATGAGGTTTGGGAGAATTTTGCACTAAAATGCGACGGGGAAGCTAAAAAATCCAGCAAAAATGGTGGTGTTCCAATATGGGGAAGATGATGATCAAGAGAGCTCCATTGGCCCTTCCATAGTGATGAAGATGAAGAGGAGTTGTTGGTGAAGCTCTGTCTGGAGTCCTCCAAAAAAAAACCAAAGTCCAAAGAAGGAAAAAGGAGGAAGAAGAAGAAGAATAAGAAGAATAAGAAGAAGAAAAGAGAAGAAAAAGAGAAATAATCTTCTCCCTCTGCTACAGTAGTAGCCCAGCCCAGCCGGCCCGGGGCCTAGGATGCGTGGCGGCCATCTGGGCCTGTGATGATCCGGATCTCCATGGTGGATTTGCAGGGCGAGCAGTGGCTTGTGGAGGCCTATGTCGTGTGCTAGAGTTGGTTGTGCACGAATCGGATCCCAAATTTGGAACCGGCGCAAAAATCGGATCAAGTTTGCTTTTTTGGGGGGCTTCCTGCAAATTTAAGGATTAGAATTTGGCGAAACGGACATAGGATTTGGACTCAGCGCACGAAAACGATGAAAATGGACTATTTACTTGAATTTTTCGGAGCTCGAACGCACGAAAACGGATTCCAAGGCCCTGGTTACTGTTCCGACGGTAGGGGCAGCGCCGGCGGCGACGGGCAGGCGGCGGAGCGCGGCGGCGCGGGCGCGGGCGCGAGCAGCCCGGGCAGGGGCGGCACGCGCGGGCAGGTCGGTCCACGGGCCGTGGGCATGCACCGCGCGCAGCCAACGCAGCACCCGCCATGTGGCGCGCTCTGATTCGCCGCAATCAGCGCCGTGTCGAGCGCTGATTGGCGGCGTGTACGGCGGCACGCGGGCGGCCGCCCGCATAATCCAACGCGGGCGCCACGCGGCGCCTCGCCATTGGGCGCCGCCAGCCGCCCCGTACGCATAGGTAGGACACGCGGCGCCCCGCGAGTGGTCCCCTCCCGCAGTTTAGTGGAGCGGGACACGCGGCGCCCCGTGGTTGGCGGGCGCCGGTGTCCCGTGTTCGGCCGGATTGTTTTGTGAGGAGCCCGAAATGGAGTTGCCAATTGATCCTCTTGCCTATTTAAGCCACTTCTCTCCCTCTATTTTCGAATTTTGGAGATCCTTTAGAGCTCCTCTTTTGACAGAGTTCTTCTTCTACAAGTCCTCCACCTTCTGTAAAATTTTGGGAATTTTTGGAGTCCGCAACATCGGTGTTTTTCCCGTTCCGGCGCGCTTCGACGCTTCCTTTTTTGGTGGTTTTCTTCATTGTAGTTTCTTCCGTGGACTCCCCTGGACAGACCCAAAGGAACTTTTAGCCGATTTCTGCGGCAGCATTTCCGCGAGAGGTAGATCTTCGATTTCCATTTTACCACTTCTCTCAGTTTTGAATTTTTAGTGGGTTTCTTGGATCATCTCTGAACCCCTTCCCTGCTGTGGAATTTTTCTGGACAGCTGAGATTGTTCTATTTTTATTTCGGTGCTCGGTTATCGGATTTTGGTCTGTGAGGACTCGATCGACATATACGTTTCGCAAGGATTGCACTTGTATTTTTCTTGGAATTTTTGGAAGACATCTCGCAGGTAAAATTTCACTATTTCATGGACTGATGTGCGACAGCGATGTCATTTTATTGATTTTGGATTTACCGTAGTGTTTTGCTCATATCTCGGTGACCGGGAGGACTTTTTGACTGATTTTTGGTGCGTTGGAATCGTAAGAGCCTGAGGATTGCGCTCGTCCAGTTTCGGCTTATCTGGACTCCTGACTGACACGAGCATCCAGGTGGGTTGGATTTTCCTCCAAGTCTACGGACTTCTTTCTAATTCTAGTATGATAGAACTCAGCATGCTAGTATAGGTGCTAATACTGATGTATCTTGTTATTATTGGAATTATGGTACTTGCACCCCGTCATTTATTGCATGATGTTGACCAGACTTGTAGAAAAACTTTACTTGGGCTAGTTGTTGTATTTTGACATCCCCACACTTTTATTACTATTCTAGTCATAGTGTTTCTCCTCGCCCGGACAGTGAGCTGAGTGGTCGGGATAGTGTAGGGTGCATGTTGCGCTCGTGCCAGGAGGCCGAGTGGAGTCTGGTAGCTGAGGACAGATCTGTACTAGAGTTAGGGAGCCATGGGTAAACAGTGATCCCGAGCTGTGAAGTTTCCGGCTGATGTTGTCAGTGGTTGATTGTGGTTATTATCGATCTGATTGATCGTGGATTGGACTATAGCCTGCATGAGCCGTATGGAGCTCGACAGAGATATGCGGATACTTCCTTGGTGGGGTCGCTCCTCTCGAGTGCCTCTCTGGAGCTGGGCATGTTACTTTGCTATTGCGACTTGTCGACACAGTCCGAGTGGGACCCCCTACGTAAATCCCGTCCCTGTGGGGATGTGTGGTAGTAGGTTGGCGCATGTTTGACTGGACCCTATGTGGCAGTCAGTATGATTGGGTTGATTGGACATATTGAGTAGATGCACTTTATCCCCAGTATCATTCTTTGAGCATATTAGACAGAGGCATGATAGCTGTAGAGTATTTTCTATTATTTATCACTTTTACTGCATTGTTATCTTATGCCTCTAGTAGACTTAGTGGGCAGACCGTAGTCTTGGAGACGGTACCCACTGAGAACTACTGTTTGATGTAGTTCTCACACCCGCTGCGGTGTTGTTGCAGAGGCATCTACTCCTGTTCCTACACCTGGTGTTGCTGCTTCTTCTGATCGAGGTAAGGGCGTGGCCGAGTAGTTCCCTTCCCCGCACTTGGAGAGTTAGTGGTACCCTGTAGACTGATTTACTGTATTGGACAGTCTGGATTTTATTGTATATTTATTTTGGGAGTTAGCCTTTATGTATTATTACTCATGAGAGTTGTATTTTGGAGAGACTCTTGTATTGTGAGAATCAGATTTCTATTGTATTGGAGTTGTACCCTTTTTATTGTCGTAGTTTACTTTTCGCTCTGATATCTGTATAGTGATAGTAGTTTTTTGTAGGTTAGTCGCTTCGTCTATACGGGGTATCCGAAATGGGCGGCGGATCTATTGGCGGGCCCGGGTCGCAGTTTCGAACTCGGGGCGTGACAGATTAGAGTGGTATCAGAGCCTAGGTTATAGGTCATTGGGGACATAGAAATCCTAGGCATGTGGTTGAACCCTAGGATGACTCACGTGAGCGTCGTGATTGTTGCGAGAGTCCTGATTGAGTTTCTTAACTCTACCAAGGGATGGGATGAGTGACTGACATGTCTTCTCTCGGTGAGCGGCTATGTTGGCTGCAGACAACATAGTGCTACAAGATGAGGGACATGCCTTAGACTTTCGCTAGATTGGGTCGAGCGTTATTTTGGTGTTGACCTTCTCCTTTTGTTACAGGTGTGCACGATGCCTCCACGACGCAGGATACTGACGCGTTCTCAGCCTTCATCCTCCGATGAGCCTGAGCAGGAGGAGTCAGGATAGGGCCAGCAGAGAGAGGTCCGGGAGCTATGGACTCAGATGGCTCAGATGTCGGAGACCATGGGCAGGATGATGCGCATGATGGAGCAGAGGACGCAGCCGGTTGTAGCACCCCCTGTGGCACCAGCGGCATCGGCAGCCCCTATTGCGCCGGTTACCAGTAGACAGCCGTCTAGGACGGTGGGACCCTGCGGAGCAGCGAGAGGTGGTTGATTGCTTGATGAGGTTCCGCCAGCTCGACCGGCCTCGTTTCTCTAGGCGGAGTTTGGAGCCGTGGGAGGCGGAGGCTTGGATTATGGTGATGGGGCGACTTTTCAAGAGCCTGTTCATTGAGGAACAGTTTCAGGTGCTTTTAGCGACCAACTTTTTGGAGCACGATGCCGAGACATGGTGGCGCCGAGTGCGACCTTTCGGTCCGCCTGGGACCCAGTTGTTCACGTGGGCGGAGTTTCGTAGTCTTCTTCTTAGAGCCTTTTTCCCCGAGAGCGTCAGACATAAGCTGGAGGAGGATTTGAAAAACCTTCAACAGGGAAACCGTTCGGTGCAGGCGTACATTGCAGATTTCAACCGACTGCTGGGCGGCGTACCACACGCGGCCAGGGATGAGGCGCATAGGATTTATATGTTCGAGCGGGGTTTGCGCCGGGATATCTATCAGTTTGTCCATTCGCTCAGACTATAGACCTTGGATGCCTCGATGGAGCAGGCACTATATGTTGAGCGCAGGGAAGCAGTGATGGAGTAGGTGACTCTTGCCCCCGCAGTGACTTCTGGGGCGAAGCGCCCAGCCCCTGTTGACGGGGGACAGACGAGCCGGCAAGAGCCTCCGAGACCTCCACGATTCCACTCTCAGGGTCGTGGGATTCAGAGGCGCCAGAGATCTGGTGGATCCCGCCAGCAGTAGCGGCGACAGCCACCACAGCAGTAGCCCCAGCAGCAGCGGCGTCAGGACAGATGTGTCATTTATGGAGGACCGCATTCACCGCGGCAGTGCAGTCAGGGTCAGGGTCGGTGATACCGCTGCGGTCAGACAGGGCACTTCCAGTCCGCTTGCCCCCAAGCAGGACTCCAGGCACCGCCAACAGCTTCGGCTCCTCCTGTACCACTTCAGATGGCCGGACCACCTTCGACTTATAGCATGCCAGATCGTGCTTCCTCCTCGAGACAGCCGGAGCGACGGCCGCCAGCGCCGAGTGGGCGAGTTTACGCAGCACAGGTCGAGGATGCTATAGCGGCAGACCACGTCGTCGCAGGTATTATTTTGATTTCAACTGCTCGTGCCAGAGCTCTTTTTGATACCGACACTTCACATTCATTTATCAGTAGAGCATTTGCATCCCTACATGGTCTAGAGATAGTTACTTTATCACATGCATTAGAGGTTCGGATTCCAGATCATATTTTGCATGTCGAGGAGTACTGTAGGGCTTGCCCAGTGCAATTGGGATCTTGGATCTTGCCAGTAGACTTGCTTGTCTTACGGCAGCTCCAGGATTTCGACGTTGTACTTGGTGTAGATTGGTTGTCACGGTATTTTGCTACCATCGACTGCAAAGCGAGGACGGTGACACTCCGAGAGCCCGGACAGGAGGAGTTCATCTACAGAGGCTGCCAGAGCACGCTGTTCACAGCGACCGTTTCTTCAGCGAGG
The DNA here is from genome assembly GCA_029168755.2 of Tillandsia fasciculata. Lineage (NCBI taxonomy): Eukaryota > Viridiplantae > Streptophyta > Magnoliopsida > Poales > Bromeliaceae > Tillandsia > Tillandsia fasciculata. The sequence continues at coordinate 14,839,226 of CM054948.1, forward strand.
GATAGGTGGATGATGAGTCGAGGTTGCACCGCCTTTCTGGCGACTATTGTTGAGGTGCCTACGGCGGCATCGGAACTTGAGGATATCCCTATCGTCCACGACTTTCCGGATGTGTTTCCCCCTGAGTTGACGACTATGCCGCCGGAGAGGGAGATAGAGTTTGTGATTGACGTGGTTCCCGGAACGGCGCCAATCTCGAAGGCAGCCTATCGAATGGCACCGGCCGAGTTGAGGGAGTTAAAGGCACAGTTACAGGATCTGATGGACAGGGGTTTTGTTAGACCCAGTGTATCTGTCACGCCCCGGGGTCGAAACTGCAACCCGGGCCCGCCAACAGATCCGCCGCCCACACGGGAGACCCCGTATAGACGAAGTGTCTAACCTGCAAAAAAAAGGATACTAAAGCTATACAGATATCATAGCTGAAAAGTAAACTACTAAAATCTAGCAGACTGTACTACAAGCTCCAAAAAATAGTACAGCTATACTCCAAGGACGGGTAGGGAACTAGCTCGCGACTCCCTCACCTCGATCAGCAACAGAAGAATCAGCAACACCCGCAGAAGAATCTGAAAAACAAAGAAGAGGAAAGAGGAGGGGAGGGGAAAAAGAACCCCCAGCGGGTGTGAGAACTACACCAACACGTAGTTCTCAGTGGGTATCGCCACCAAGCCAGACGGTCTGCCCACTAAATCTACTAGAGGCATAAGATAATAGGAAATCTGTAATAATGAAAAGATAAGCTGGAAAGAGTCTACAGCTATCATGCCTCTATCTACAATGCACAAAGAGTAATACAGATGAAAATAATGCATCGACTCTAACCCAAATACTCAATCAACCCAATCACAGTGACTGCCACATGGGGTCCAGTCAAACCTGCGCCCACCTACTGCCATTACATCCACGGAGGACTGGACTTACGTAGGGTGTCCGTGACTGCCAAAACTGGCCCAGCTAGAGGGACTGCGTCGACAAGTCACGATAGCAAAGTAACAGGCCTAGCTCCGGAGTGGCACTCGAGGGGCGCGACCCCATCGAGGAAAGTATCAGCGCATCTCTGTCGAGCGCAATGTGGCTCATGCAGGCTATAATCCAAATCAATGATCAACAAGATCAACAGTGCCCAAAACACATCTCTAACTCACTAGCTGGAAAAACTCGACAGCCAGGACTGCTGTCCACCCAACGGCTCCCCAACGCAAAACACCAACTCACAGATGACACAGAACAGACCAACACCATAAGGGTTCGGAAACCCTGTTAGGTCGATGCCTAGAATCCCAATCAAACAAGAACAGACTCCAGGCTCCGCCTTTCGAAGTTCTCGGCCCCTTATAGTTCGGGAAAAAACAACTCCTCGGTAAAATATACGGAAGAGATCAGTCAGGGTCCGAAAGTTCCGGGAGACCATCACCTACAACCCTATCAAACAAGAACAGGTTCCAGGTACAGCCCCCGTAGCTTTCGTCCCGAAATAAGGGAACGACCCCTAGAACCCAAGTCACCCAAACTCTCCCGGGTGAGGAAGTTTGTAATAAAAGATGACAGTTATTACTGAAAACTATTTTAATCTGAGAAACCCAATTTAATATATTTTAATTCTTTAATAAAATCAGTTCAAATAAGTTTTATTTTCCAAACCCCGAAGGGCTATTGCCTTCACCCAAATCAAACAAGAACTGCCTTTGACGACTCCTCGAAGTTTGGAAGGAAAACATTAGTTTACAGAAATTATGTGTATCTAAAAATGGTCTGGCTTCTAGGTCCTGCTATCACTAGTATACCACTGTCACTAACATAGTGACGATAAATAAAACAGAGAAATACGACAACCCGGGACCACCGTTTACCCAAACGGCTCCCGCCACCGATACAAGACTAGCTACATCTACCAAACTCCACTCTGCCCCCAAGCACGAGTGTAACATGCATCCCACACTAAAATAAATCCCGACCACTCGGCCTACTACCCGGGCGAGGAAAACACTATGTCCAGGAATAGAATACGAAATGTGGATGTCTAGAGCATAAATGAACCTAGCCCAAGTGAAGGTTTTTTACTAGTCTGGTTACACATGCAAAATATGACAGGGTGCTAGGTCAAGTCCAATACTAACATTTAATCAACACAGATAGGAAGTAATAATCAACATGATCAAAATTACTACACTAGAAAATTCTATCTGATACAACATTCTTTCTAATACTGCTCACTAACAATATAGAGTTAGAGAACCGTCCGCCGGTTTTGGAGACGAAGCAACCCACCTGAAGTGCGCGTCAATCCAAGATCCAAATAGGCTAAAACTGAACGGGGACAATCCTCGGATTCCCACGATTCCAACGAGTCCAAAAATACTAGAAAACTCCTCCTGGGTACAAAGATATGTCCAAACATTGCAATAAGCAAAAATTCTCACAAACACACACTGCTGAAAAATCTGCCCCAAATAAGCTTAATTCCCACCTGTGAGATAATCTCCAAAAATTATAAATAAAAACACAACGGCAATCCTCGCGAAGAGTAGATGTCGATCGAGCCCTCACATGTTGAAATCCGATACCCGGGCGCGGAAATAAAAATCCGACAAGCCTCCGCTGTCCAGAAAAACCACCAGCAGGAAAGGGGTTCAAAGATGTTCCAGAAACCCCAATAAAAACCCAAAACTGAGAGGAACGGAAAACACAAAAAACAGAGATGTACCTCTCGTGAAACCGGCGCCTTAAAAATCGTCCAAAAATTCCTTTGAAGTAGCTCTGTGGACCTCGTGGACCGAAACGCGACGGAAATGGGCCACTGAAGAAGAAACGTCACACTGCGCCGAATCGCTGAAGCCGTCGATGTTGCACCCTCCAAAAATTCTGAAACACCCTCAAGAAATGCAGCACAAGATGAGGAACAAAGTTACTTTAGGGCTCTGTCATAGAGGAGCTCGGAAAAAAGGGGCTAAGGCACCAAGAAATCGACCTATTTATACGCCTCCACCAAAAAAAGCCAAAAATCCAAGCTTAATGGGCTTTCGGGCCGAACATTCGGGCGCCTGGTGGGATTCGGGCGGCTACAGTGCCCGAATCCCGCACCCGGCACGGCCCGCGTTCAGCGCCCGGATCCTCCTGGCTCCGACGCAAGTCCCGAACAACGGACAGTGCGTGCGGAGCCAGTGGCTCGCGCCACGTGGCCCCGACCGTGGCTCGTGGGGCGGTGGCGCCCGCCAATTGCAGGGCGCCATGTGGCACCCCCACATCGGCGGTCACCTGCCCCACCTGCCCCGCCTGCTCCGCCGTACACCTGCCCCCGTGCCGCGTGGACCGCGCGTTCGTGTGCCCGCCAACCCGGCGCCGCCATATGGCCCGCCCCGGTCCACTGCACCCACCGCGCGCGCCCGTGGACCGCACCGCGTGAGCCCGCCAACCAGGAGCTGCCACGTGTCCCCCGCGCCTGGTCCATGCACCAGCGCGATCTCTCTGTGGACCGCGCCGTGTGCACCGGCCAATCAAAGGCCGCCACGTGGCATCCAGCCGGTCCACTGCTTCCCCCATGCACCAAAATGCGCAGCAAACTTCCGGGTATCCATTTTTGGGCATCCGGACTCCGAAAAACACGAGTAAATAGCCAATTTTCGACGTTTTTCCGTGCTGAATCCAAATCCGACCTCGGATTAGCCTGAAGCCCTTTCTAAAATCTGACAAAAATAGCCGGAAGGCAGCCTCAATCTAGAAGCCTCAATCTAGAAGCCTCACAGAGTCTGTCCAACGTGTCTAATTGACGCGTTGCGGGTCCGACACACCAATAATAGGTATTCCACAACATGGGTCATGGGGAAAGTTGCACGGGGATCGGGGTCACTACAGTATCTCCGTGGGGAGCACCGGTTTTTGAAGAAGAATGATGGATCGCTTAGATTGTGTGTGGATTACAGAGAGTTGAACAAAGTGACCATCCGGAACAAGTATCCTCTACCACGGATTGATGATTTGTTTGATCAGCTGCAGGGAGCTTCGGTGTTCTCAAATATCGATCTCCAGTCCAGTTACCACCAGCTCAGAGTGAGGGCCGAGGACATATCCAAGACGGCTTTCAGATCCCGGTATGGGCATTATGAGTTCACAATGATGCCTTTTGGATTGACTAATGCCCCTGCCGTATTCATGGATTTAATGAACCGGATATTCCAGCCATACTTGGATCGTTTCGTCATGGTATTTATTGATGATATTCTGATTTACTCCCGGAGTGATGCAGAGCATAAGGAGCACTTGAGGATAGTGTTGCAGCTTCTGAGAGAGAAGTTGTATGCCAAGTTTAAAAAGTGCGAATTTTGGCTTCGGGAGGTTGCATTCTTAGGCCATGTGGTTTCAGCCGCAGGAGTGGCAGTGGACCCAACGAAGATTGATGTCGTTCAGGATTGGCCTAGACCTACGACGGTGACTGAGGTCCGGAGTTTCCTGGGCTTACCCGGTTATTACCGTCAGTTTGTGGAGGGCTTTGCGAAGCTCTCTACTCCCCTTACCCGACTGACTAGGAAGGGGGTCAGATTTACTTGGATAGAGCAGTGCCAGCAGAGCTTCGAGGAGTTGAAGGGGAGACTGATATAAGCGCCAATCTTGGCATTGCTAGTGATGGGAGATGGATTTGTGATTTTTAGTGATGCCTCCCACAGCGGTTTGGGTTGTGTCTTGATGCAGCATGGTAGGGTAATTGCTTATACTTTGCGACAACTAAAGGATTACGAGAAGAATTACCCTACGCATGATTTGGAGCTTACCGCTGTTATTTTTGCTTTGAAGTTGTGGCAGCACTATATCTACGGCGAGCACTACGAGATCTACACCGATCATAAGAGCTTGAAGTATCTGTTCACTCAGAAAGAATTGAACCTAAGGCAACGCCGGTGGTTGGAGTTATTAAAGGATTATGATGTGAGTATCCTGTATCATCCCGGTAAGGCCAATGTAGTGGCAGATGCCTTGAGTAGAAAGACAGTACAGAGCCTGGGTTTGTTGATTACACGCCAGGCACCGTTGATTGAGCAGATGAGGCGACTACAGATTGAGGTGGTATCCCTGGGGGTCTCTGCTAAACTTATGTCTCTGGTTGTACAGCCCACTCTGTTGGACAAGATTAGAGAGGGATAGAGTGGGGACCCCCCATTTGATGAGGATTAGAGAGTAGGTACAGACTGATCAGATAGGGGATTTTTCGGTAGATGCTTCGGGAGTACTGCGGTACAGAGACCGAGCTTGTGTGCCAGTGGATTCTGAGATTCGAGAGCAGATTTTGAGAGAGGCCCATTATACACCTTACACCATTCATCCTGGTGGGACTAAGATGTATAAGGACCTTAAGGCACATTTTTGGTGGAGTGGTATGAAGAGAGACATTGGAAGGTTCGTGGCTCACTGCTTAACTTGTCAGCAAGTAAAGGTTGAACATCGTGTACCAGCTGGCAAGTTACAGAGCCTTCCAATCCCTGAATGGATATGAGATCATATCACTATGGATTTCGTAGTGGGACTACCGAGGGCGTAGAGTGGAGCAGACGCGGTATGTGTCACGCCCCGGGTGTAAACCAGAACCCGGGCCCGTCTACAGATCCGCCGTGCACACGGTATTTTCCGCGTACACGAAGCGTCGGTAACCTGCTCAAATATAAGAGATAATAATAAAAGAGCATAAAATCAGAGCTGAACTAAAACTACTACATCTCAGACTAAAGCTGGGAATAAAGTAAAGAACAACTGTAAATAAATACAAGTATCTCTCACAGCTCCCCACAAATATACAAACAGCTGGCTAACGCCAGACTCAAAATAAAGTACAATAAAACTGTTTGAGAAGATAGGGGTACATCAAAAGTCTTGCTAGCAACTGTCAGGTGGACACTCTATCTAGTCCGCTATCTTCTTATCTCGATCCGATGCTGACGGCCCAGCAACTCCCGCAGAGGACTCTGCAAAATAAAGGGAGAAACAAAGAAAAAGACGATGGGTGGTGAGAACTACTATAAAAATAATAGCCTCCCATAGTGGGTTAAGCCTCAACTCAGACGTGCCACTAGGTCTACCAAAGGCAAAAAGGAAAGAAGAGGTGGTAAGCTAAAAATGGTACTGCTGATAATAAAATGAAGCTACCACTACTATGCCTTTAAATGCAGAGTCAGAAAGGTGTAACTAAAAGAATGCATTAGTGTATGTGCCTGACCGAATAAACCCAATCTAACCACCAGTAAAAACCGGCACTGCCTGCTCTGCTGTCGAACTCAAGAACTCAGTAGCGGAATCTGCACACATGGCTCGCATCCCAAAATAAGTATCAGACCGGCACACATGGCTCGGTCATAGGCCTACCTCCGGAGTGGCACTCGAGGGAGCGACCCACATGAGTAAAGTACCTCTGTCACAAGTATCAAGATATAGCAGGACTGGATCACGACTATGATCGAAGTGGGAAAACCCATCCACTAAAGAAAACCCGATCCCCCAATCTAATGCAATAATACTCAATAAATGGGAAACTCCATCCACTAGAGGAATCCTATCTCCAATCTGATGCACAAGTAAACATCCGGTCAACCGCCCAATGTCCGCGGTCGCCGCAATAATCCACAACCACAATCTGGTATGACAAATCCACTCAATAAACCCGGCTACACTATCCTACAACCCTGCTCAACCCGAGCAATACCGCATATATCTCAATAAAAGAAGAAGAGGTGCCAACATGGTTTCTCCTAAGTCAAATTCCAATGATAGTGTAGCAGAAAAAGGTGGCATAACTAGATGTCCATACACGCATGCAAGTGTCCTCATGATGATAAAAGAAAGACAATTATCTTGATCATACATTGATTAGAGCATGCTATTCCCAGATAATAAAGATCTCATAAGAATACTAAGTACTAACATAGCACAAGTCCAACTATACAAGCATGCATAATAACCACGATATACTAATCTACATTCAACAACGGGGATCACTATAATATTCCTAGTGAGTAAATCAAAGATGAGGTCCACAACAACTACCAACCTCAAAAAGCGTGAACTACAACAATACGAGATCCCTCACTGTCCAAGATCTTCAATCTCCGCAAACCTCCAAAATGCGAGAACCGCAGCAACATAGATCGCACACGGCATAAATGAACAACTTCCACAATAGTAATTACTGTTTACAAAACAGCACAGAAAACGAGAAAATTCACCTCAGTACAGTCCTCAGAAAAATCCGAAAAAATTACCGTTGCGATCCTCGCGACGAGTAGATGAAAAACGAGTACTTACTCGTCCCGTTCCGAAACCTGTAGGCCAAGATACAAATTAATCATCACGGTACATGCGAAACTTCCAATGATTAAAAGTCTGCAGTACTTTATCCAGAAAAGGTATAATTTTCACCTTCGGAGAAACCTCAGAAAAATCCAAAAAAATTACGACGATGTTCCTTGCGATGCGTAGATATAAATCGAGTACTTGCATTCCTCGTTCCGACTCTCGGTTGCTGAGAAAACCTACAAAAACCCAGGTGCTATCCATATTCCATCACAGAAAAAGAGGTCACAGAAATGATATGAAAAGTCCAAGAAAACCTCTAAATACGGAGAAGATGAAAATACAAAAGTCATATCCCTACCTGTCGTAAAAACGTGGGCGCAAGAATCACCCGAAAATTTCTTCGGGGTAGCCCAGGAGAGTCCGCAGACTGAAACACGACGAAAAAGGCTAACAAGGAATGTGCGTCGCAGTGCGCCGAATCGCAGTAGACGTCAAAGTAGAGTCCTCCAAAAATTCCAGAACTTCTCCACAAGATGCACAACTGAACAAGGAAGAAATTCTCTAAAGGGCTTTCCCTGCGAAACTGCCCAGAAAAAGCACAAAAGAAGGCATGAGGGGCCTATTTATAGGCCCAAGCCAAAAAGCACTTACTATTGGATTCGGGCACAACTTTTCGGGCGCCCGAATCCAATAGTCGCACCAGCGCTCACGTCCGACCAGCGCCCGAAACTGCCTGCACTTGACACGTGTCCCAAATAGGGAACAGCAAGTGCAAGGCCCTTCGGACGCTGCCACGTGGCGCGCACTCGTCAACGCGGGTGGGTGGCGCCAGCCAATGGCTGGGCGCCACGTGGCCAGCCCGCGCGACCCGCCGACCGGCCGAGCCGCCTGCCCCCCATGTGCGCACGAATCCCGAGGCGTCGGCATACACCTCCGTGGACCACGCCGCATGAGCCCGCCAATCACCTGCTGCCACGTGTCCCCGCGCCCGGTCTATGCACCCGTGCGGGGTTTCGTGGACCGCGCATCGCGCGCCGGCCACTCCTGGGGCGCCACGTGTCCCCGCACCGGGTCCATGCGCCACCGGGCGCTGCTCTGTGGACTGCGCACTGTAAACCGGCCAATAACAGGCTGCCACGTGGCACCCAGCCGGTCTACGGCCTCCCCCATGCACCCGAATCCACTGAAAACTTCCGGGAGCCCATTTTTAAGCATCCAGACTCAGAAAAATACAAGCAAATAGCCGTTTTCAAGCGTTTTTCCGTGCTGAATCCAAATCCAACCTCTGTTTGGCCCAAAACCCTTTCTAAAATTCAGCAAAAGCAGCCGAAAGCCAATCCAGCTCTGGATACCTCACTGGGTCCATCTGTGACACCCCTTTGATGCACTATGGGCCAGACACACCAATGATAGGTGTTTCATATAGTGGATTCACGGGAAAAAGCTACATGGGGTTCTGGGGCCCTACAGTATGGGTAGTTGTGGACAGACTTACCAAGTCCGCTCACTTCCCACTTCCTACAAGTACAGATGACCTGGACATTGGAGCGACTTGCTCAGTTGTACCTAGACGAGGTGGTGAGGTTACACGGTGTACCCGCCTCGATCGTATCAGATAGATATCCGAGATTTGTCTCGAACTTTTGGAAGAGTCTACAGACGGCTTTAGGGACACAGCTCCGGTTCAGCACAGCATTCCACCCACAGACCAATGGTCAGTCTGAGCGCACGATACAGACACTAGAGGATATGTTGAGAGCGTGCATCTTGGATTTCGGAGGAGGGTGGCATCGACACCTAGGATTGGTTGAGTTTGCTTACAACAACAGCTATCAAGCGAGCATTCAGATGGCTCCGTTTGAGGCGTTGTACGGACGCAGGTGTCGGTCGCCCTTGTATTGGAGTGACGTGGGCGAGAGGAGGACTTTGGGACCTGATATACTATAGGAGGCAGAGGAAAAGGTTAGATTAGTACGGAGACATCTTGAGATCGCTCAGAGTCGGCAGAGGAGTTATGCTGATACTTGACGACGAGACTTAGAGTTGCAGGTTGGTGATCATGTCTTTTTGAAAGTCTCTCCTTCGAAGGGAGTCCGAAGATTTGGCATTCGTGGGAAGCTCAGTCCCCGTTTCATCGGACCTTTTGAGGTACTTGAGAGATGTTGGGTTTAGGTTAATAAGGATCTAATAGGGGAAAAAAACACCTAGAGGGGGGTGAATAGGTGTAAACAATAAACACTCAAAAAATCATTGTGCGATAAAACCCAATGCGGAAAAATAAAAGAACACACAAGATTTTTACGTGGAAAACTCCAAACCGGAGTAAAAAACCACGGGACCGATAACACGGCGAAATCCACTAGAGTTAACACACGTACAAGGTGATATAACGTACTCACAGACGACTCAACCTTTTACCATACGCCCCTAGTCGATCTTCCCGCTCGCTCCACGACGCTTCTCGAATCCACGATCCGCGCCCAACGCTGAATCCACAGCGTCCAACGTCGAGTCCACGACGTCCAACCGAATCCACGGTCTTCACCCAATGGTACGCTTCGAATCCACGAACGCACCTCGCTCCGAATCCACGAAAGCGATAACACCTTGAATCCACAAGGCCACGCGAGTCCACGCGCCGATTTTGGGGTAAATCGTTGTTTGTTTGGGTGGTGATGATCCGCCGAATACTTAGATCAAGAGTAGATCGGAAATACCATCTAAGTATTCATTAGTTTGATTCAACTCAAGATGTGAGTATGAAAACCTAGAATCAAACTAATCAATATAGATGAAGAAAACATAGAATCATTTCTATTGATTTCCTTTCTTCTCTATATGTGGATCTAAGGCCGTATAAAATGATATGTGAAAATGACGGCTCTATTTGGATTCACCCTAGAAAAATGACCATAGGGTTTATTTATAGGTTAGAAACCCTAGGAAGAATATTCGGATCAAAAACAAACTTTTCTGGAAAGTTTTACCGACGGCGATCCGGATTGTATAAGCCACGATCCGGATCGCAGACGCACAGAATGCAGTTTCCAGAAAATCACCTGTTCGGGATCCGGATCATAATCCACGATCCGGATCGTTCATACATTTTCACAAAACATCCCATTCGGGATCCGGATTGTACAAGCTGTGATCCGGATTGCAGCAATGTATGAACGAACACCTTTCGGGATCCGGATTGAAAGTCCACGATCCGGATCCTGAACATGTCCCATGTCCAGTTTTTGATGAATAAGCAGTTAAAACCTCTTCCAGGTGTTTCTACACTATAAGAAGTATTCGGATCATCAAAATTATTTAGTTAAACGTACCTGATCCTTTTGAATTCTTCTTTCTTGAGATTGAGGTATACGATCCGAAGTTTCTTCATCTTCAATCTTCAAGACTTAATACAATCACGAAATACGCCAACTCAAATTCCGTAACAATCTCCCCCTTTGGCGGTTTCGTGACAAAACACAGATCCACAAAGAAAATTCAAAAAGATATTTTTGTTGCTATCACCATACAACAAAAATTTACAAAAGAGTTCCAGAAATTAAAAACATGAGATAAACTCCTAAGACAGACTCTAGACTTAGACATCTGTAACCTCTGCACACAGAAAACATTCTTGACAAACAAAATCGTTAGATACCTCAAGAATTGGAACATAGAAAAACCAAGTGCAGAGATAGAGTTTGATCTCACCATGACATTTAAAAGAATCAGATATGTGAAAGAAACATAGTTAAAACCAACATATCTTCTAAGCAGTCGAAAACCAAATGTCAAAGTATGTTAGTCCAACATCAACTTGTTAGTCATATTACATGCCCAAATAGTTAGTCGAATAGTTAGTATAGAAGCATGTCACAAATCACAAAAGAAAACCAAAGTTGAGTTGAGATTCATACTTACCTTGATATCATCGATATTCACAATCATTGTTCAAAGTTCATCATTGTTCATTGTTTTCGCTAACTCTCTCCCCCTTTTTGTCACAAAAACAAGCCAAAACGTAGCATGAGCTACAATATGTAAGGAGAGTAACAAAAAAAATAGAGTTCTAAAAGTATGCACAAACTGAGAAATAAACTAAACAAATCAAAAAGACTAATATCCTGCACAGAAAGAAGAAGAAAAGAGTCAAAAACGGTCAGTCGTCAGAATCTGAATCGTCAGAAGGAGTGCAACCCATGTTAGACAGTATCTTTTGCACCCGCTTGTCCATTGAATTTATCTTCTTTGTGATGGTAATGTGAGCTGCTGTCGTTAGTTCAAGTTCATTGGCAATCCTTTGTTGTTCTTTCAAAATTTGTTCCTGTTTGATGGATAGCCGCTGTTGCAATTTGAAGATCGAAGTTAATGATGCTTCATCATCATTTCCAGTTTCTTGTTGAGACGGTGAGGCCGAGGTGCCGTCCGAAGGCTTCTTTCCATTAACATGAGGTAACTTGTGAAGTGACTTCACAATTGTTGATTCATCTATCATACCACAACTGTGCTGATATGATGTTGAGCTTACATCAATACCGAATTTTTGCAAGATCCTCATGATGATTAGAGGAAACGGAAGTCGCTCAAGGGGATGAGGATGCACAATGTACCTTGACATTCTATTCCAAATTATATAGGGAATATTCATGTTTAATCCAATAGCCTCAGAGGGATTCCCTGAGATACAGGAATAGGAGTCGCTCCCACCTCACAACCTTGGTTTGCATGTTAGGCAAAATGTTGTAGCACGTGATGAAGTTTAGAAATCGGTACTCCAGTCGTAGATACTTGGACCTTACACCCTTACCATCAGCTGATTTGGTTCCTTCCAGACAAATCTTGTCGATCACAGTTTGCCACAATTCTTTTGTCAAACTTTTTCCTTTCAAAAAGTTAATCCCCGATGTGCTCGATTCCATTCCAAGAACTTCACCAATTAACTGCGGTGTGATTTTAAGCTTCATTCCTAGGACATTTGTATAAAAATACATAGACCCATTTTCAGTCTCCTGAAGATGTCTCGCATTCGTGTAGAAAGTTCTCACACGATACAAACAATATCCGAGAAGTTCAGGAAAACGGCAGACTTGAAGAAGAGAAGCTTGTTCAATCAATCTTCCAAATTCTGGTGAATGATTGCGAAGGGCTTCAATGTTGACATGACGTTCTCCGATGCATTCACGTCGTTCAAAAGCTCGAAGACGGTCAGAATTAACGACTACCTCTTCAACACGTGGCGGAGAGTCAGGAGCTATTGGTGCATCAATGTTAGTGTCTCGTCGTAATCCATAACGTCTAGCAAGTCGTTTCCGTTTGAAAGAGATAATTGGAGTAGACATAGGAACATTCCCAGTATTCATTGGTGCTTTCCCTTTTCGGTTAGATTTTGAAGGCAATACCTCATCATCATCATCATCAGTCAGCATATCCCAGTGTACTTCATCAGGGTTCTTTTCAAGTTCAGTGTCACTTATAACTTCCACTTCTCCTTTTCGTTGAACTTTCTTGGCGCGCTTCAATTTGTTGGTTGGTCGAGTGAGTACCATCGTGACTAGTAGCAGAATCAACCAGGAGAATGCCATTGATTCTAGTGCTTTGAGTTTAAGAAAGTGTCCTGTGAAAACCAACTCAAGAACATATGAAAAATCGTCAATTTTGAAAAATTTGAAAACATTGTACCTAGACAATCATAATCATATAGAGAAGCCAAGAATCAAATTAGTTTTCCAAAAAGAATTTTAAAAATAGATCAAATCCATGATTTACAAAAATTCCTCTTTTATGCCCTAAAACCGAATTTTTAGAAATCGAAGCCTAAAAATCGTTAATCAAGTGAAATCCCAGCATAAAAGTAAAACTAATTGACCCAGAGTTCTTATTTCAAAAGAAATTTGATCAAAAACCATTCACAAACGAAAAAATTCCAACTTTTCAACTCACGTTTGATGAAAAACCATAAAAACTGTGAAAAACCGAGTTTTGATCATGAAAACTTACTTGAATCCGAAGAACTTTGAGTTTTGAAGCACCAGGAAGCAAGAAATCTAGAGAGAGAAACTCTAGAAGCTTGAAAACCAGAAATTAGGGTAAAGAAATCTCGAATCTGAAAGTTTCTATATAGAACCCTAGCCGTGATCCGGATCGGCCGAGAATGTGATCCGGATCGGCCACACGCAGGAAAAATCCTGCGTTCGGGATCCGGATCACTTGCCACGATCCGGATCGGCTACACCTTTTTCTTCAGAAAAATTAAGAAAAATACAATAAAATCCAGAAAAAGTATGTAAGCACATTACCATGTCAACTTTAAACAAATGACATCGTTTCACACAACAAGAAATAGATTATGAAAAATCTATCAAAAATATCCAAAAATGAAACGAAGATTTACGAAAGTTAAAACACTTAAAGTTGAACAACTTCAATTACATCTATCTTGATCCTATGTGTAATGTCTTTATCAAATCATCAATTTCAGTAAAGAAAATGAAGTACCAAGATCAATAGATGTTTGAAATCCCAGATAAGTTAGATAATATATCTAGACAATCTGTTGAAGGAGTGGCTCTTTGAGCATCTTAAATCAAAAATCCCACCTTATACCAACCATGAAATACGACTGAGTCAAGTATTTCAATATGAGTTTCATCAACAATTTTTCAAACAAAATTTGCTTTTCATTCATGGAGTATCTTTTTCTTTCATTTTCTCCATGTGGTGGTAGTTTTCACACTCCTCATTGGGATGTAACTCTTTCCACATCTTTTGAGCATTTCACATTTCATTGACTCCCCCTCAATTGGCTATCAATTATTTAATATATAAAGTATTCAACCAAACCATTGATCTCGAATTCATACTCGACTAAGCAATCAAATATGATAATGACTATACCAAGAGATCATTGAGAGAGAAATTGACTTTGATCACAGAAAGATGGTTTAATTAACGTAAATGATCATTGCAACATTGAAACATTATGACATCAAAAACATAATAAATTTCTAAATGCATAAAAGGATGCAATTAAAGTCAATTATGATTTATGCTCAATTAGTGTGCTATGTACAGAACATAGATAAAGAACAAAACAAAAACAAGAACAAAAACAAAACCTAATCTAAGCAAAGGTTTCAAAAGAGTTTATTTCAAGGAAAGCATGCCAATTGCTTTTCGCAAGTGAATAAAACGTTTTTGATCCAAAGGTTTTGTTAAGATGTCGGCTAATTGATCCTCAGTTGAAATATATGACAGTTGAAGAATGTTTGATTCAACTAGCTCTCTAAGAAAATGATATCTAAGTTCAATATGTTTTGTTCTAGAGTGCAACACAGGGTTTTTAGAAATGTTAATAGCACTAGTGTTGTCACATAAAATGGTTACCGAAGATGTTGAAATTCGGAAATCGCTCAACACGCTCTTCATCCAAATCAATTGGGTTGAACAACTTCCTGCAGAAATGTACTCCGCTTCGGCAGTCGAGAGTGCTATGCAGTTCTGTTTTTACTGTGCCATGCAACAAGGCAGTGGCCGAGATAGAAGCATGCACCACTCGTGCTTTTCCGGTCATCCACCGATCCAGCCCAATCGGCATCTGAGTATCCAACAATATCCAAAGTCGTTCCCATAGGATACCAAATTCCGAAATTGATTGTACCTTTGATATACCGGATGATCCGTTTCACCGCTTTCAGGTGAACCTCCTTCGGTGCTGATTGATATCTCGCACAAATCCCAACACTGAAGGATATATCCGGGCGACTAGCCGTGAGATATAGTAGACTTCCAATCATACTGCGGTACAGTTTCTCGTCTACATTCTCACTTTGTGATTCACTTCCAAGTCCCTTATGGCTAGTTCCCATTGGAGTCGGAAAATCTTTAGAATTTTCAAGATCAAACTTTTTGACCAACTCCAGTGCATACTTGGATTGACACAAGTGAATTCCTTCATCGTTTTGCTTAACTTGTAATCCAAGAAAATAATTCAATTCGCCCATCATGGACATCTCAAATTCGCTTTCCATGGTCTCCGCGAATTTAGAAGCATCATTATCTCTCGTTGCTCCAAAAACAATGTCATCAACATAGATTTGAGCAACTATGAAATTGTTTTGATAATGCTTCACAAAGAGAGTCCTGTCAGCTCCCCCTCGAGTGTAGCCCTTTTCCAAAAGGTGCTTTGTCAACCTTTCGTACCATGCTCGCGGTGCTTGTTTCAGACCGTAAAGAGCCTTTTTCAGTCGAAAAACATGGTTAGGTAGTTTATGATCCACAAAACCTTTCGGTTGAGCTACATAAACTTCCTCATTTAAAAATCCATTTAAAAAGGCGCTCTTAACGTCCATTTGAAATAATCTGATTTTGAAATGACAAGCGATCGCAAACAATATACGAATGGACTCGAGTCTAGCTACAGGGGCGAAGGTTTCATCAAAGTCTATACCTTCTACTTGAGAATAGCCTTGAGCAACTAACCTTGCTTTGTTCCTGATGATAGTACCTTCTTCGTTTTTCTTGTTCTTGAAGATCCATTTGGTACCTATCACATTGTGTTGCTTCGGAGGCTTCGTCAGTTCCCAGACTTTGTTTCGCTCGAATTGATGGAGCTCTTCCTGCATTGCTTTAATCCAATAATCATCTTGGAGAGCTTCATCAACATTCCTTGGTTCGATTTGAGATACATAGCATGCAAATCCGCAAACCAATTGTCTCCGTGTTCTAACTCCTTCTTGTGGATCTCCAATTATGTTCGATTCAGGGTGATCCTTGGAGATGCGTAACGTTTGAGGTAGAGGAGTAGGCGGAGGTACACGAGATGATTCCTGCACATCAGATAAGCTTGAAGAACCGTTAGATGCATCAACATTATTATCGAAAGAATTGTTAGAAGAAGATGCATTAGCAGGTGTATCATCATCAAGAGAGATATCGAGGGTAGATTTTTCAGATTCAAAATGAAAAGCTTCATCTACCTTAACATTTATCGATTCTACGATCGTCTTAGATTCTAAGTTAAAAACTCGATATGCTCTACTGTTTGTAGAATAACCTAAGAAAATCCCTTCGTCACTTCGAGAGTCAAATTTTCCAAGATTTTCGCGATCACGCAAAATAAAACACCGACTCCCGAAAATGCGAAAATATTTGATATTAGGTTTTCTACAAAACCATAGTTCATATGGTGTATTAAAAGTCCCCGGGCGCAAATACACTCGATTGATAACATAGACAGCCGTGTTCACCGCTTCAGCCCAAAAATATAAAGGAAGGTTCCGGCTATGAAGCATAACACGAGCCATCTCCTGTACGACCCTGTTTTTGCGCTCGACTACACCATTTTGTTGAGGTGTGTAAGGTGCAGAGAATTCATGTTTAATGCCGTTAGAAGAGCAAAAATCAATGAATTTGGAATTTATGAATTCCCCACCTCTATCACTCCTAACTCGAGTAATCCTTTCATTCTTTTCAATCATAATACGATTGCAAATTTCGAGAAAAGAATCAAAAGTATCAGCTTTTTCTTTTAGAAAGGCTACCCAAGTATATCTAGAAAAATCATCAACCAACAAAAAAATATACCATTTACCTCCCAGAGATGGTTGACGAGTTGGCCCCATTAAGTCCATATGCAAAAGTTCCAAAGGCCGTTTTGTACCTATGTGGTTCAAATTCTTGTGTGCAGTCCTAGACTGTTTTCCCTTTTGGCAACCGCCACACACAAGGTTTTGTTCAAAAGAAAGTTTCGGAACCCCCTTGACCACATCTTTATTTGAAATTCTAGCAAGTTCCTTAAAGTTTATGTGACCTAGCCTTTCATGCCAAAGTGTTTCATTTTTCAAAGATGCTAGGTTACATTTTTCAGAAATCTTAGAAGGAACTACATAACAGTTGTTTTCTGATCTAACCCCCTTTAAAAAGAAAGCATGGTTCATGTCAGTTACAGTGCATTTATCAGATGAAAAATTAACTGAATAACCATTATCACACAGTTGACTTATGCTTATGAGGTTAGTCTTAAGGCCATGAACAAATAATACATTATCTAGAACCGGGCCATCTGGAATAGCTACCGTTCCCTTTCCAACAATTTTGGAAGACCGACCATCTCCGAAAACAACAAGTCCTCCGGAGTTTTTCTCAAATGTTTGAAAACAGTTTTTATCGCCGGTCATATGACGGGAACACCCGCTATCCAGGTACCAAGACGAACTATCATATGCATGCAAAGAAACATTGGTAGCAAGACAGGGAAAGATTTCACCTTTGCGCACCCAAACCTTTTTGGAGTGCGTCGGTAATGGTCGTGAAGTTGATTTCCTAGGTGAGAGCGTCTTGCTTGAAGAATTGCTGCTCCTTGATGATGTCGTCTTGAGAGGTGTACTACCAAGGCTCTTTTCCGTCAATTTGATTGGAGTTGTTTCCCGAGGAATAGCCCTTTTGGTAGTTGTTGCAAGATGTTCTTGAGGTGTGCGTTTGGCTCCAGTCTTGCAGTTTCTTCTTATGTGCCCTGAAATGCCACAACGAAAACATACCTTGGATCTTGTCGATTCCGAAGAAGATGTAGTAGGTTCGTTGTCGTTGCTTGTCGTGAACACCGGTGTCGGAGGAGGAGATACCGACGGAGGCACAAATACTGTACCACTCGAACTTGGAATGTCTCCAGTTTGAGTGTATCCGAGGCCGAACTTGTTTCTTTGACCGAGACCAAGAAGTCTGTCCAACTTACTCCTTCCAGAAGAAAATCTCTGTAAGTCATCCTTTAGTTGGCGTATGGTCTCCGTCATTTCCAATTTTTCCTGTCGGGCCTCGCCGTTGAGCTTCAAGAAGTAATTCGCTTTGTTCACCATGTCTACATAACTCTTCTCGAAATGCTCATTGGACTCTTGAAGGGAAACATTTGTCTTAATCAGATTGTCCCTTTCCACTTCAAGATCGGTTGAGATAGAGGTTACTCTTTTTACTTCATCTTCAAGATCCAGTAATCTCTCTTTCAACCCCTTGTTTTGTTTAGCCAATTTCTTTGAATCCCTCAAAAGCTTATGGTAGGCTAAAACAAAATCTTCACCTTCCGAATTATCTGACTCATCGTCCGTTGCAATCTTTTCCACAGTGGAGTTGGACAATGACTCGGATGTACTTGCCATTAAGCACATGAAGGGAGAAGATGTAGTGGACGCGTGGAAAGCTGTCGCGTTGTCTTCTTCATCACTTGACGATGACTCATTTGACGTGGAGTTGTCATCCCAAGTAACTACTTGCATCGCCTTCTTCTTTGCCGGATTCTTGTTGGGACATTCCGTTGCTATGTGGCCGTAGCCTCGACATTTGAAACACTGAACTTGTCCCTCAGAACTTTTCTTATCCTTTGAGAAGTTCTCCTGGCTTCTTGACTTGTAACTTGAAGGACCCTTGCCTTTCTTCGACTTTCCGAAGGATTGAGTTTTGCTTGAATTTCCCCTTCGAAAGTTGCGGCGAAACTTCCTTGTCAAGAGAGCGAGCTGCTTCTCAAAGTCCTCCATAGAAATGTTCTCGTCGTCGTCCGAGGAGGATGAATCCGCGTCTTCTTCTTTAGTTGATTTCAATGCGTAACCTGAAGACTTAGAAGAGGATGCCTTTCCAGAAGAATAGTTAGTAGGAAAAGTCATTTCATAAGTTTGTAAAGCACCTACTAATTCTTCTACACGCATTTCGTCCGGGTGTTTAATTGTTTCAATGGCTGCAACCTTCGGGCGAAATCGTTCAGGAAGAGTTCTTAGAATTTTTCTTACAACTTTAAATTCTGGAATCTTCTCTCCCAAGTTAGCACATGAGTTCACGATGTCTTGCAATCGTGTGTAATAGTCAGTGAAGGATTCATTCTCTGCCATAGAGATAGAGTCAAACTTGCTCGTGAGCATTTGCAGTTTCTGAATCTTCACTAAGTTAGTTCCCTCATGCGTAACTTGAAGAACATCCCAGATTTCTTTCGCAGTCTCACATGCCGAGACGCGAGAGAACTCAGTTTGTGACAAAGCATTAAATAGAGCATTAATCCCTTTGCCATTGTAAGAAGATAAGTCTATCTCTTCCTTGGTCCATTTCGACCTAGGTTTTAAGGTGCGAACATCATCTAAAATTTCAGTTGGATTAGACCATCCTAATTCAATTGATTGCCACACCCTTTCGTCGATGGAAATTAAGAAAGCTTTCATCCGTACTTTCCAGTACGCATAATTAGTTCCATCAAAGAAAGGGGGTCGATTGATGTTTCCACCTTCAACCATTGTTTACAACCCTATTCCCGCTCTGATACCACTTGTTGGGTTTAGGTTAATAAGGATCTAATAGGGGAAAAAACACCTAGAGGGGGGTGAATAGGTGTAAACAATAAACACTCAAAAAATCATTGTGCGATAAAACCCAATGCGGAAAAATAAAAGAACACACAAGATTTTTACGTGGAAAACTCCAAACCGGAGTAAAAAACCACGGGACCGATAACACGGCGAAATCCACTAGAGTTAACACACGTACAAGGTGATATAACGTACTCACAGACGACTCAACCTTTTACCATACGCCCCTAGTCGATCTTCCCGCTCGCTCCACGACGCTTCTCGAATCCACGATCCGCGCCCAACGCTGAATCCACAGCGTCCAACGTCGAGTCCACGACGTCCAACCGAATCCACGGTCTTCACCCAATGGTACGCTTCGAATCCACGAACGCACCTCGCTCCGAATCCACGAAAGCGATAACACCTTGAATCCACAAGGCCACGCGAGTCCACGCGCCGATTTTGGGGTAAATCGTTGTTTGTTTGGGTGGTGATGATCCGCCGAATACTTAGATCAAGAGTAGATCGGAAATACCATCTAAGTATTCATTAGTTTGATTCAACTCAAGATGTGAGTATGAAAACCTAGAATCAAACTAATCAATATAGATGAAGAAACATAGAATAGATCTATTGATTTCCTTTCTTCTCTATATGTGGATCTAAGGCCGTATAAAATGATATGTGAAAATGACGGCTCTATTTGGATTCACCCTAGAAAAATGACCATAGGGCTATTTATAGGTTAGAAACCCTAGGAAGAATATTCGGATCAAAAACAAACTTTTCTGGAAAGTTTTACCGACGGCGATCCGGATTGTATAAGCCACGATCCGGATCGCAGACGCACAGAATGCAGTTTCCAGAAAATCACCTGTTCGGGATCCGGATCATAATCCACGATCCGGATCGTTCATACATTTTCACAAAACATCCCATTCGGGATCCGGATTGTACAAGCTGTGATCCGGATTGCAGCAATGTATGAACGAACACCTTTCGGGATCCGGATTGAAAGTCCACGATCCGGATCCTGAACATGTCCCATGTCCAGTTTTTGATGAATAAGCAGTTAAAACCTCTTCCAGGTGTTTCTACACTATAAGAAGTATTCGGATCATCAAAATTATTTAGTTAAACGTACCTGATCCTTTTGAATTCTTCTTTCTTGAGATTGAGGTATACGATCCGAAGTTTCTTCATCTTCAATCTTCAAGACTTAATACAATCACGAAATACGCCAACTCAAATTCCGTAACAAGAGAGTGGGCCCTGTTGCGTACCGTGTTGCACTTCCCCCACGCCTTGCAGGAGTACATGATGTTTTCCACGTCTCAACTTTGAGGAGATATATTTTTGATCCTTCGCACATGATTGACTTCACTCCACTTGAGATCGGTGAGGATCTAGGGTACGAGGAGCGCCCGTTGCGGATTCTGGCTCGAGAGGTGAGAGAATTGCGCAACCGGGCTATACTGTACGTGAAAGTATTGTGGAGTAATCACGAGGAGTGGGAGGCTACTTGGGAGCTGGAGACGGCGATGATGGATGCTTATCCCCACCTGTTTGAGACTCCTGACTGAGGTATGTTTAGTTTCGAGGACGTAACTTTCTTTTAGAGAAGGGAGAATGTGATGATCCGGATCTCCGTGGTGGATTTGCAGGGCGAGTAGTGGCTTCTGGAGGCCTATGTCGTGTGCTAGAGTTGGTTGTGCATGAATCGGATCCCAAATTTGGAACCGGCGCGAAAATCGGATCAAGTTTGCTTTTCCGGGGGGCTTCCAGCAAATTTTAGGATTGGAATTTGGCAAAACGGACATCGGATTTGGACTCAGCACGCAAAAACGATGAAAATGGACTATTTACTCGAATTTTTCGGAGCCCGAGTGCGCGAAAACGGATTTTGAGGCCCTGATTACTGTTCCGGCGGCCGGGGCAGCGCCGGCGGCGATGGGCAGGCGGCGGAGCGCGGCCGCGGGCAGGCGAGGCGCGCTCGGGAAGGCCGGTCCACGGGCCGTGGGAGTGCATCGGGCACAGCCAACGCAGCGCCCGGCACATGGCGCGCTCTGATTCGCCGCAATCAGCGCCGTGTCGGGCGCTGATTGGCGGCGTGTACGGCGGCACACGGGCGGCCACCCGCGTCAACCAATGCGGGCGCCACGCGGCGCCTCGCCATTGGGCGCCGCCAGCCGCCCCCTATGCAGGGGCGGGACACCCGGTGCCCCGCGAGCAGGTCCCCTCCCGCTGTTTAGTGGAGCGGGACACGCGGCGCCCTGTGGTTGGCCGGCGCCAGTGTCCCGTGTTCGGCCGGATTTTTTTGTGAGGAGCCCGAAATGGAGTTGCCAATTGATCCTCTTGCCTATTTAAGCCACTTCTCTCCCCCTATTTTTGAATTTTAGAGATCCTTTAGAGCTCCTATTTTGACAGAGTTTTTCTTCTACAAGTCCTCCACCTTCTGTAGAATTTTGGGAATTTTTGGAGTCCACAACATCGGTGTTTTTCCCGTTCCGGCGCGCTTCGACGTTTTCTTTTTCCGTGGTTTTCTCCATCGCTGTTTCTTCCGTGCACTCCCCTGGACAGACTCGAAGGAATTTTTAGCCGATTTCTGCTGCATCATTTCCACGAGAGGTATATTTTCGATTTCCGTATTTACTGCTTCTCTCAGTTTTGGATTTTTAGTGGGTTTCCTGGATCATCTCTGAACCCCTTCCCTGCTGTGGAATTTTTCTGGACAGCTGAGATTGTTCAATTTTATTTCGGTGCTTGGTTATCGGATTTTGGTCTGTGAGGACGCGATCGACATCTACGCTCGCAAGGATCGCAACTGTATTTTTCTTGGAATTTTTGGAAGACATTTCGCAGGTGAAATTTCACTGTTTCGTGGACTGATGTGCGACAGCGATGTCGTTTTACTGATTTTGGATTTACCGCAGTGTTTTGCTCATATCTCGGTGACCGGGAGGGCTTTTTGACTAATTTTTGGTGCGTTGGAATCGTGAGAGCCTGAGGATCTCGCTCGTCCAGTTTCGTCTTATCTGGACTCCTGACTGACATGCTCATCCAGGTGGGTTGGATTTTCCTCCAAGTCTGCGGACTTCTTTCTAATTCTAGTTTGATAGAACTCAGCATGCTAGTATAGGTGCTAATACTGATGTATCTTGTTATTATTGGAATTATGGTACTTGACTAGCACCCCGTCATTTATTGCATAATGTTGATCAGACTTGTAGAAAAACTTCACTTGGGCTAGTTGTTGTATTTTGACATCCCTACACACTTTTATTATTATTCTAGTCATAGTGTTTCTCCTCGCCTGGACAGTGGGACGAGTGGTCGGGATAGTGTAGGGTGCATGTTGCGCTCGTGCCGGAGGGCCGAGTGGAGTTTGGTAGCTGAGGACAGATCTGTACTAGAGTTAGGGAGCCGTGGGTAGACGGTGATCCCGAGCCGTGGAGTTTCCGGCTGATGTTGTCAGTGGTTGATTGTGGTTATTATCGATCTGATTGATCGTGGATTGGACTATAGCCTGCATGAGCCGTATGGAGCTCGACAGAGATACGCGGATACTTCCTCGGTGGGGTCGCTCCCCTCGAGTGCCTCTCCGGAGCTGGGCCTGTTACTTTGCTATCGCGACTTGTCGACGCAGTCCGAGTAGGACCCCCTACGTAAATCCCGTCCTTGTGGGGATGTGTGGTAGTAGGTTGGCACATATTTGACTGGACCCTATGCGGCAGTCAGTATGATTGGGTTGATTGAGCATATTGAGTAGATGCACTTTATCCCCAGTATCATTCTTTGAGCATATTAGATAGAGACATGATAGCTGTAGAGTATTTTCTGTAATTTATCACCTTTTCTGCATTGTTATCTTATGCCTCTAGTAGACTTAGTGGGCAGACCATAGTCTTGGAGACGGTACCCACTGAGAACTACTGTTTGATGTAGTTCTCACACCCGATGCGATGTTGTTGCAGAGGCATCTACTCCTGTTCCTACACCTGGTGTTGCTGCTTCTTCTGATCGATGTAAGGGCGTGGCCAAGTAGTTCCCTTCCCCGCACTTAGAGAGTTAGTGGTACCCCGTAGACTGATTTACTGTATTGGACAGTCTGGATTTTATTGTATATTTATTTTGAGAGTTAGCCTTTATGTATTATTACTCCTGAGAGTTGTATTTTAGAGAGACTCTTGTATTGTGAGGATCAGATTTGTATTGTATTGGAGTTGTACCTTTTTTAATGTCGTACCTTACTTTTCGCTCTGATATATGTATAGTGGTAATAGTTTCTTTTGCAGGTTAGTCGCTTCGTCTATACGGGGTATCCCGTATGGGCGGCGGATCTGTTGGCGGGCCCAGGTCGCAGTTTCGACCTCGGGGCGTGACAGGGCCGCCAACGCACTGCAGCTGGACCGCCAGGATCAAGCCACGCGGCTTGATCCGGCTGGGCGTGCGCCGCGTGTCCCACGCGGGGACCGCGTGCCGCAGCGCCCACGTGCGCCCGCGGCCCAACGAGCGCACGCCGCATGGCTGCTGCCGACCAATCGTAACCCGCCACACGTCCAGCCACGCGTCTAGCCTCGCGCTCCGTGGACCGCACCTACAGCGCCAGCCCAATAGGCTGCTGCAATGTGGCCTCTTGCGGTCCACGGCTTTCCCGTGCACCCGAAAACATCAAAAACTTCCGGTTGCCCGTTTTCGCGCGTCTGGACTCAGAAAAATACATCCAAATAGCCGATTCCCATCGTTTTTCCATGCTGAATCCAAATCCGACCTCCGTTTTGCAAGAAACCACTTAAATTTTTTGACGAAGTCATCCGGATAGACAATCTCGATCTATTTTTCGCGCTAAGTCTAATTCTGGGGTCCGATTTGCGCGCAACCATCGCCATCACACAACATAGGCCTCCAGAAGTCGCTGATCACACTGCAAAACCCCCGCGGAGATCCAGATCATCACATCATCCCCCACTAAAAGAAAGTTTCGTCCTCGAAACTAACAAATATCAACGGGAGTCTCAAACCAAAAGGGTGGGGATCCATCACCACCGCCACCAGCTCTCAATTCGTCACTCGCTCCCTGTGATTACTCCTTAACAACAACAACAACAACAACAGCAACAACATGTACGGTAAAGCCAAGTTGCGCAATTCCCTCACCTCACAAGCCAGAATTCGCAACGGGCGTCCCTCGTACCCCAGACACTCACTGGTCTGCCGTGGAGCGAGTCAATCACGAGCGAGGGGTCCAAATATATCTCCTCCGAGCTGAGACGCGGAAAACAACCAGGACTCCAACAAGTCGGGGGAAAAGAGAAACAAATCTGTAACCACCAAACCAAAACACTCCACAAATCTCCACCTCACTGCCAACTCATCCAAGAAACCTGAAGTACACACACACAACCATCAATGTAAGAAAGGAGTCCAACATCAAGAACATTATACACCCCAACTCTTAGTTTAGAAAATCGCCGAAAATAGTGAAAAGTCTGAGAATCCCGAAAGGTTGGTGCCTTCGCCCAAATCAAGCTGTTCCTATTGTGACAAACACCCTGCTCTCGCTCCTCATCAGGCTAGGGTCCTCACTCTGTCACTCGCGGATCCTGACCATCAGGCTAGGGTCCTCACTCTGTCACTCGCGGATCCTGACCATCAGAGTGGGCTGCACAACCGCAGACTACAATCGAAATTGGACCTCCAGGGACACAACCTCAAGCCCTGCTCGCCACATCAGCTCCATACGCGACGCCAGCTGTGTAACCATCAAACTCAACTCTCGACTGCTCTCCCGCTCAAAGCATCCGCTACTACATTGGCTCTGCCGGGGTGATACTGGATGCTCAACAATAACACAACCGTAACTCCAACCGCCGGCATCGTCTCAAGTTCAACTCCTCCTGAGTGAAAAAGTACCTTAGACTCTTGAGGCTGGTGAAGATCTAACAATGCTCACCACAGCTTCAGAGCAGACACTACAGCTGCCAACTCAAAGTCAGGTATAGGATAATATTCCTTATAATCCTTCAATGGCCACAAAGCATGGGCAATTACCCTACCATGCTGCCTCAGCACAAATCCAGAGCCGCCGCGGGAGGCGTCGTCAATCTCTGCATCAACACCATGAAGCTGCTCAGACAGGCGTCACTCTAAAAGAACTTAATCCCCTTTTGGTCAAATGAGTGAGGGGGGTGGGAAGCTTCGCAAAGCCTTCCACGAACTGACGGTAATAACTGGCTAAACCACAGAAACACCGCATCTCAGAGATAGTCGTCGGTCTCAACTAATCTTGAATAGCATCCACTTTTGTTGGGTCTACTGTCACTCTTGCGGCTGGGACAATGTGGCCCAAGAATGCAACCTCCCGAAGCTCAAACTCGCACTCCTATAACTTGACACACAACTTCTTCTCTCGCAGAAGCTGTAGCACTATCCTCAAGTGCTCCACATCCTCTAAGTCCTTCCGGGAGTAAATCAGAATATTATCGATGAAGACCACTACAACTCTGTCCAAGGACGGCTGGAACAAACGGTTCATCAAATCCATAATTGCGACATGGCATTTGTTAATCCAATTGGCCTCACTGTGAACTCATAATGCTCGCACCGTATCCTGCACGCCATCGTGGCAAGGTCCTCGGCCCTCACCCTCAGCTGGCGGTAACCGGACTGCATATCCACAAAAGTCTCAGTGATCCATCCTTTTCTCTATAGTAATGATGGTGCTCCTCTAGACAAGGCACTAGGTCTAACAAACTACTTGATCCATCAAATCATGCAACTATGGCAATAGCTTTCTCAACTTTACTGGTGCCATCAAATAAGGTGCCTTCAGGGTCAGCGTGGTTCCCCGAACCATGTCAATCACAACTCAATCTCTTTGCCCGGCGGCATCATAGTCGGCTCAGGTGGAAACACATCCGGGAACTCATGGACAATAGAGACACCCTCGAGTCCCAGTGCCGCCGTAGGCACCTCTTCCATTGTCACGTAGAAGGCGATACATCCTCGGCTCATCATCTGTCTGACCCTCGCCAATGGAACTGTCTCTACAACCAGCGTACTCAGACAGCCTCTAAAGACAACTCTCAAATAGTCTCTCCATCACTGCCGCCCACGACTCTGCCTCCCAAGGCTCCAAACTCAATCCTGCGAATCGGGGTTGGTCAAACTGCCGAAACTGGCTCAGTCGATCAACGATGTCCCACTGCTCATCTGCTATCAGCTGTCCACCCTACCTCGGTGCCTCGGCACTAATCGTCGGCACAGAGGGGGCTGCTCGCTCAATCGGCGCCACTAAAATCACTGCCACTGGAGATACTGCAACGGGGTGGTCTCAACGAAAAGAACTGTCGGGGGGTGCCCACTACTCCAAAAATTGTATCATCCTGACCAGCTGCTCACTCTGCCGCTGGTATGCTTCAGACAATCCTGCCATCTGGGCCCGGAGCTCTCTGACCATAATCTAGGTATCCGGCCCGAATCTAACAACTCTGGCTCGACTGCTGCGACAAAGTGTACACGGGTCAGAACTCGGCGTCAGGGAGACACCGCTTACCACGACAAAACCGCACAACAGCACACAACAAACACTCAACCCAATCCAGTGAAAGTCTAAAGCATATCACCCATTCCACAGTATTATGTTGTCTGCAGCAACATAATCGCTTAGAAGGATAAACATGCCAATCACTCATCCCATCCCTTGGGAGAGGTATGAAACTCAATCAGGACTCTCGCTATAAATTACGACTCTCATGAAGTCATCCTACGGTCCAACCACAAGACTAGGGTTTATAAATCCACAATGACACACATTCTAGGCTCTCATACCACTCTAATCTGTCACGCCCCAATCCCAGGTTATCCCGGGATGGGGGGAAACAGCTGTTCCTCCCAACATGTGGAATAGCTTGTTCCACCTGTTGTCGTTGTTGTTGTTATTTTTTTTTTTTTTTCCTTTTTTAATTAAAAAATTTTAATTTATAAGATATTTAAATTTATAAAATTTAAAATTTATTTTTTTTTATTTTATAAATTTTAAAATTTTTAACTTACTCTTTAATAAATCTAAAAATTTAATTTTTAGATTTTTTTAAAAAAATTATTAATTTTTAAATTTTTAAATTTATACAAATTTTATTATAAAAATTTTTAAATTTATACCAATTTTAAAATTAAATTTTTTTCTCCCACTTTTGTAATTTTTTGAGATAATTTAAATTTAAATTTTTAATATTTATAAATTTTTAACTTTAGAGAATTTTTAAATTTTATTGCTTTTAAAATTTTTAACTTTAATTTTTAATAAATTTACAAATTTATAAAAAATTTAAATTTATTAATTTTAAAATTTATACAATTTTTAAAATTTTTAATTTTATTTTTTAATAAATTTATACTAAATTTTTAAAAATTTAAAATTTATATCAATTTTTATATACAAAATTTTGAATTTTTAAAAATTTATAAAGTTTCAAAAACCAAATTTTTTTTAATAATTTTTTATATATATAAATAAAATATAAATTTTAATAAATTTTTTTTAATAAATATTTTAAATTAAATATTTAAAATCATACCAGTAAAATTTTTATCTTAAATTAAAATTTTAATCTCGTCTGTAATTCTTATTCCTCCTTAACTTATTAAACACAATTTTTCTTATCCCCGGTACAATTCTTATACTCAACTCAACACAAAATTACTTTAGTTCCTGCTTATACCTGAACTTATACCTATCCCGAAAATAACCAGTTTTTGCTTATACCCAAACCAAACGCAGCTAAAGGAGTTCTAGCTTGGTTAGAACCTCCAAAACTCGCATTTGAAAAAATCTCCAAAATAAACCCTAAAAACTCTAATTTATCTCTTCTCCTCCAAACAAGAAAAATATGGATAGGGTTGGTTTCCTTTTTTCTCCTAGATCCTCTTCCAAGTACTCTTATCCTTCTCCAACCTTGCCAGAAGATGGAGCTCCAAAATCCAATAATTGTGGCTCTAGGGTTTCTTTCTCTTCTTTAGAAAGAGAAAGTAGAGAAAGAGTGTGGGAGGGGAAATAAAGGTGTGGGAAAGGGGTTGGCTGTGAAACAGTACTTAAAAGAGTGTTATAATTGCACTTAGGCCCTTCAAATAATTGTATTTGCAACTAAACAATCTGCTGCCTCCGCGGCAAGTTTTTGGTGCCCAAAAGCCCAAGGCAACAGCTCTAGAGCCTCAGGTTCAACATTCAAAAGATGACGCGGGCGCTTGCTCAACCATCTAATATCCTTTTCGGACACCCCCAAGGGAAAATCAGGTGCTTGATTAATTAATAAACCAAGTTAGCCTTCTTCTTGGGTTGAGCATCCAGAAGTCGTCTTGGGCACCCATAGATACACTCCGAAAAATATTTCGAACACCCACAGGACCATTCGAATGGCTTAATTTTTATTCCTCCCTCCACGAACTCGAGCTCTCGGGTAGAGCATCTGTTACGGCATTTTGGTGTTGGCATATTTCGTGAGTCAAGTCAGTGAGTTGAGTCGGAGTCTTAAAGGGATCAAATTGTCAATCAGCAATCAAAGACTTAGAGAAGATTCAACAAGAGCTCAAGTTGACACTCAGTGTCTTGAGTCTTGAAGATTGAAGATGAAGAATTGTGGATCAGTTACATCAATCTCAAGAAGAAAGTATTCAAAAGGATCAGGTATGTTTAACTAAATAATTTTGGTGATCCGAATACTTTCTTATAGTGTAGAAACACTTGGATGAATTTTTAATTGCATAAAAATCAAAAACTGGACATGGGACATGTTCAGGATCCGGATCAGATCTTCCAATCCGGATCCCGAAGGGTACTTGTTCATTGGCAATTTCAATCCGGATCCTAGGCCATTCCGATCCGGATCCCGAACATGGGATTTTGCTGAATTGCATGAACGATCCGGATCGGACCTTGCAATCCGGATCCCGAACCCTTGGTTTTCTGGAATCGTCAATCTCGTTACGACGATCCGGATCGCAGTAAATCCGATCCGGATCGCCGTCCTGAAAAATTCCAGATAAGGTATGTTTTTGATTCTTATCTCTTTCCAAAGGTTTCTAAACTATAAATAGACATTTAGGGTTTCTCAAAAACGGGGGAGCATATCTATGATTTTATAAAACACTTGAGAGCAACCCTAGAGGCTAGGTTTTTATCGTTCTTCTTTATAGCCTCTTTTAGGTCAATTCGACGGTTCTTCAAGAACATATCTTTTGTCGAATTGATCTAATCTTTGCTTAGAGATTTCTTCTACGGTTCTTCAATGATAATCTAAGCAAAGGATCACCATCGAAGCCAATATTCTTACCGGCTGAGTTTGCGTCGTGGATTCGACGTGGCATCGTGGATTCGGTGTGCTAAAGGCGTTTCGTGGATTCGAAACGTGTGCTCGTGGATTCGAGTGGCGTTCGTGGATTCGAACGTGTGCAGTGGACGTGCAATCGGTGGAGCGCAAGGTCCGAAGAAGTTGAAGGAGGGGTTGAATCCGTGGAGACGGTAATCACCTTGTTATTCTTCTATTCTTAGTGGATTGTTATTGCGTGGACATCCAATCGGTGAGCGCAAGGTCCGAAGAAGTTGAAGGAGGGGTTGAGTCCGTGGAGTCGGTAATCACCTTGTTATTCTTCTTTTCTTAGTGGATTGTTATTGCGTGTTGGTCCCGTGGTTTTTCTCCTGGATTGGAGTTTCCACGTAAATCTCGGTGTGCTATTTTTATTTTCCGCATTGGTTTTTATTTTGCACTGAGATTGGTTTTTTAAGTATTACACCTATTCACCCCCCTCTAGGTGTTTGATAGTACCTATTTAGATCCTTGTGGATCCTTAAAAACCAACAATTGGTATCAGAGCGGGTTTTAGGTTTATCTATCATGTCGGGTGAAAGTGGTAATATTTTTAGACCTCCTCTTTTTGATGGGACCAATTATGCATATTGGAAAGTGCGGATGAGAGCTTTTCTCATCTCTATTGATGAGCGTGTTTGGCAAACCGTTGAATACGGTTGGGTGCATCCTGTTGAGGAAGTAGGAAATTCTACTACCCCAAAACCTCGCTCTAGATGGTCCAAAGAGGAAATCGAAAGATCTTCTTACAATGGGAAAGGTATGAACGCTTTATATAATTCTCTTTCCTCGACTGAGTTTACACGAATTTCCGCGTGTGAAACCGCGAAGGAAATTTGGGATATTCTCAAAATTACACATGAGGGTACTAATCTTGTAAAAATTCAAAAGCTCCAGATGCTTACAAGTCAATTTGACTCTATTCATATGGAAGAGCATGAATTGTTTACAGATTATTACACTAGACTTCAAGATGTAATTAATACATGTGCTAATTTAGGAGAAAAGATCCCGGAGTCGAAAATTGTAAGAAAGATTCTTCGGACTCTTCCGGAACGGTTTAGGGCAAAGGTTACCGCCATTGAAACCGTTAGTCATCCGGATGAGATGAGTGTAGAGGAATTAGTAGGTGCTTTGCAAACTTATGAGATGACTTTTCCTACTAATCAAATTTCTTCCAAGTCTTCTTCTAAGCTTACAGGTATTGCATTCAAATCAACAAAGGAAGAAGATGACGAATCAAGTTCCGACGATGAAATCTCTTTAGCCGATTTTGAAGAACAATTGGCGCGGATCACAAAGAAATTTCGTCGGAAATTTTGGAAGAATCGAACCGATGGATCTTCATCCACGAAACCATCTAAAGGATCATCGGGTTCTAAATCCTCTAAACTCAAAGGCGTTGCAAAACCTTCTAAAGAAAAAGAAAAAGATGATTTCGAAGGGGAAATCCGATGTTATCGATGCAAAGGCTACGGCCATATTTCAACGGATTGTCCTTCTAAGAAATCATATAAAAAGAAGGCTTTGCAAGCGAAAACTTGGGACGATTCTAGTTTCGATGAATCGACCTCAAGTGAAGAGGAAAAAGAAAAAGTTGTTGCTTTTCATGCCTCTCAAATTCCCTCTTCTAATTTTTGCTTATCATCTTTGGTCACTGACTCTATTCCTTTGATTTTGCATGAAACATCAACATCCGAGGAGAGTCATCAAGTGAGGGGGAGTCGGACGAAGAAGAACTCGTTGAGGCATACCAACAACTTCTTGCGGAATCGAAAAAGATGGCCAAGCATATCAAGAAGTTGAGGAAGCAACGACTTGAAGTTCAAGACGAGAATCAAGCCTTAAAGATCAAACTTCATGATCTCGAGGAGGAACAAGGACATTTATTGGACAACAATAAAATCCTCCAAGAAAAGCTAAACCAATCGGAGACGAACGCAAAATCATATATGGACAAGATTGGTTTTCTTGAAAAGCAGTTTGAAGAGATTCATGTCACCAACCAAGCTTTGACCAAGCAAGTTCATCAACTCAAATCCGACATACAAAGGCTTTCAACCGGTTCCAAGAAATTAGATGGTATGTCCGGATTAGGTCAAACAAGCAAGGTTGGTTTGGGATTCAAGAACCAAACTGTGAAGGCTTCAAGTTCCACAATCAAATTGAAAGGAAGAACTTGTCACCTATGTGGAATTGAAGGACATTTGGTGAAGAATTGCCCGAAAAAGAAAAAGAAAAATCCTTCGGCAACTTCATCTACGGAGCGGACTCAACGGAATCAAAAGACACATCAAGTCAAAGGAGTTCACTCAACCCACCAAAGGTCCGAGCCACAACATCAATCATACAAGTGGATCATTGCGAGGCAAAGACCTAAGGTGGATCAACAGTCAAAGCGGACAACCCCCGGCCACAACGAATCAAGACAACCCAAAATCCAGCGATTTTGGATTCGGAAAGGTGATATCTTTCCTTGTCTTAAGTTCTAAATAGCTTATGACTGTATGTAATGCTTTGATTGGTTTTCCCTTCATATTTTTCTTAATCTTTGCATTACATGTTTTTCAATGCTCTTTGTTTTTATACTTTGTTTTTGAACAAAAGGGTTTTTATTGAACAAGTGCATTGAATAAAAAGGGCTTCACGTTCATTCACTCCAATTTAATTTTATATGGATTATCAACTTTACTCCATAATCATAATCTTGAAGATACTTCATTATAGGAGTTTTTGATAGTTATAAGCATCAAATTTTAGAAATCATGTGTGATCTTTAGATGCTTAATCTATCTAGGTTGTGTGAAGTCTTTGTGACAACACAAGTGCTATAAACATTCCTAAAAATCCTGTGTTGCACACAAGAACAAAACACATTGTTGAGCATTGGTTATATTGACTTTAATTGCATCTTTTCACGCATTTAGAAATCTATTATGCTTTTGACATCATAATATTTCAATGTTGCAATGATCATTTATGTTAATTAAGTCATCTTCTAAGTGATCAAAGTCAATTTCTCTCTCAATGATCTCTTGGTATAGTCATTATCTTATTTGACTGCTTAGTCGAGTATGAATGCGAGATCAATTTTTGGTTGAATACCTTATATATTAAATAATTGATAGCCAATTGAGGGGGAGTCAAAGAAAAGTAAAATGCTCAAAAGATGTGGAAAGAGTTACATCCCAATGAGGAGTGTGAAAACTACCACCACATGGAGGAAAGAGCTACCACCTCGGTCGTCCGAGTACTGTGTGCAGCTACCACATGTATACCAAGCATGGTTTTTCAATTTTTGATTAAATAAAATGCATGTTGAAATACTTGACTCTGTCAAATTTCAAGGTTGGTATAAGGTGGATTTTTAACGAAAGATGCTCAAAGAGCCACTCTCTTCAACAGATTGTCTAGATATATTATCTAACTTATCTGGGATTTCAAACATCTATTGATCTTGGTATTTCATTTTCTTTACCAAATTGATGATTTGATAAAGGCATTACGCATAAGATCATGTTAGATGTGATTGAAGTTGTTCAACTTTAAGGGTTTTAATTTTCATAAATTTTCGTTTCATTTTTGAGTATTTTTGATAGATTTGGTATAATCTATTTCTTGTTGCATGAAACGATGACTTTTGTTTAAAGTTGATGCGCTAAAGTGCTTACATACTTTTTCTGGTTATTATGAAATTTTTCTAAATTATTCTGATGAAAGGGTAGAATTCAAGATTGATGTCATTTGGAAATCTCCGTAAGTCATCTTTGTAAATTCATTACATCTTGATAGAGTTTGGATCTCAAGATTATTTTTGATGACTTGTGTTTGATGAATATAACATGAAAAACTGTTTATAATGTTTTATCTTTGTTTTTCATGATTTAGGAGTAAATCTTTTTAATTTTGTGAAATTAATTGGACTGAATGACATCTTGTTAATTCATTGGTTAAATCACTTAAATTGATTTCTTGATGGAATACAAATCGGTATTTGAAAAGATTCTAAAATCTGGATTTGTTTAAAGGAATTTTGCCTTCTGGTACCGGTACGCAATCTGCATTTTTGTTGTATACCGGAACTGAGCTTTTATCTCTCTTTCTCTATGAACTAATATTGGTAGTGATTTTCTTTTGTCTAGTATGTTCACTGTTTGACAATTTGTGACAAAAAGGGGGAGAAGAGAAATGACGGATCATCAAGAGAGGACAAACGAAAATGGAAAAATGGGGGAGAACGGAAAATGATGATCGTATCACAAAGCGGGAGAACATAAATGCTCAAGACAGGGGGAGAACATGGAGAACATGGAGAACATGTTAGAGATGCTCAAGATAGGGGGAGATAAAGAAAAGATTGAAAGAGCCGAAAAACAAAAGAACCAAAAGGACGAATCAAATGTAGGATTTTAATTTCTAACGACTAACGTTTGATTTTGTTTGGAGTTTTGTTTTGCAGGAATTACATCACTTTAAGACTCCAAGTCCTAAGTCATAGAGTATGTTCTAGGACTGTTTGGTTCAAATGTAATTTTGTATTTATTGGATCTTTCACGCAAAGAAAATCAATGTTTTGGTGATGACATTGAATTTCGATTTTTTGGTTTAAGATGAGTGACTTGAGCGTTTTATGTATTTTTGGGTTTTGTCACGAAATTGCCAAAGGGGGAGATTGTTACGGCATTTTGGTGTTGGCATATTTCGTGAGTCAAGTCAGTGAGTTGAGTCGGAGTCTTAAAGGGATCAAATTGTCAATCAGCAATCAAAGACTTAGAGAAGATTCAACAAGAGCTCAAGTTGACACTCAGTGTCTTGAGTCTTGAAGATTGAAGATGAAGAATTGTGGATCAGTTACATCAATCTCAAGAAGAAAGTATTCAAAATGATCAGGTATGTTTAACTAAATAATTTTGGTGATCCGAATACTTTCTTATAGTGTAGAAACACTTGGATGAATTTTTAATTGCATAAAAATCAAAAACTGGACATGGGACATGTTCAGGATCCGGATCAGATCTTGCAATCCGGATCCCGAAGGGTACTTGTTCATTGGCAATTTCAATCCGGATCCTAGGCCATTCCGATCCGGATCCCGAACATGGGATTTTGCTGAATTGCATGAACGATCCGGATCGGACCTTGCAATCCGGATCCCGAACCCTTGGTTTTCTGGAATCGTCAATCTCGTTACGACGATCCGGATCGCAGTAAATCCGATCCGGATCGCCGTCCTGAAAAATTCCAGATAAGGTATGTTTTTGATTCTTATCTCTTTCCAAAGGTTTCTAAACTATAAATAGACATTTAGGGTTTCTCAAAAACGGGGGAGCTATACCTATGATTTTATAAAACACTTGAGAGCAACCCTAGAGGCTAGGTTTTTATCGTTCTTCTTTATAGCCTCTTTTAGGTCAATTCGACGGTTCCTTCAAGAACATATCTTTTGTCGAATTGATCTAATCTTTGCTTAGAGATTTCTTCTACGGTTCCTCAATGATAATCTAAGCAAAGGATCACCATCGAAGCCAATATTCTTACCGGCTGAGTTTGCGTCGTGGATTCGACGTGGCATCGTGGATTCGGTGTGCTAAAGGCGTTTCGTGGATTCGAAACGTGTGCTCGTGGATTCGAGTGGCGTTCGTGGATTCGAACGTGTGCAGTGGACGTGCAATCGGTGGAGCGCAAGGTCCGAAGAAGTTGAAGGAGGGGTTGAATCCGTGGAGACGGTAATCACCTTGTTATTCTTCTATTCTTAGTGGATTGTTATTGCGTGGACATCCAATCGGTGAGCGCAAGGTCCGAAGAAGTTGAAGGAGGGGTTTGAGTCCGTGGAGTCGGTAATCACCTTGTTATTCTTCTTTTCTTAGTGGATTGTTATTGCGTGTTGGTCCCGTGGTTTTTCTCCTGGATTGGAGTTTCCACGTATATCTCGGTGTGCTATTTTTATTTTCCGCATTGGTTTTTATTTTGCACTGAGATTAAGTTTTTTAAGTATTACACCTATTCACCCCCGCTCTAGTTGTTTGATAGTACCTATTTAGATCCTTGTGGATCCTTAAAAACCAACAGCATCCTCTTGAATCGAGTGCTCAACTGAGCCGTTCGAAAGATTTCGGGCGTTCAAAACTCTGTTTTGGGTGTCCAAAAGTCTGAAACCAAATTCCAACTTCTTTCAAAACTTCCTTTCAATTCGAATTGATTATAGCTTGTTCCAAACACAGCCTAAGCTTCTCCAAACCTATTTTAATCATGTCTAGTATGACATTAATCCACACTTTGCCATTTTACTAAAGTTTAGTGTACTATGTTGAGTTTCAGTATATTACAGTTAAAATATATGTAATACTTGTGAAAATTTAAGTTTGAAATTCAATAAAAGTTTGAATTTTATATACGCCTGTGTGAATTGGACCCTGTTTTTATACATATAAGTGAATAGTGGTTGACTTAAGTCATGAATAGTAACTGTCACGCCTCGGGGTCGAAACTGCGATCCGGGCCCGCCAACAGATCTGCCGCCTATATGGGAAGTCCCGTATAGACGAAGCGCCTAACCTGCAAAAAGAAGGATACTACAGCTATACAGAAATCAGAGCTGAAAAAAATAAACTGCTGAAATAAAATAATATAACTCCAAAAGTATAAGTCTGAATCTCACTACAAAAGTCTCTCAAAAATAAAACCCTCAAAAGTAACTAACAACAATAATCCAGCAGACTGTACTACTAAGCTCTAAAAGGGGTACAGCTAAACTCCAAGGACGGGTAGGGGACTAGCTTGCGACTCCCTCACCTCGATCAGCAACAAAAGGGTCAGCAACTGGAGCAGCAGGAACTGAAAAAGGGGTCCCTGGGAAAAGTCACCACGGCGGGTGTGAGAACTACATCCCACAGTAGTTCTCAGTGGGTACCGCCACCAAGCCCGACAGTCTGCCCACTAAGTCTACTAGAGGCATAAGATAATGGGAAAACTGTAATAATGGAAATATAAGCTGGAAAGAGTCTACAGCTATCATGCCTCTATCTACAATGCTCAAAGGGTGATACAGATGAAATGATGCATCGACTCTAACCCAAATACTCAATCAACCCAATCACAGTGACTGCCACATGGGGTCCAGTCAAACCTGCGCCCACCTACTGCCACACATCCACAAGAGGACGGGACTTACATAGGGCGTCCGTGACTGCCAAAACTGGACCAACCAGAGGGACTGCGTCGACAAGTCGCGATAGCAAAGTAACAGGCCCAGCTCCGGAGCGGCACTCGAGGG
Organism: Tillandsia fasciculata; assembly: GCA_029168755.2. Classification (NCBI taxonomy): domain Eukaryota; kingdom Viridiplantae; phylum Streptophyta; class Magnoliopsida; order Poales; family Bromeliaceae; genus Tillandsia; species Tillandsia fasciculata. Next base: position 14,876,458 of record CM054948.1, read on the forward strand.
GCGCGACCCCACCGAGAAAAGTATCCGCGCATCTCTGTCGAGCTCAATATGGCTCATGCAGGCTATAATCCAAATCCACGATCAATCAGATCGACAATGTCCAACTCACAATACTAACCCACTAGCTGGAGATACTCAACAGCCGGGACCGTCGTCAACCCAACGGCTCCCAAAACAGGACATCCAACTCACAGACGAGAAAGAACCAACCGACACAGTAAGGGTCCGAGAATCCCGAAAGGTCGGTGTCTAGAATCCCAATCAAACAAGAACAGACTCCAGACTCAACCTTTCGAAGTTCTCGACCCCTTACAGTTCGGGAAAACAACTCCCTTGGTAAAACATGCGGAAGAAACCAACCAGGGTCCGAAAGTTCCGGGAGACCAACACCTACAACCCTATCAAACAAGAACAGGTTCCAGGTACAGCCCCCGTAGCTTTCGTCCCGAAATAAGGGAACGGCCCCTAGAACCCAGGTCACCCAAACTCTCTCTCGGGTGAGGAAGTTTGTAATAAAAGATGGCAGTTATTACTGAAAACTATTTTAATCTGAGAAACCCAATTTAATATATTTTAGTTCTTTAATAAAATCAGTTCAAATAAGTTTTATTTTCCAAACCCCGAAGGGCTATTGCCTTCACCCAAATCAAACAAGAACAGGCTCCGGCGACCCCTCGAAGTTTGGAAGGAAAAATATTAGTTTATAGAAATTATGTGTGTCCAAAAACAGTCTGGGTTCTAGGTCCTGCTATCACTAGTATACCCCTGTCACTAACATAGTGACGACAAATAAAACAGAGAAATACGACAATCCGGGACCACCGTTTACCCAACGGCTCCCGCCACAGATATAAGACCAGCTACATCTACCAGACTCCACTCTGCCCCCAAGCACGAGTGTAACATGCATCCCACACTAAGAGAAATCTCGACCACTCAGCCCACTACCTGGGTGAGGAAAACACTATGTCAGGAATAGAATACGAAGTGTGGATATCTAAAGCATAAATAAACCTAGCCCAAGTGAGGGTTTTCTACTGGTCTGGTAATACCTGCAACATATGACAGGGTGCTAGGTCAAGTCCAATACTAACATTTAATCAACACAGATAGGAAGTAATAATCAACATGATCAGAATCACTACATTAGAAAATTCTATCTGATGCAACATGCTTTCTAATACTGCTCACATAATGCATGCTCACTAACAATATAGAGTTAGAGAACCGTCCACCGGTTTTGGAGACGAAGCAACCCACCTGAAGCGCACAACATGTTGGTTTTTATAAGGATCCACAAGGATCTAAATAGGTACTATCAAACAACTAGAGGGGGGGTGAATAGATGTAATACTCAAAAAACCAATCTCAGTGCAAAATAAAAACCAATGCGAAAAATAAAAACAGCACACCGAGATTTACGTGGAAACTCCAATCCAGGAGGAAAACCACGGGACCAACACGCAATAACAATCCACTAAGAAAAGAAGAATAACAAGGTGATTACCGACTCCACGGACTCAAACCCCTCCTTCAACTTCTTCGGATCTTGCGCTCCACCGATTGCACGTCCACTGCACACGTTCGAATCCACGAACGCCACTCGAATCCACGAGCACACGTTTCGAATCCACGAAACGCCTTCAACACACCGAATCCACGATGCTACGTCGAATCCACGACGCAAACTCAGCCAATACAGAATATAGGCTTCGATGGTGATCCTTTGCTTAGATTATCATTGAAGAACCATGGATGGAATCTCTAAGCAAAGACTAGATCAATTCGACAAAAAGTATGTCTTGGAAGAACCGTCGAATTGACCTAAAAGAGGCTAAAGAGAAGAACGATAAAAACCTAGCCTCTAGGGTTGCTCTCAAGTGTTTTCTCAATTAGTCGATAGTTCTCGAGAAACCCTAAGTGTCTATTTATAGGTTAGAAACCTTTGGAAAGAGAAAGCATCAAAAACTGACTTAACAGAATTTTTCCCGCACGGCGGTCCGGACTGGATTTGGCTGATCCGAACTGTTGTCTTTTTTCAGCAATTTTCCTGAAAAAATAGTTCGGGGTCCGGACTGGAATTTCCTGATCCGGACTGTTCATGAGATTTCAGCAAACACATAGTTCGGGGTCCGGACTGAAACAGAGGAGGTCCGGACTGGAATTCCGCATGAACTAAACTATGTTCGGGGTCCGGACTGGATTGGTCTGATCCGGATCCTGAACCTCCAATTTGTCCAGTTTTTGATTTTTAAGCGATGAAAACTTATCCAAGTGTTTCTAAACTACACAAATGAATTTGGATCACTAATATTATTTAGTTAAACGTACCTGATCATTCCGAATCCATTCTTCTTGATATTAGTGTAATTGATCCACAATTCTTCATCTTCAATCTTCAAGACTCAAAACATTGAGTGTCAACTTGAGCTCTTGTTGAATCTTCTCTAAGTCTTCGATTGCTGATTGACAATTTGATCACTTCAAGACTCCGACTCAACTCACGAAATATGCCAACACAAAAGGCCGTAACAATCTCCCCCTTTGGCAATTTCGTGACAAAATCCAAAAATACATAAAACGCTCAAGACACTCATCTTAAACCAAAAAATCGAAACTCAATGTCATCACCAAAACATTGACTTTCTTTGCGTGAAAGATCCAATAAACAAAAATTACATTTGAACCAGTCTTAGAACAAACTCTATGACTTAGGACTTGGAGTCTTAAAGTGATGTAGATCCTGCAAAACAAAACTCCAAACAAATCAAAAGTCAGTTGTCAGAAATTAAATGTAAATCCTACATTTGATTCGTCCTTTTGGTTCTTTTTGTTTTTCGGCTCCTTTTTCATCATCTCCCCCTATCTCGAATAATCTCATCTCCGTCATTTCTCTTCTCCCCCCTTTTGTCACAATTTGTCAAACAGTGAACATACTAGACAAAAGAAAATCACTAACAGCATTAGTTTATAGAGAAAGAGAGATAAAAGCTCAGTTCCGGTATATAACAAAAACGCAGATTGCGTTCCGGTACTCGAGAGCAAAAATCACAAAAATTCTTGAAACAAATCCAAATTTTGAAATCTTTCAAATACTGAGTTGCGTGCCATCAAGAAAACAATTTAAGTGCTTGAAAAATTATGAGATCACACAGATGTCATTCAATCCAATTAATTTTACAAAAATTAAAAAGATTTACTCCGAAATCATGAAAAACAAAGATAGATCATTATAAGCCGTTTTTCATGTTATATAAATCAAACACAAGTCATCAAAAGTAATCTAGAGATCCAAACTCTATCAAGATATAACGAATTTACAAAGATGACTTACAGAGATTTTCAAATGACATCAATTTGATTTCTACCCTTTCAAATTTGAGATAAACACTAAAAAACCTAAGGGTGGCTCTTTGAGCATTTTTCAACTATCCCACCTTATACCAACCAGGAGATTGTTCAAAATATAAGAACTTTGAATATGAATCTCCAAATGCTTCAACTAAAAAATTTCAAAAAAATATTTTTCAAGCATCCAAAACATGTGGTAGCTTCACACACAAACCGGACGACCGGGGTGGCAGCTCTTTCCAACATGTGGTGGTAGTTTTCACACTCCTTTCGGATGTAACTCTTTTCACATCTTTTACAACTCATTTATTTACCCTTGAGAGGAAAAAATGCAATCTCTTATGTGAAAGAATTAAATCCCAAATTTTACTCTATCGGTTGTCTCATGTTTATCACAATGAATTCACACAACCGAGATAGTTTATGCACCTTAAGATAACACATGATTACTAAAATTTGATGAATATAAATATCAAAAACTCCTATAATGAAATATCTTCAAAGATTATGATTATGGAGTAAAATTGATAATTCATATGAAATTAAATTGGAGTGGATGAAAGTAAATCCTTTTCAAATTCAATGCACTCGTTTGTTAAAAACCTTTTGTTTGAAAACAAAACATAAAAACGAAAAGCATTGAAATCATGTAATGCAAAGATCAAAAAAAATATGAAAGGAAAACCAATCAAAGCATTACGTACAGTCAAAAGCTATTTAGAACTTAAGACAAGGAAAGATATCACCTTTCCGAATCCAAAATCGTCGGATTTTGGGTTGTCATGATTCATTGTGGCCGTGGGTTGTCCGCTTTGACTGTTGATCCACCTTAGGTCTTTGCGTTGCAATGATCCACTTGAATGATTGATGTTGTGGCTCGGACCTTTGGTGGATTGAGGGAACTCCATTAAATTGATGTTTCTTTTGATTCCGTTGAGTTCGCTCCGTAGATGAAGTTGCCGAAGAATTCTTCTTTCTCTTTTTCGGGCACGTCTTCATCAAGTGTCCTTCAAGTCCACATTGGTGACATATTCTTCCTTTCAATTTAGTTGTGGGACTTGAAGCCTTCACAGTTTGGTTCTTTTTGAATCCCAAACCAGCTTTGCTTGTTTGACCTAATCCGGACATACGTTCAAGTTTCTTGGAACCGGTTGAAAGTCTTTGTATGTCGGATTTGAGTTGATGAACTTGCTTGGTCAAAGCTTGGTTGGTGACATGAATTTCCTCAAACTGCTTTTCAAGAAAACCAATCTTGTTAATATGTAATTTAACGATTGTTTCCGATTGGTTTTGCTTTTCTTGGAGGATTTTATTATTATCCAATAAAAGTTCTTGTTCCTCCTCGAGATCATGAAGTTTGATCTTTAAAGCACGGTTCTCGTCCTGAACCTCAAGTCGTTGCTTCCTCAACTTCTTAATATGCTTGGCCATCTTCTTTGATTCCGTAAGAAGTTGTTGATATGCCTCAACGAGTTCTTCTTCTTCCGACTCCCCCTCAATTGATGACTCTCCATTGGATGTTGATGTTTCATGCAAAATCAAAGGAATAGAGTCAGTAATTAATGATGACAAGCAAAAATTAGAAGAGGGAATTTGAGAAGCATGAAAGGCAACAACTTTTTTCCCTTTACTTGAGGTCGATTCATCGGAAGTAGAATCGTCCCAAGTTTTCGCTTGTAAAGCCTTCTTTTTATATGATTTCTTAGAAGGACAATCCGTTGAAATATGGCCGTAGCCTTTGCATCTATAACATTGGATTTTCCCTTCGAATTCATCTTTTTTTTTTCTTTAGAAGGTTTTACAAAGCTTTTGAGTTTAGAGGATTTAGAACCCGATGATCCTTTAGATGGTTTCGAGGATGAAGATCCATCGGTTCGATTCTTCCAAAACTTCCGACGAAATTTTTTTGTGATCCGCGCCAATTGTTCTTCAAAATCGGCAAAAGAGATTTCATCGTCGGAATTTGATTCGCCATCTTCTTCCTTTGTTGATTTGAATGCAATACCTGTAAGCTTAGAAGAAGACTTGGAAGAAACTTGATTAGTAGGAAAAGTCATCTCATAAGTTTGTAAAGCACCTACTAATTCCTCTACTCTCATATCATCCGGATGACTAACGGTTTCAATGGCGGCAACCTTTGCCCTAAACCGTTCCGGAAGAGTCCGAAGTATCTTTCTTACAACTTTCGACTCCGGGATCTTTTCTCCTAAATTAGCACATGTATTGATTATATCTTGAAGTCTAGTGTAATAATCAGTAAACAATTCATGCTCATCCATATGAATAGAGTCAAATTGACTTGTAAGCATCTGGAGCTTTTGAATTTTTACTAGATTAGTACCCTCATGTGTAATTTTGAGAATATCCCAAATCTCCTTTGCAGTCTCACACGCGAAAATTCGTGTGAACTCGGTCGAGGAAAGAGAATTAAATAAAGCGTTCATACCTTTCTCATTGTAAGAAGATCTTTCGATTTCCTCTTTGGACCATCTAGAGCGAGGTTTTGGGGTAGTAGAATTTTCTACTTCCTCAATTGGATGCACCCAACCGTATTCAACGGTTTGCCATACCCGCTCATCAATTGCGATGAGAAAAGCTCTCATCCGCACTTTCCAATACGCATAATTGGTCCCATCAAAAAGAGGAGGTCTATAAATATTACCACTTTCACCCGACATGATAGATAAACCTAAAACCCCCTCAAATACCAATTATTGATTTTTATAAGGATCTACAAGGATCTAAATAGGTACTATCAAACAACTAGAGGGGGGGTGAATAGATGTAATACTCAAAAAATCAATCTCAGTGCAAAATAAAAACCAATGCGGAAAATAAAAACAGCACACCGAGATTTACGTGGAAACTCCAATCCAGGAGAAAAACCACGGGACCAACACGCAATAACAATCCACTAAGAAAAGAAGAATTACAAGGTGATTACCGACTCCACGGACTCAAACCCCTCCTTCAACTTCTTCGGATCTTGCGCTCCACCGATTGCACGTCCACTGCACACGTTCGAATCCACGAACGCCACTCGAATCCACGAGCACACGTTTCGAATCCACGAAACGCCTTCAACACACCGAATCCACGTGCCACACGTCGAATCCACGACGCAAACTCAGCCGGTAAGAATATTGGCTTCGATGGTGATCCTTTCTTAGATT
>CM054948.1:14883081-14971971 GCA_029168755.2 Tillandsia fasciculata
TTATGCTGATACTTGACGACGAACTTAGAGTTGCAGGTGGTGATCATGTCTTTTTGAAAGTCTCTCCTTCGAAGGATCGAAAGATTTGGCATTCGTGGGAAGCTCAGTCCCCGTTTCATCGACCTTTTGAGGTACTTGAGAGAGTGGGCCCTGTTGCGTACCGTGTTGCACTTCCCCCACGCCTTGCAGGAGTACATGATGTTTTCCACGTCTCAACTTTGAGGAGATATATTTTTGATCCTTCGCACATGATTGACTTCACTCCACTTGAGATCGGTGAGGATCTAGGGTACGAGGAGCGCCCGTTGAGGATTCTGGCTCGAGAGGTGAGAGAATTGCGCAACCGGGCTATACTGTACGTGAAAGTATTGTGGAGTAATCACGAGGAGTGGGAGGCTACTTGGGAGCTGGAGACGGCGATGATGGATGCTTATCCCCACCTGTTTGAGACTCCTGACTGAGGTATGTTTAGTTTCGAGGACGTAACTTTCTTTTAGAGAAGGGAGAATGTGATGATCCGGATCTCCGTGGTGGATTTGCAGGGCGAGTAGTGGCTTCTGGAGGCCTATGTCGTGTGCTAGAGTTGGTTGTGCATGAATCGGATCCCAAATTTGGAACCGGCGCGAAAATCGGATCAAGTTTGCTTTTCCGGGGGGCTTCCAGCAAATTTTAGGATTGGAATTTGGCAAAACGGACATCGGATTTGGACTCAGCACGCAAAACGATGAAAATGGACTATTTACTCGAATTTTTCGGAGCCCGAGTGCGCGAAAACGGATTTTGAGGCCCTGATTACTGTTCCGGCGGCCGGGGCAGCGCCGGCGGCGATGGGCAGGCGGCGGAGCGCGCCGCGGGCAGGCGAGGCGCGCTCGGGAAGGCCGGTCCACGGCCGTGGGAGTGCATCGGCACAGCCAACGCAGCGCCCGCACATGGCGCGCTCTGATTCGCCGCAATCAGCGCCGTGTCGGGCGCTGATTGGCGGCGTGTACGGCGGCACACGGGCGGCCACCCGCGTCAACCAATGCGGGCGCCACGCGCGCGCCTCGCCATTGGGCGCCGCCAGCCGCCCCCTATGCAGGGGCGGGACACCCGTGCCCCGCGAGCAGGTCCCCTCCCGCTGTTTAGTGGAGCGGGACACGCGGCGCCCTGTGGTTGGCCGGCGCCAGTGTCCCGTGTTCGGCCGGATTTTTTTGTGAGGAGCCCGAAATGGAGTTGCCAATTGATCCTCTTGCCTATTTAAGCCACTTCTCTCCCCCTATTTTTGAATTTTAGAGATCCTTTAGAGCTCCTATTTTGACAGAGTTTTTCTTCTACAAGTCCTCCACCTTCTGTAGAATTTTGGGAATTTTTGGAGTCCACAACATCGGTGTTTTTCCCGTTCCGGCGCGCTTCGACGTTTTCTTTTTCCGTGGTTTTCTCCATCGCTGTTTCTTCCGTGCACTCCCCTGGACAGACTCGAAGGAATTTTTAGCCGATTTCTGCTGCATCATTTCCACGAGAGGTATATTTTCGATTTCCGTATTTACTGCTTCTCTCAGTTTTGGATTTTTAGTGGGTTTCCTGGATCATCTCTGAACCCCTTCCCTGCTGTGGAATTTTTCTGGACAGCTGAGATTGTTCAATTTTTATTTCGGTGCTTGGTTATCGGATTTTGGTCTGTGAGGACGCGATCGACATCTACGCTCGCAAGGATCGCAACTGTATTTTTCTTGGAATTTTTGGAAGACATTTCGCAGGTGAAATTTCACTGTTTCGTGGACTGATGTGCGACAGCGATGTCGTTTTACTGATTTTGGATTTACCGCAGTGTTTTGCTCATATCTCGGTGACCGGGAGGGCTTTTTGACTAATTTTTGGTGCGTTGGAATCGTGAGAGCCTGAGGATCTCGCTCGTCCAGTTTCGTCTTATCTGGACTCCTGACTGACATGCTCATCCAGGTGGGTTGGATTTTCCTCCAAGTCTGCGGACTTCTTTCTAATTCTAGTTTGATAGAACTCAGCATGCTAGTATAGGTGCTAATACTGATGTATCTTGTTATTATTGAATTATGGTACTTGACTAGCACCCCGTCATTTATTGCATAATGTTGATCAGACTTGTAGAAAAACTTCACTTGGGCTAGTTGTTGTATTTTGACATCCCTACACACTTTTATTATTATTCTAGTCATAGTGTTTCTCCTCGCCTGGACAGTGGGACGAGTGGTCGGGATAGTGTAGGGTGCATGTTGCGCTCGTGCCGGAGGGCCGAGTGGAGTTTGGTAGCTGAGGACAGATCTGTACTAGAGTTAGGGAGCCGTGGGTAGACGGTGATCCCGAGCCGTGGAGTTTCCGGCTGATGTTGTCAGTGGTTGATTGTGGTTATTATCGATCTGATTGATCGTGGATTGGACTATAGCCTGCATGAGCCGTATGGAGCTCGACAGAGATACGCGGATACTTCCTCGGTGGGGTCGCTCCCCTCGAGTGCCTCTCCGGAGCTGGGCCTGTTACTTTGCTATCGCGACTTGTCGACGCAGTCCGAGTAGGACCCCCTACGTAAATCCCGTCCTTGTGGGGATGTGTGGTAGTAGGTTGGCACATATTTGACTGGACCCTATGCGGCAGTCAGTATGATTGGGTTGATTGAGCATATTGAGTAGATGCACTTTATCCCCAGTATCATTCTTTGAGCATATTAGATAGAGACATGATAGCTGTAGAGTATTTTCTGTAATTTATCACCTTTTCTGCATTGTTATCTTATGCCTCTAGTAGACTTAGTGGGCAGACCATAGTCTTGGAGACGGTACCCACTGAGAACTACTGTTTGATGTAGTTCTCACACCCGATGCGATGTTGTTGCAGAGGCATCTACTCCTGTTCCTACACCTGGTGTTGCTGCTTCTTCTGATCGATGTAAGGGCGTGGCCAAGTAGTTCCCTTCCCCGCACTTAGAGAGTTAGTGGTACCCCGTAGACTGATTTACTGTATTGGACAGTCTGGATTTTATTGTATATTTATTTTGAGAGTTAGCCTTTATGTATTATTACTCCTGAGAGTTGTATTTTAGAGAGACTCTTGTATTGTGAGGATCAGATTTGTATTGTATTGGAGTTGTACCTTTTTTAATGTCGTACCTTACTTTCGCTCTGATATATGTATAGTGGTAATAGTTTCTTTTGCAGGTTAGTCGCTTCGTCTATACGGGGTATCCCGTATGGGCGGCGGATCTGTTGGCGGGCCCAGGTCGCAGTTTCGACCTCGGGGCGTGACAGGGCCGCCAACGCACTGCAGCTGGACCGCCAGGATCAAGCCACGCGGCTTGATCCGGCTGGGCGTGCGCCGCGTGTCCCACGCGGGGACCGCGTGCCGCAGCGCCCACGTGCGCCCGCGGCCCAACGAGCGCACGCCGCATGGCTGCTGCCGACCAATCGTAACCCGCCACACGTCCAGCCACGCGTCTAGCCTCGCGCTCCGTGGACCGCACCTACAGCGCCAGCCCAATAGGCTGCTGCAATGTGGCCTCTTGCGGTCCACGGCTTTCCCGTGCACCCGAAAACATCAAAAACTTCCGGTTGCCCGTTTTCGCGCGTCTGGACTCAGAAAAAACATCCAAATAGCCGATTCCCATCGTTTTTCCATGCTGAATCCAAATCCGACCTCCGTTTTGCAAGAAACCACTTAAATTTTTTGACGAAGTCATCCGGATAGACAATCTCGATCTATTTTTCGCGCTAAGTCTAATTCTGGGGTCCGATTTGCGCGCAACCATCGCCATCACACAACATAGGCCTCCAGAAGTCGCTGATCACACTGCAAAACCCCCGCGGAGATCCAGATCATCACATCATCCCCCACTAAAAGAAAGTTTCGTCCTCGAAACTAACAAATATCAACGGGAGTCTCAAACCAAAAGGGTGGGGATCCATCACCACCGCCACCAGCTCTCAATTCGTCACTCGCTCCCTGTGATTACTCCTTAACAACAACAACAACAACAACAGCAACAACATGTACGGTAAAGCCAAGTTGCGCAATTCCCTCACCTCACAAGCCAGAATTCGCAACGGGCGTCCCTCGTACCCCAGACACTCACTGGTCTCCCGTGGAGCGAGTCAATCACGAGCGAGGGGTCCAAATATATCTCCTCCGAGCTGAGACGCGGAAACAACCAGGACTCCAACAAGTCGGGGGAAAAGAGAAACAAATCTGTAACCACCAAACCAAAACACTCCACAAATCTCCACCTCACTGCCAACTCATCCAAGAAACCTGAAGTACACACACACAACCATCAATGTAAGAAAGGAGTCCAACATCAAGAACATTATACACCCCAACTCTTAGTTTAGAAAATCGCCGAAAATAGTGAAAAGTCTGAGAATCCCGAAAGGTTGGTGCCTTCGCCCAAATCAAGCTGTTCCTATTGTGACAAACACCCTGCTCTCGCTCCTCATCAGGCTAGGGTCCTCACTCTGTCACTCGCGGATCCTGACCATCAGAGTGGGCTGCACAACCGCAGACTACAATCGAAATTGGACCTCCAGGGACACAACCTCAAGCCCTGCTCGCCACATCAGCTCCATACGCGACGCCAGCTGTGTAACCATCAAACTCAACTCTCGACTGCTCTCCCGCTCAAAGCATCCGCTACTACATTGGCTCTGCCGGGGTGATACTGGATGCTCAACAATAACACAACCGTAACTCCAACCGCCGGCATCGTCTCAAGTTCAACTCCTCCTGAGTGAAAAAGTACCTTAGACTCTTGAGGCTGGTGAAGATCTAACAATGCTCACCACAGCTTCAGAGCAGACACTACAGCTGCCAACTCAAAGTCAGGTATAGGATAATATTCCTTATAATCCTTCAATGGCCACAAAGCATGGGCAATTACCCTACCATGCTGCCTCAGCACAAATCCAGAGCCGCCGCGGGAGGCGTCGTCAATCTCTGCATCAACACCATGAAGCTGCTCAGACAGGCGTCACTCTAAAAGAACTTAATCCCCTTTTGGTCAAATGAGTGAGGGGGGTGGGAAGCTTCGCAAAGCCTTCCACGAACTGACGGTAATAACTGGCTAAACCACAGAAACACCGCATCTCAGAGATAGTCGTCGGTCTCAACTAATCTTGAATAGCATCCACTTTTGTTGGGTCTACTGTCACTCTTGCGGCTGGGACAATGTGGCCCAAGAATGCAACCTCCCGAAGCTCAAACTCGCACTCCTATAACTTGACACACAACTTCTTCTCTCGCAGAAGCTGTAGCACTATCCTCAAGTGCTCCACATCCTCTAAGTCCTTCCGGGAGTAAATCAGAATATTATCGATGAAGACCACTACAACTCTGTCCAAGGACGGCTGGAACAAACGGTTCATCAAATCCATAATTGCGACATGGCATTTGTTAATCCAATTGGCCTCACTGTGAACTCATAATGCTCGCACCGTATCCTGCACGCCATCGTGGCAAGGTCCTCGGCCCTCACCCTCAGCTGGCGGTAACCGGACTGCATATCCACAAAAGTCTCAGTGATCCATCCTTTTCTCTATAGTAATGATGGTGCTCCTCTAGACAAGGCACTAGGTCTAACAAACTACTTGATCCATCAAATCATGCAACTATGGCAATAGCTTTCTCAACTTTACTGGTGCCATCAAATAAGGTGCCTTCAGGGTCAGCGTGGTTCCCCGAACCATGTCAATCACAACTCAATCTCTTTGCCCGGCGGCATCATAGTCGGCTCAGGTGGAAACACATCCGGGAACTCATGGACAATAGAGACACCCTCGAGTCCCAGTGCCGCCGTAGGCACCTCTTCCATTGTCACGTAGAAGGCGATACATCCTCGCTCATCATCTGTCTGACCCTCGCCAATGGAACTGTCTCTACAACCAGCGTACTCAGACAGCCTCTAAAGACAACTCTCAAATAGTCTCTCCATCACTGCCGCCCACGACTCTGCCTCCCAAGGCTCCAAACTCAATCCTGCGAATCGGGGTTGGTCAAACTGCCGAAACTGGCTCAGTCGATCAACGATGTCCCACTGCTCATCTGCTATCAGCTGTCCACCCTACCTCGGTGCCTCGGCACTAATCGTCGGCACAGAGGGGGCTGCTCGCTCAATCGGCGCCACTAAAATCACTGCCACTGGAGATACTGCAACGGGGTGGTCTCAACGAAAAGAACTGTCGGGGGGTGCCCACTACTCCAAAAATTGTATCATCCTGACCAGCTGCTCACTCTGCCGCTGGTATGCTTCAGACAATCCTGCCATCTGGGCCCGGAGCTCTCTGACCATAATCTAGGTATCCGGCCCGAATCTAACAACTCTGGCTCGACTGCTGCGACAAAGTGTACACGGGTCAGAACTCGGCGTCAGGGAGACACCGCTTACCACGACAAAACCGCACAACAGCACACAACAAACACTCAACCCAATCCAGTGAAAGTCTAAAGCATATCACCCATTCCACAGTATTATGTTGTCTGCAGCAACATAATCGCTTAGAAGGATAAACATGCCAATCACTCATCCCATCCCTTGGGAGAGGTATGAAACTCAATCAGGACTCTCGCTATAAATTACGACTCTCATGAAGTCATCCTACGGTCCAACCACAAGACTAGGGTTTATAAATCCACAATGACACACATTCTAGGCTCTCATACCACTCTAATCTGTCACGCCCCAATCCCAGGTTATCCCGGGATGGGGGGAAACAGCTGTTCCTCCCAACATGTGGAATAGCTTGTTCCACCTGTTGTCGTTGTTGTTGTTATTTTTTTTTTTTTTTTCCTTTTTTAATTAAAAAATTTTAATTTATAAGATATTTAAATTTATAAAATTTAAAATTTATTTTTTTTATTTTATAAATTTTAAAATTTTTAACTTACTCTTTAATAAATCTAAAAATTTAATTTTTAGATTTTTTTAAAAAAATTATTAATTTTTTAATTTTTAAATTTATACAAATTTTATTATAAAAATTTTTAAATTTATACCAATTTTAAAATTAAATTTTTTTCTCCCACTTTTGTAATTTTTTGAGATAATTTAAATTTAAATTTTTAATATTTATAAATTTTAACTTTAGAGAATTTTTAAATTTTATTGCTTTTAAAATTTTTAACTTTAATTTTTAATAAATTTACAAATTTATAAAAAATTTAAATTTATTAATTTTAAAATTATACAATTTTTAAAATTTTTAATTTTATTTTTTAATAAATTTATACTAATTTTTAAAAATTTAAAATTTATATCAATTTTTATATACAAAATTTTGAATTTTTAAAAATTTATAAAGTTTCAAAAACCAAATTTTTTTTAATAATTTTTTATATATATAAATAAATATAAATTTTAATAAATTTTTTTAATAAATATTTTAAATTAAATATTTAAAATCATACCAGTAAAATTTTTATCTTAAATTAAAATTTTAATCTCGTCTGTAATTCTTATTCCTCCTTAACTTATTAAACACAATTTTTCTTATCCCCGGTACAATTCTTATACTCAACTCAACACAAAATTACTTTAGTTCCTGCTTATACCTGAACTTATACCTATCCCGAAAATAACCAGTTTTTGCTTATACCCAAACCAAACGCAGCTAAAGGAGTTCTAGCTTGGTTAGAACCTCCAAAACTCGCATTTGAAAAAATCTCCAAAATAAACCCTAAAAACTCTAATTTATCTCTTCTCCTCCAAACAAGAAAAATATGGATAGGGTTGGTTTCCTTTTTTCTCCTAGATCCTCTTCCAAGTACTCTTATCCTTCTCCAACCTTGCCAGAAGATGGAGCTCCAAAATCCAATAATTGTGGCTCTAGGGTTTCTTTCTCTTCTTTAGAAAGAGAAAGTAGAGAAAGAGTGTGGGAGGGGAAATAAAGGTGTGGGAAAGGGGTTGGCTGTGAAACAGTACTTAAAAGAGTGTTATAATTGCACTTAGGCCCTTCAAATAATTGTATTTGCAACTAAACAATCTGCTGCCTCCGCGGCAAGTTTTTGGTGCCCAAAAGCCCAAGGCAACAGCTCTAGAGCCTCAGGTTCAACATTCAAAAGATGACGCGGGCGCTTGCTCAACCATCTAATATCCTTTTCGGACACCCCCAAGGGAAAATCAGTGCTTGATTAATTAATAAACCAAGTTAGCCTTCTTCTTGGGTTGAGCATCCAGAAGTCGTCTTGGGCACCCATAGATACACTCCGAAAAATATTTCGAACACCCACAGGACCATTCGAATGGCTTAATTTTTATTCCTCCCTCCACGAACTCGAGCTCTCGGGTAGAGCATCTGTTACGGCATTTTGGTGTTGGCATATTTCGTGAGTCAAGTCAGTGAGTTGAGTCGGAGTCTTAAAGGGATCAAATTGTCAATCAGCAATCAAAGACTTAGAGAAGATTCAACAAGAGCTCAAGTTGACACTCAATGTCTTGAGTCTTGAAGATTGAAGATGAAGAATTGTGGATCAGTTACATCAATCTCAAGAAGAAAGTATTCAAAAGGATCAAGTATGTTTAACTAAATAATTTTGGTGATCCGAATACTTTCTTATAGTGTAGAAACACTTGGATGAATTTTTAATTGCATAAAAATCAAAAACTGGACATGGGACATGTTCAGGATCCGGATCAGATCTTGCAATCCGGATCCCGAAGGGTACTTGTTCATTGGCAATTTCAATCCGGATCCTAGGCCATTCCGATCCGGATCCCGAACATGGGATTTTGCTGAATTGCATGAACGATCCGGATCGGACCTTGCAATCCGGATCCCGAACCCTTGGTTTTCTGGAATCGTCAATCTCGTTACGACGATCCGGATCGCAGTAAATCCGATCCGGATCGCCGTCCTGAAAAATTCCAGATAAGGTATGTTTTTGATTCTTATCTCTTTCCAAAGGTTTCTAAACTATAAAAAGACATTTAGGGTTTCTCAAAAACGGGGGAGCTATATCTATGATTTTATAAAACACTTGAGAGCAACCCTAGAGGCTAGGTTTTTATCGTTCTTCTTTATAGCCTCTTTTAGGTCAATTCGACGGTTTCTTCAAGAACATATCTTTTGTCGTATTGATCTAATCTTTGCTTAGAGATTTCTTCTACGGTTCCTCAATGAGAATCTAAGCAAAGGATCACCATCGAAGCCAATATTCTTACCGGCTGAGTTTGCGTCGTGGATTCGACGTGGCATCGTGGATTCGGTGTGCTAAAGGCGTTTCGTGGATTCGAAACGTGTGCTCATGGATTCGAGTAGCGTTCGTGGATTCGAACGTGTGCAGTGGACGTGCAATCGGTGGAGCGCAAGGTCCGAAGAAGTTGAAGGAGGGGTTGAATCCGTGGAGACGGTAATCACCTTGTTATTCTTCTATTCTTAGTGGATTGTTATTGCGTGGACATCCAATCGGTGAGCGCAAGGTCCGAAGAAGTTGAAGGAGGGGTTTGAGTCCGTGGAGTCGGTAATCACCTTGTTATTCTTCTTTTCTTAGTGGATTGTTATTGCGTGTTGGTCCCGTGGTTTTTCTCCTGGATTGGAGTTTCCACGTATATCTCGGTGTGCTATTTTTATTTTCCGCATTGGTTTTTATTTTGCACTGAGATTAAGTTTTTTAAGTATTACACCTATTCACCCCCCCTCTAGTTGTTTGATAGTACCTATTTAGATCCTTGTGGATCCTTAAAAACCAACAATTGGTATCAGAGCGGGTTTTAGGTTTATCTATCATGTCGGGTGAAAGTGGTAATATTTTTAGACCTCCTCTTTTTGATGGGACCAATTATGCATATTGGAAAGTGCGGATGAGAGCTTTTCTCATCTCTATTGATGAGCGTGTTTGGCAAACCGTTGAATACGGTTGGGTGCATCCTGTTGAGGAAGTAGGAAATTCTACTACCCCAAAACCTCGCTCTAGATGGTCCAAAGAGGAAATCGAAAGATCTTCTTACAATGGGAAAGGTATGAACGCTTTATATAATTCTCTTTCCTCGACTGAGTTTACACGAATTTCCGCGTGTGAAACCGCGAAGGAAATTTGGGATATTCTCAAAATTACACATGAGGGTACTAATCTTGTAAAAATTCAAAAGCTCCAGATGCTTACAAGTCAATTTGACTCTATTCATATGGAAGAGCATGAATTGTTTACAGATTATTACACTAGACTTCAAGATGTAATCAATACATGTGCTAATTTAGGAGAAAAGATTCCGGAGTCGAAAATTGTAAGAAAGATTCTTCGGACTCTTCCGGAACGGTTTAGGGCAAAGGTTACCGCCATTGAAACCGTTAGTCATCCGGATGAGATGAGTGTAGAGGAATTAGTAGGTGCTTTGCAAACTTATGAAATGACTTTTCCTACTAATCAAATTTCTTCCAAGTCTTCTTCTAAGCTTACAGGTATTGCGTTCAAATCAACAAAGGAAGAAGATGACGAATCAAGTTCCGACGATGAAATCTCTTTAGCCGATTTTGAAGAACAATTGGCGCGGATCACAAAGAAATTTCGTCGGAAGTTTTGGAAGAATCGAACCGATGGATCTTCATTCACGAAATTATCTAAAGGATCATCGGGTTCTAAAACCTCTAAACTCAAAGGCGTTGCAAAACCTTCTAAAGAAAAAGAAATAGATGATTTCAAAGGGGAAATCCGATGTTATAGATGCAAAGGCTACGGCCATATTTCAACGGATTGTCCTTCTCCGAAATTATATAAAAAGAAGGCTTTGCAAGCGAAAACTTGGGACGATTCTAGTTTCGATGAATCGACCTCAAGTGAAGAGGAAAAAGAAAAAGTTGTTGCTTTTCATGCCTCTCAAATTCCCTCTTCCAATTTTTGCTTATCATCTTTAGTCACTGACTCTATTCCTTTGATTTTGCATGAAACATCAACATCCGATGGAGAGTCATCAAGTGAGGGGGAGTCGGACGAAGAAGAACTCGTTGAGGCATATCAACAACTTCTTGCGGAATCGAAAAAGATGACCAAGCATATCAAGAAGTTGAGGAAGCAACGACTTGAAGTTCAAGACGAGAATCAAGCTTTAATGATCAAACTTCATGATCTCGAGGAGGAACAAGGACATTTATTGGAGAACAATAAAATCCTCCAAGAAAAGCTAAACCAATCGGAGACGAACGCAAAATCATATGTGGACAAGATTGGTTTTCTTGAAAAGCAGTTTGAAGAGATTCATGTCACCAACCAAGCTTTGACCAAGCAAGTTCATCAACTCAAATTCGACATACAAAGGCTTTCAACCGGTTCCAAGAAACTAGAAAGTATGTCCGGATTAGGTCAAACAAGCAAGGTTGGTTTGGGATATAAAAAGAACCAAACTGTGAAGGCTTCAAGTTCCACAATCAAATTGAAAGCAAGAACTTGTCACCTATGTGGAATTGAAGGACATTTGGTGAAGAATTGCCCGAAAAAGAAAAAGAAAAATCCTTCGGCAACTTCATCTACGGAGCGGACTCAACGGAATCAAAAGACACATCAAGTCAAAGGAGTTCACTCAACCCACCAAAGGTCCGAGCCACATCATCAATCATACAAGTGGATCATTGCGAGGCGAAGACCTAAGGTGGATCAACAGTTAAAGCGGACAACTCCCGGCCACAACGAATCAAGACAACCCAAAATCCAGCGATTTTGGATTCGGAAAGGTGATATCTTTCCTTGTCTTAAGTTCTAATTAGCTTATGACTGTATGTAATGCTTTGATTGGTTTTCCCTTCATATTTTTCTTAATCTTTGCATTACATGTTTTTCAATGCTCTTTGTTTTTATACTTTGTTTTTGAACAAAAGGGTTTTTATTGAACAAGTGCATTGAATAAAAAGGGCTTCACGTTCATTCACTCCAATTTAATTTTATATGGATTATCAACTTTACTCCATAATCATAATCTTGAAGATACTTCATTATAGGAGTTTTTGATAGTTATAAGCATCAAATTTTAGAAATCATGTGTGATCTTTAGATGCTTAATCTATCTAGGTTGTGTGAAGTCTTTGTGACAACACAAGTGCTATAACATTCCTAAAAATCCTGTGTTGCACACAAGAACAAAACACATTGTTGAGCATTGGTTATATTGACTTTAATTGCATCTTTTCACGCATTTAGAAATCTATTATGCTTTTGACATCATAATATTTCAATGTTGCAATGATCATTTATGTTAATTAAGTCATCTTCTAAGTGATCAAAGTCAATTTCTCTCTCAATGATCTCTTGGTATAGTCATTATCTTATTTGACTGCTTAGTCGAGTATGAATGCGAGATCAATTTTTGGTTGAATACCTTATATATTAAATAATTGATAGCCAATTGAGGGGGAGTCAAAGAAAAGTGAAATGCTCAAAAGATGTGGAAAGAGTTACATCCCAATGAGGAGTGTGAAAACTACCACCACATGGAGGAAAGAGCTACCACCTCGGTCGTCCGAGTACTGTGTGCAGCTACCACATGTATACCAAGCATGGTTTTTCAATTTTTGATTAAATAAAATGCATGTTGAAATACTTGACTTTGTCAAATTTCCAGGTTGGTATAAGGTGGATTTTTAACGAAAGATGCTCAAAGAGCCACTCTCTTCAACAGATTGTCTAGATATATTATCTAACTTATCTGGGATTTCAAACATCTATTGATCTTGGTATTTCATTTTCTTTACCAAAGTGATGATTTGATAAAGGCATTACGCATAAGATCATGTTAGATGTGATTGAAGTTGTTCAACTTTAAGGGTTTTAATTTTCATAAATTTTCATTTTATTTTTGAGTATTTTTGATAGATTTGGTATAATCTATTTCTTGTTGTATGAAACGATGACTTCTGTTTAAAGTTGATGCGCTAAAGTGCTTACATACTTTTTCAGGTTATTATGGAATTTTTCTAAATTATTCTGATGAAAGGGTAGAATTCAAGATTGATGTCATTTGGAAATCTCCGTAAGTCATCTTTGTAAATTCGTTACATCTTGATAGAGTTTGGATCTCAAGATTATTTTTGATGACTTGTGTTTGATGAATATAACATGAAAAACTGTTTATAATATTTTATCTTTGTTTTTCATGATTTAGGAGTAAATCTTTTTAATTTTGTGAAATTAATTGGATTGAATGACATCTTGTTAATTCATTGGTTAAAGCACTTAAATTGATTTCTTGATGGAATACAAATCGGTATTTGAAAAGATTCTAAAATCTGGATTTGTTTCAAGGAATTATTTGATTTTTGCTTTCTGGTACCGGTACGCAATCTGCATTTTTGTTATATACCGGAACTGAACTTTTATCTCTCTTTCTCTATGAACTAATGTTGGTAGTGATTTCCTTTTGTCTAGTATGTTCACTGTTTGACAATTTGTGACAAAAAGGGGGAGAAGAGAAATGACGGATCATCAAGAGAGGACAAACGAAAATGGAAAAATGGGGGAGAACGGAAAATGATGATCGTATCACAAAGCGGGAGAACATAAATGCCCAAGACAGGGGGAGAACATGGAGAACATGGAGAACATGTTAGAGATGCTCAAGATAGGGGGAGATAAAGAAAAGATTGAAAGAGCCGAAAAACAAAAGAACCAAAAGGACGAATCAAATGTAGGATTTTAATTTCTAACGACTAACGTTTGATTTTGTTTGGAGTTTTGTTTTTGCAGGAATTACAACACTTTAAGACTCCAAGTCCTAAGTCATAGAGTATGTTCTAGGATTGTTTGGTTCAAATGTAATTTTGTATTTATTGGATCTTTCACGCAAAGAAAATCAATGTTTTGGTGATAACATTGAATTTCGACTTTTTGGTTTAAGATGAGTGACTTGAGCGCTTTTATGTATTTTTGGGTTTTGTCACGAAATTGCCAAAGGGGGAGATTGTTACGGCATTTTGGTGTTGGCATATTTCATGAGTCAAGTCAGTGAGTTGAGTCGGAGTCTTAAAGGGATCAAATTGTCAATCAGCAATCAAAGACTTAGAGAAGATTCAACAAGAGCTCAAGTTGACACTCAATGTCTTGAGT
Source organism: Tillandsia fasciculata (assembly GCA_029168755.2). Classification (NCBI taxonomy): domain Eukaryota; kingdom Viridiplantae; phylum Streptophyta; class Magnoliopsida; order Poales; family Bromeliaceae; genus Tillandsia; species Tillandsia fasciculata. Next base: position 14,897,104 of record CM054948.1, read on the forward strand.
CTTGAAGATTGAAGATGAAGAATTGTGGATCAGTTACATCAATCTTAAGAAGAAAGTATTCAAAATGATCAGGTATGTTTAACTAAATAATTTTGGTGATCCGAATACTTTCTTATAGTGTAGAAACACTTGGGTGAATTTTTAATTGCATAAAAATCAAAAACTGGACATGGTACATGTTCAGGATCCGGATCAGATCTTGCAATCCGGATCCCGAAGGGTACTTGTTCATTGGCAATTTCAATCCGGGTCCTAGGCCATTCCGATCCGGATCCCGAACATGGGATTTTGCTGAATTGCATGAACGATCCGGATCGGACCTTGCAATCCGGATCCCGAACCCTTGGTTTTCTGGAATCGTCAATCTCGTTACGACGATCCGGATCGCAGTAAATCCGATCCGGATCGCCGTCCTGAAAAATTCCAGATAAGGTATGTTTTTGATTCTTATCTCTTTCCAAAGGTTTCTAAACTATAAAAAGACATTTAGGGTTTCTCAAAAACGGGGGAGCTATACCTATGATTTTATAAAACACTTGAGAGCAACCCTAGAGGCTAGGTTTTTATCGTTCTTCTTTATAGCCTCTTTTAGGTCAATTCGACGGTTCCTTCAAGAACATATCTTTTGTCGAATTGATCTAATCTTTGCTTAGAGATTTCTTCTACGGTTCCTCAATGAGAATCTAAGCAAAGGATCACCATCGAAGCCAATATTCTTACCGGCTGAGTTTGCGTCGTGGATTCGACGTGGCATCGTGGATTCGGTGTGCTAAAGGCGTTTCGTGGATTCGAAACGTGTGCTCATGGATTCGAGTAGCGTTCGTGGATTCGAACGTGTGCAGTGGACGTGCAATCGGTGGAGCGCAAGGTCCGAAGAAGTTGAAGGAGGGGTTGAATCCGTGGAGACGGTAATCACCTTGTTATTCTTCTATTCTTAGTGGATTGTTATTGCGTGGACATCCAATCGGTGAGCGCAAGGTCCGAAGAAGTTGAAGGAGGGGTTTGAGTCCGTGGAGTCGGTAATCACCTTGTTATTCTTCTTTTCTTAGTGGATTGTTATTGCGTGTTGGTCCCGTGGTTTTTCTCCTGGATTGGAGTTTCCACGTATATCTCGGTGTGCTATTTTTATTTTCCGCATTGGTTTTTATTTTGCACTGAGATTAAGTTTTTTAAGTATTACACCTATTCACCCCCGCTCTAGTTGTTTGATAGTACCTATTTAGATCCTTGTGGATCCTTAAAAACCAACAGCATCCTCTTGAATCGAGTGCTCAACTGAGCCATTCGAAAGATTTCGGGCGTTCAAAACTCTGTTTTGGGTGTCCAAAAAGTCTGAAACCAAATTCCAACTTCTTTCAAAACTTCCTTTCAATTCGAATTGATTATAGCTTGTTCCAAACACAGCCTAAGCTTCTCCAAACCTATTTTAATCATGTCTAGTATGACATTAATCCACACTTTGCCAATTTTACTAAAGTTTAGTGTACTATGTTGAGTTTCAGTATATTACAGTTAAAATATATGTAATACTTGTGAAAATTTAAGTTTGAAATTCAATAAAAGTTTGAATTTTATATACGCCTGTGTGAATTGGACCCTGTTTTTATACATATAAGTGAATAGTGGTTGACTTAAGTCATGAATAGTAACTGTCACGCCTCGGGGTCGAAACTGCGATCCGGGCCCGCCAACAGATCTGCCGCCTATATGGGAAGTCCCGTATAGACGAAGCGCCTAACCTGCAAAAAGAAGGATACTACAGCTATACAGAAATCAGAGCTGAAAAAAAATAAACTGCTGAAATAAAATAATACAACTCCAAAAGTACAAGTCTGAACCTCACTACAAAAGTCTCTCAAAAATAAAACCCTCAAAAGTAACTAACAACAATAATCCAGCAGACTGTACTACTAAGCTCCAAAAGGGGTACAGCTAAACTCCAAGGACGGGTAGGGAACTAGCTCGCGACTCCCTCACCTCGATCAGCAACAAAAGGGTCAGCAACTGGAGCAGCAGGAACTGGAAAAGGGGTCCCTGGGAAAAGTCACAACGGCCGGTGTGAGAACTACATCCCACAGTAGTTCTCAGTGGGTACCGCCACCAAGCCCGACGGTCTGCCCACTAAATCTAGTAGAGGCATAAGATAATGGGAAAACTGTAATAATGGAAATATAAGCTGGAAAGAGTCTACAGCTATCATGCCTCTATCTACAATGCTCAAAGGGTGATACAGATGAAATGATGCATCGACTCTAACCCAAATACTCAATCAACCCAATCACAGTGACTGCCACATGGGGTCCAGTCAAACCTGCGCCCACCTACTGCCACACATCCACAAGAGGACGGGACTTACATAGGGCGTCCGTGACTGCCAAAACTGGACCAACCAGAGGGACTGCGTCGACAAGTCGCAATAGCAAAGTAACAGGCCTAGCTCCGGAGCGGCACTCGAGGGGCGCAACCCCACCGAGAAAAGTATCCGCGCATCTCTGTCGAGCTCAATATGGCTCACGCAGGCTATAATCCAAATCCACGATCAATCAGATCGACAATGTCCAACTCATAATACTAACCCACTAGCTGGAGATACTCAACAGCCGGGACCGTCGTCAACCCAACGGCTCCCAAAACAGGACATCCAACTCACAGACGAGAAAGAACCAACCGACACAGTAAGGGTCCGAGAATCCCGAAAGGTCGGTGTCTAGAATCCCAATCAAACAAGAACAGACTCCAGACTCAACCTTTCGAAGTTCTCGACCCCTTACAGTTCGGGAAAACAACTCCCTTGGTAAAACATGCGGAAGAAACCAACCAGGGTCTGAAAGTTTCGGGAGACCAACACCTACAACCCTATCAAACAAGAACAGGTTCCAGGTACAGCCCCCGTAGCTTTCGTCCCGAAATAAGGGAACGGCCCCTAGAACCCAGGTCACCCAAACTCTCTCGGGTGAGGAAGTTTGTAATAAAAGATGGTAGTTATTACTGAAAACTATTTTAATCTGAGAAACCCAATTTAATATATTTTAGTTCTTTAATAAAATCAGTTCAAATAAGTTTTATTTTCCAAACCCCGAAGGGCTATTGCCTTCACCCAAATCAAACAAGAACAGGCTCCGGCGACCCCTCGAAGATTAGAAGGAAAAATATTAGTCTATATAAATTATGTGTGTCCAAAAACAGTCTGGGTTCTAGGTCCTGCTATCCCTAGTATACCCCTGTCACTAACATAGTGACGACAAATAAAACAGAGAAATACGACAACCCGGGACCACCGTTTACCCAACGGCTCCCGCCACAGATATAAGACCAGCTACATCTACCAGACTCCACTCTGCCCCCAAGCACGAGTGTAACATGCATCCCACACTAAGAGATATTCTGACCACTCAGCCCACTACCCGGGCGAGGAAAATACTATGTCCAGGAATAGAATACGAAGTGTGGATGTCTAAAGCATAAATAAACCTAGCCCAAGTGAGGGTTTTCTACTGGTCTGGTAATACCTGCAACATATGACAGGGTGCTAGGTCAAGTCCAATACTAACATTTAATCAACACAGATAGGAAGTAATAATCAACATGATCAGAATCACTACATTAGAAAATTCTATCTGATGCAACATGCTTTCTAATACTGCTCACATAATGCATGCTCACTAACAATATAGAGTTAGAGAACCGTCCACCGGTTTTGGAGACGAAGCAACCCACCTGAAGCGCACAACATGTTGGTTTTTATAAGGATCCACAAGGATCTAAATAGGTACTATCAAACACCTAGAGGGGGGTGAATAGGTGTAATACTTAAAAAACCAATCTCAGTGCAAAATAAAAACCAATGCGGAAAATAAAAACAGCACACCGAGATTTACGTGGAAACTCCAATCCAGGAGAAAAACCACGGGACCAACACGCAATAACAATCCACTAAGAAAAGAAGAATAACAAGGTGATTACCGACTCCACGGACTCAAACCCCTCCTTCAACTTCTTTGGACCTTGCGCTCCACCGATTGCACGTCCACTGCACACGTTCGAATCCACGAACGCCACTCGAATCCACGAGCACACGTTTCGAATCCACGAAACGCCTTCAACACACCGAATCCACGATGCCACGTCGAATCCACGACGCAAACTCAGCCGATAAGAATATAGGCTTCGATGGTGATCCTTTGCTTAGATTATCATTGAAGAACCATGGATGGAATCTCTAAGCAAAGACTAGATCAATTCGACAAAAGATATGTCTTGGAAGAACCGTCGAATTGACCTAAAAGAGGCTAAAGAGAAGAACGATAAAAACCTAGCCTCTAGGGTTGCTCTCAAGTGTTTTCTAAATTAGTCGATAGTTCTTGAGAAACCCTAAGTGTCTATTTATAGGTTAGAAACCTTTGGAAAGAGATAAGAATCAAAAACTGACTTATCAGAATTTTCCCGGACGGCGATCCGGACTGGATTTGGCTGATCCGAACTGTCGTCTTTTTTCAGCAATTCCAGAAAAAATAGTTCGGGATCCGGACTGGAATTTCCTGATCCGGACGTTCATGAATTTCAGCAAACACATGTTCGGGGTCCGGACTGAAACAGAGGAGGTCCGGACTGGAATTCCGCATGAACTAAACTATGTTCGGGATCCGGATTGGATTGGTCTGATCCGGATCCTGAACATGTCCAATGTCCAGTTTTTGATTTTTATGCAATTAAAAATTCATCCAAGTGTTTCTAAACTACACAAAGTATTCGGATCACCAAAATTATTTAGTTAAACGTACCTGATCATTCCGAATCCATTCTTCTTGAGATTGATGTAATTGATCCACAATTCTTCATCTTCAATCTTCAAGACTCAAAACACTGAGTGTCAACTTGAGCTCTTGTTGAATCTTCTCTAAGTCTTCGATTGCTGATTGACAATTTGATCACTTCAAGACTCCGACTCTGAACTCACGAAATATGCCAACACCAAAATGCCGTAACAATCTCCCCCTTTGGCAATTTCGTGACAAAACCCAAAAATACATAAAACGCTCAAGTCACTCATCTTAAACCAAAAAATCGAAATTCAATGTCATCACCAAAACATTGATTTTCTTTGCGTGAAAGATCCAATAAATAAAAATTACATTTGAACCAGTCCTAGAACATACTCTATGACTTAGGACTTGGAGTCTTAAAGTGATGTAATTCCTGCAAAACAAAACTCCAAACAAAATCAAACGTTAGTCGTTAGAAATTAAATGTAAATCCTACATTTGATTCGTCCTTTTGGTTCTTTTTGTTTTCGGCTCCTTTTTCATCATCTCCCCCTATCTCGAATAATCTCATCTCCGTCATTTCTCTTCTCCCCCCTTTTGTCACAATTTGTCAAACAGTGAACATACTAGACAAAAGAAAATCACTAACAGCATTAGTTCATAGAGAAAGAGAGATAAAAGCTCAGTTCCGGTATATAACAAAAATGCAGATTGCGTACCGGTACTCAGAAAGCAAAAATCAAAAAATTCTTGAAACAAATCCAGATTTTGAAATCTTTTCAAATACCGATTTGTATTCCATCAAGAAATCAATTTAAGTGCTTGAAAAATTATGAGATCACACAGATGTCATTCAATCCAATTAATTTTACAAAAATTAAAAAGATTTACTCCGAAATCATGAAAAACAAAGATAGATCATTATAAGCCGTTTTTCATGTTATATAAATCAAACACAAGTCATCAAAAGTAATCTAGAGATCCAAACTCTATCAAGATATAACGAATTTACAAAGATGACTTACAGAGATTTTCAAATGACATCAATTTGATTTCTACCCTTTCAAATTTGAGATAAACACTAAAAAACCTAAGGGTGGCTCTTTGAGCATTTTTCAACTATCCCACCTTATACCAACCAGGAGATTGTTCAAAATATAAGAACTTTGAATATGAATCTCCAAATGCTTCAACTAAAAAATTTCAAAAAAATATTTTTCAAGCATCCAAAACATGTGGTAGCTTCACACACAAACCGGACGACCGGGGTGGCAGCTCTTTCCAACATGTGGTGGTAGTTTTCACACTCCTTTCGGATGTAACTCTTTTCACATCTTTTACAACTCATTTATTTACCCTTGAGAGGAAAAAATGCAATCTCTTATGTGAAAGAATTAAATCCCAAATTTTACTCTATCGGTTGTCTCATGTTTATCACAATGAATTCACACAACCGAGATAGTTTATGCACCTTAAGATAACACATGATTACTAAAATTTGATGAATATAAATATCAAAAACTCCTATAATGAAATATCTTCAAAGATTATGATTATGGAGTAAAATTGATAATTCATATGAAATTAAATTGGAGTGGATGAAAGTAAATCCTTTTCAAATTCAATGCACTCGTTTGTTAAAAACCTTTTATTTGAAAACAAAACATAAAAACGAAAAGCATTGAAATCATGTAATGCAAAGATTAAAAAAAATATGAAAGGAAAACCAATCAAAGCATTACATACAGTCAAAAGCTATTTAGAACTTAAGACAAGGAAAGATATCACCTTTCCGAATCCAAAATCGTCGGATTTTGGGTTGTCTTGATTCATTGTGGCCGGGGGTTGTCCGCTTTGACTGTTGATCCACCTTAGGTCTTTGCCTTGCAATGATCCACTTGAATGATTGATGTTGTGGCTCGGACCTTTGGTGGGTTGAGTGAACTCCATTAACTTGATGTGTCTTTTGATTCCGTTGAGTTCGCTCCGTAGATGAAGTTGTCGAAGAATTCTTCTTTCTCTTTTTCGGGCACGTCTTCATCAAGTGTCCTTCAAGTCCACATAGGTGACAAGTTCTTCCTTTCAATTTAGTTGTGGAACTTGAAGCCTTCACAGTTTGGTTCTTTTTAAATCCCAAACCAACCTTGCTTGTTTGACCTAATCCGGACATACGTTCAAGTTTCTTGGAACCGGTTGAAAGCCTTTGTATGTCGGATTTGAGTTGATGAACTTGCTTGGTCAAAGCTTGGTTGGTGACATGAATTTCCTCAAACTGCTTTTCAAGAAAACCAATCTTGTTAATATATGATTTAACGATTGTTTCCGATTGGTTTAGCTTTTCTTGGAGGATTTTATTATTATCCAATAAAAGTTCTTGTTCCTCCTCGAGATCATGAAGTTTGATCTTTAAAGCTTGATTCTCGTCTTGAACCTCAAGTCGTTGCTTCCTCAACTTCTTGATATGCTTGGCCATCTTCTTTGATTCCGCAAGAAGTTGTTGGTATGCCTCAACGAGTTCTTCTTCGTCCGACTCCCCCTCACTTGATGACTCTCCATCGGATGTTGATGTTTCATGCAAAATCAAAGGAATAGAGTCAGTGACTAAAGATGATAAGCAAAAATTAGAAGAGGGAATTTGAGAGGCATGAAAAGCAACAACTTTTTTCCTCTTCACTTGAGGTCGATTCATCGAAACTAGAATCGTCCCAAGTTTTTGCTTGCAAAGCCTTCTTTTTATATGATTTCTTAGAAGGACAATCCGTTGAAATATGGCCGTAGCCTTTGCATCGATAACATTGGATTTCCCCTTCGAAATCATCTTTTTTTTTTCTTTAGAAGGTTTTGCAACGCCTTTGAGTTTAGAGGATTTAGAACCCGATGATCCTTTAGATGGTTTCGTGGATGAAGATCCATCGGTTCGATTCTTCCAAAACTTCCGACGAAATTTCTTTGTGATCCGCGCCAATTGTTCTTCAAAATCGGCAAAAGAGATTTCATCGTCGGAACTTGATTCGCCATCTTCTTCCTTTGTTGATTTGAATGCAATACCTGTAAGCTTAGAAGAAGACTTGGAAGAAACTTGATTAGTAGGAAAAGTCATCTCATAAGTTTGTAAAGCACCTACTAATTCCTCTACACTCATCTCATCCGGATGACTAACGGTTTCAATGGCGGTAACCTTTGCCCTAAACCGTTCCGGAAGAGTCCGAAGTATCTTTCTTACAATTTTCGACTCCGGGATCTTTTCTCCTAAATTAGCACATGTATTAATTACATCTTGAAGTCTAGTGTAATAATCTGTAAACAATTCATGCTCTTCCATATGAATAGAGTCAAATTGACTTGTAAGCATCTGGAGCTTTTGAATTTTTACAAGATTAGTACCCTCATGTGTAATTTTGAGAATATCCCAAATTTCCTTCGCGGTTTCACACGCGGAAATTCGTGTAAACTCAGTCGAGGAAAGAGAATTAAATAAAGCGTTCATACCTTTCCCATTATAAGAAGATCTTTCGATTTCCTCTTTGGACCATCTAGAGCGAGGTTTTGGGGTAGTAGAATTTCCTACTTCCTCAACCGGATGCACCCAACCGTATTCAACGGTTTGCCATACCCGCTCATCAATTGAGATGAGAAAAGCTCTCATCCGTACTTTCCAATACGCATAATTGGTCCCATAAAAAAGAGGAGGTCTAAAAATATTACCACTTTCACCCGACATGATAGATAAACCTAAAACCCCTCTGATACCAATTGTTGATTTTTATAGGATCCACAAGGATCTAAATAGGTACTATCAAACACCTAGAGGGGGGTGAATAGGTGTAATACTTAAAAAATCAATCTCAGTGCAAAATAAAAACCAATGCGGAAAATAAAAACAGCACACCGAGATTTACGTGGAAACTCCAATCCAGGAGAAAAACCACGGGACCAACACGCAATAACAATCCACTAAGAAAAGAAGAATTACAAGGTGATTACCGACTCCACGGACTCAAACCCCTCCTTCAACTTCTTCGGATCTTGCGCTCCACCGATTGCACGTCCACTGCACACGTTCGAATCCACGAACGCCACTCGAATCCACGAGCACACGTTTCGAATCCACGAAACGCCTTCAACACACCGAATCCACGATGCTACGTCGAATCCACGACGCAAACTCAGCCGATACAGAATATAGGCTTCGATAGTGATCCTTTGCTTAGATTATCATTGAAGAACCATGGATGGAATCTCTAAGCAAAGACTAGATCAATTCGACAAAAAGTATGTCTTGGAAGAACCGTCGAATTGACCTAAAAGAGGCTAAAGAGAAGAACGATAAAAACCTAGCCTCTAGGGTTGCTCTCAAGTGTTTTCTCAATTAGTCGATAGTTCTCGAGAAACCCTAAGTGTCTATTTATAGGTTAGAAACCTTTGGAAAGAGATAAGAATCAAAAACTGACCTTAACAGAATTTTTTTCGGACGACGATCCGGATCGGATTTGGCTGATCCGGACTGTCGTCTTTTTTCAGCAATTCCAAAAAAAACAGTTCGGGATCCGGACTGGAATTTCGATCCGGATCGTTCATGCATTTCAGCAAACACATGTTCGGGATCCGGACTGAAACATGGGAGGATCCGGATTGGAATTCCGCATGAACTAAACTATGTTCGGGATCCGGATTGGATTGGTCTGATCCGGATCCTGAACATGTCCCATGTCCAGTTTTTGATTTTTATGCAATTAAAAATTATCCAAGTGTTTCTACACTATACAAAGTATTCGGATCACTAAAATTATTTAGTTAAACGTATCTGATCATTCCGAATCCATTCTTCTTGAGATTGGTGTAATTGATCCACAATTCTTCATCTTCAATCTTCAAGACTCAAAACACTGAGTGTCAACTTGAGCTCTTGTTGAATCTTCTCTGAGTCTTCGATTGCTGATTGACAATTTGATCACTTCAAGACTCCGACTCAACTCACGAAATATACCAACACAAAAAGCCGTAACACAACAAACCAAGATCCAAAATGACTGAAACTAAATAGGGACAATCCTCGGATTCCCACGATTCCAACGAGTCCAAAAATACCAGAAAACTCCTCCTGGGTACAAAGATATGGTCCAAACATTGCAATAAGTCAAAATTCCCATAACATATACACTGCTGAAAAATCTGTCCCAAAGAAGCTTAATTCCCACCTGTAAGATAATCTCCAAAAATTTCAATAAAAATACGACGGCGATTCTCGCGAAGAGTAGATGTCGATCGAGTCCTCACAGGCCGAAATCCGATACTCGAGCGCAGAGATAAAAATCCGACAATGCTCCGCTGTCCAAGAAAATCACCAGCAATAAGGGGTTCAAAGATGCCTCATAAACCATGCCAAGAATTTGGAATGAAGCAAGGTGATCAACACGGAAATCGAAGGCCTACCTCTCGTGAAATCGATGCCGCAAAAATCATCCAAAAATTCCTTTGGGGTAGCTCTGGGGACCTCGTGGACTGAAATGCGATGATGAAGTATAGTTGAAAAAAGCCACTGCCAAAAGGCTCAGCTCGAAAATCCCCAAGAAAAATGAAAGGAGAGAGAGAAAAGAACTATTTATAAGAGCTCAAGGGGGGGGGGGGGAAATACCCCTTTGGGGTACGATTTCGGGCACCCGAAATTTTCGGGCGCCGAACAGGCGGCACCCACAGCAAATCCGCGCAGCGCCCGGATTGTCCTGGGCGCGACGCGTGTCCTGAACACGGGATAGCGGCGCCCGGCCAACCGGGCGCTGCCGCGTGGCCAGACCACAGGACGAGGAGGGGCAGCGGCAGCCAATGGCGGGGCGCCACGTGGCGCCCCCCGCGTGGGCGCCATGCCGCCCGCGCCTGCCCCGCACCTGCCTAGACCAGCCCCGCACCTGCCCCGCCAGCCACACAACGACACGTGTCCACTGCCGGCGCTCGCTGCGCCCAGCGCACGCGCCAGGCCCATGGACCGCGCACCCCCTGCGCCGCGTGGACCGAGCCGCGTGAGCCGGCCAATCCCGAGCCGCCACATGGCTCCGCCCTGGTCCACGGCTCCCCGCGCGTGCTCCCATGGACCGCGCGCGCAAGAGCCGGCCAATCCCGGGCTGCCACGTGTCCTCCCCTCGGTCTACAGCTCCCCCCATGCACCAAAACGCGCAGAAAACTTCCGGGAGTATGTTTTTGGGCATCCGAACTCCGAAAAATACAAGTAAATAGCCGATTTTCGACGTTTTTCCGCACTGAATCCAAATCCAGTCTCGGATTAGCCTGAAACCCTTTCTAAAATTCAGTGAAAGCAGCCGAAGGACAGGCTTGATCCAGAAACCTCACTGAGTCCGTCCAACGCGTCCATTTGACGCGTTGCGGGTCCGGCACACCTCTAATAGGTGTTCCACTGCATGGGTCATGGGGAAAGCTTCACGGGGATCGAGGTCACTACAGTAACCCTCCTGAAATTTCAATTTTCAAATAGAAGTTGACCAAGCTTACCGATCTGAGTACGTATCCGGCTGTCCAAATACTCGATTCGATCGGTCTCGTCGTTCTGAGCGCAATGGCGAAGTTAGAATTTGTGTTTAACGAGCCTAGGTCATCGAAATGTGTGCCAAACTATAAATGCCACCGTATAAGATGGATTTACAATTTATCTGGACCCAAACTCAACGAACCGAAATCACTACTCGATAGGTTTCGTCGAGTCGGGCGTCATGGCGAAGTCTGTTTTTCCATTTGATGACTCGGACGGTTCAAAAAACTTTGTGAGGAGGGGCTTCTCTACATAAATGAGCGCTATAGTGGGGGGCTTGGACTGAATTGTGAAGAGGTGGAGGACCTCTTGCCTTTTGTAGCAACCACCTACCCTAACAAACTTGCCCGCAAGGGGGAAGGGGAAACCGCAGCCCCTCCTTACGTGTTCCCTCTTCCTTTGCCACGAACTTAGCCACTCCAACCTCCTCCCCCTCCATTGGAATTCGAAGAGGAAGAAGAAGGAGTCCTTTCTTCTTGCACCCGAGAAGGTTGAAGAGGAGAAACATCCGAGCCTTGGGATCCCTCCAGACCTTCCTGAGACTCTCCAGCACCCTCAAAGGATCACTGTAGTGGAGCGCCGCCGCCTGCATTGGTCGCAGCACGCTGGAGAAGGAGAATATATCCATCTTTTTCTTCATCAATCCGAGCCCTGAGATCCGAGGAGCCACCGCTTGCCGGCGGGAGAAAATGAGCCGTCGAAGCCCTAGTTTTGGCCGCAGCTTTGGCGCGCGGATTCCGACGCTCCTGGGGGCAAGGCAACTTGACCAACTCCTTCTTCTCGACCCCAAAAGAGTACCCCTGAAGTTTCAGAGCATTTGGTTTGGTGTAGAGATCGCACGGGGAAGCCCTAGATCCAACCTTTCTTGATCTTGGCCGAGCTCCTCCGTCCGGCGCCGCCGCCACTCCTCGCCGCCGGCCAACTACCCAGCAAGCTCTCCTACACCAAGGGCAACACCCCTGTGCCCTTGCATGGACCCGAAGGCCCTTGCTTGAAAATCCGCCATTAGTGGCTTCAAGCTCGGCCGAGCTCCTCAGCCAACCGCCACCGTCGCCTTCAACCGCCGGCTGACTACCCAGGTGGTCGCAAGAGCTCCATCTTGGCCAACCGCCACTCCAAGACGCCGGAGCTGGGCAGGGCAGTGACCCTAGTACCTCTGTGAAGCCTGTCTAGCTATTGCTTTCCTTGGTTGGTGACTGGAACCCGAGTGGAAGCAACCTCGGCCAACCCGAGCTTTATTAAGGGTGGATCTTGGCCATCTTGCTTCGGCAACCTCTCCGACAGCCGCACAACACCTCAAAGGTCCCAGCAGTCAGCCGCCAGCTCGTGAGCCTTTCAGCGGATTTCAGGATCGTCTACATTGAGGTGGGTTTTCTTCGGTCCAGGCTTTATCAGGTTGTCACCTCTGGGGTACCATATTCGGTCGGACCCCTGTGATTGTTAGCCCTGGTCCCATTTCTTGAGCTATTGCTTTTCTTTCAGTATAGTAGCTGGCTGGTTTCTATTTTGCATGTTTAGCTTATATCTGGACTTATACCATGCTTGATTGGTCAGTAGCTAGTGATGATTATAGTTCAGTACTTCAGCATATTCCTATTCAGTGATTTTAGTCTTCCCTATTCTTATGTTGCATGACAGTATAAGGATCATTGTTATTGTTCAACATGATGAGATTATACAGTTATTAGCATCCCTTGTGAGAGTTTTTGGCTTGTTACTGATTACCTGGTCTTTCGATCGCTAGCTTTGAGCATTCACATTATGATCGCCATGCACCTGCTGTACACTCGCGTACAACGATGGTTTGGCCACCGTCGTGGTGTTCTTTACCGGTACAGTGATCTACGTGACCCATGAGCCCTCTTCTGCTGTACCATTGGGTACGAGGAGTCCCTTCGGCTGTACCATTGGACAAGGGGAAAACCCCTTCGGCTGTACCGTTTGGTATGGGAAGCCCCTTCGGCTGTATCCTTGGTACGGGGATTACTGACAGTTCCTACTAGGTGTTCTGTTATGGCATTTTCTTGAGGTCCTCGTGACCAAGAGTGGCATTGATTGGATATTCTATTTCCAGCATTGAGGTATCGCTACTTGGTTGTTTTTATTGCAGTTATTATTCAGCATGCCTTATTTTCTGTTTATCAGTATCTCATATTCCCAGCATTGTGATTTACCATGATTATCATATTTGTCAGTTTATAGCATGATCAGTTTATGTCATTAGTATATTATTTGCAGCACTGAGATTTATCATGGTCATCCTATCTGCCTCTTGATTGGGTATACTTGATTTCTTACCATCCGCTGTTTATTGTATACCAGTAGGTGCGACTTGCTATTTCTCGGTCCGTCATATCCACTGGGATACATTCAGTGTATCTCACACCCTTGGGTGACCTTTTTTCCAGGTCGATCGGGTGGTGGGATGTCGGGACGTTGATGTGAGCATATTCTGATAGAGTCGTCCCCTGCTGTCAGTTTCGACTGGCCGAGCTTCTGTATTACAGATGGATTGTGTTTAGCTATGTTAGACTTATGATATTTTGTTGTTTGAGATTCTAATATTGTAGATTATGGTTATGATTCATTGTATTTCAGTTATTGTAGTTTTGCACTCTGATTGTATATTCGCACTTGCTTAGCCGTGCATATAAAGAAAAGACTCTGTCCGAGTGGACAGAGGATTTTCTATGTATGTGACGATTTGTTCATAGTCTAGTTTTCAAGGTAAACTCTGATAAAAAAAATAAAAATTAGACCGCTTTTTTTAATCTGGGGCGTGATAATATAATATCATGATAAAAACTCTTTATCTTCTGTATAATATAATATCTAACATAACTCTCACAATAGCTCTCCATATGACTCTTTGACCATAATGCTCAAACATTACCTCCAAAGTAACTTGCATTCATAATATCTAAATTTATTCGCATACAGTGTAGTATTGTAGATGATAGACTTTAGCTTCCTATAGCATAACTCCTAAAATTATTTCTAGTATAACTTTCAATCATACCTCTTTGAGAAATACTCCCATATATATATATATATATATATATATATATATATATATATATATATATTTTTGTTACCGTCCATTTATTACCTATAATAGCAGGTCATTTTGAGAGAGGTACTGGTTACCAGATACCCCAAAATGAAATATTTTCATCTTTTGATTCAGGGGTAATTAAGTAATTTTATCTCTATTTTGAAAATTTTTATTTTTGTAAATATTATAAATTTTAAAGATTTCAATTTAGTGAGAGTTTTTATTTTTGGAAAGATTATAAATTTTAAATATTCTAATTTAGTTATATGGTAATATTTTAATAATTTTTATTTAATATATTGTAAATAATTTTAATTTTAGGAAACTATATTAAAATTTAGATTATTTTTAGAAATTAAAATTTAGGAATCTATTAATTTCTACTTTAAAAAAAATAAAATAAAATAAGCTTAAATTTTAAATTGTATAGTCAAAATTTATTCAGTTTAAATTACACTGTATTGTTTAAAGTTATATAACGTTTTTATATACTGTTTAGGTTGCAAAACTATAAATTTATTATCAATTTATATTTTAAATTATAATATATGATCTCATTATTTTAAAAGATCAAATTTTAATATTTAAATTTGATTTAATTTAGCTAGTACAATTCTATTCTAAAAATAAATTTAAATTATACCATATATTTTTATTAAATCAAATATTTAAGCACATTCAAATTTTTCTAAATTGTAATAAAAAATTAATGTTTAAATTAAAGAAACATTAAAATTATTTAAACAAATTAAATATGCTGAATTTAAATATTTATCAACATTTAATTTTTTTTAAAATATTGATATAAATTAATGCCTAAATTAGAGAAATTCTAATGCTCCTTAAATTAATAGATAAATTGTAATTTTTTACTATTAAAATTTGAATTAATTTAGCACGTATAATTCTATTCTAAGAATAAAATTGAATTAATGAAAAATTAATGGAGAAATTAGAGGAATTTAAAATTCATTAAATATATTAAATATGTTAAATTTAAATATTAACCTACGATTCATTTTTTAAAAAATATTGATATAAATTAATGACTAAATTGTAATTCTAAAAGTTTTTAAATTAATGTTTAAATTATAATTCTAAAACTCCTTAAATTAATGCCAATATTGTAATTCTAAATTTTTTAAAATTAAACTCTTTAAATTAATGACTAAATTGTAATTCCAAAACTCTTTAAATTAATGACTAAATTGTAATTCTAATTTTTTATTAATTAAACTATTTAAATTAATGACTAAATTGTAATTATAAAACTCTTTAAATTAATACCTAAATTGTAATTCTAAATTTTTTTAATTTAAACTCTTTAAATTAATGCCTAAATTGTAATTCTAAAACTCTTTAAATTAATGGTTAAATTGTAATTCTAAAACTCTTTAAATTAATGGCTAAATTTTAATTCAAAAATATTTAAAATTAATGCATAAATTAGTGTGAAATTAATGTCTAAATTTGTGAAAAGCATATGAATCAAAAATTTGATTATATATTGAATTTTAAAATTTATTCATTTTCAAATTTTTTAGAATAGTGATACAAAATTAATTTCTAAATTACTGAAATTTTAAAATTCTTTATACATATTAAATATGTTGAATTTGATTATAAACCTATATTCAATTTTTTTAAAAAAATATTGATATAAATTAATGACTAAATTGTAATTATAATACTCTTTAAATTAATATTTAAATTGTGATTCTAAAACTCTTTAAATTAATGACTAAATTGTAATTCTAAATTTTTTTAAATTAAACTCTTTAAATTAATGACTAAGTTGTACTTCTAAAACTCTTTAAATTAATGCCTAAATTGTAATTCTAAATTTTTTTTATTTTAAACTATTTAAATTAATGTCTAAATTTTAATTCTAAATCTCTTTAAATTAATTCCTGAATTGTAATTCTAAAACTCTTTAAATTAAACTCTTTAAATTAATGCATAAATTGTAATTCTAAAACTTTTTAAATTAATGCTTAAATTATAATTCAAAAATATTTAAAATTAATGCATAAATTAGTGTAAAATTAATGTCTAAATTTGTAAAAAGTGTATGAATCAAAACTTTCATTATATATTGAATTTAAAATTTTATTTATTTTCAAATTTTTTAAATAGTGATACAAAATTAATTTCTAAATTAGAGGAATTCCAAAATTCTTTATACATATTAAATATGTTGAATTTGATTATAAACCTACGTTCAATTTTTTAAAAAATATTGATATAAATTAATGACTAAATTATAATTCTAGTACTCCTTAAATTAATATTTAAATTGTAATTCTAAATTTTTTTAAATTAAGGCCTAAATTGTAATTCTAAAATATTTTAAATTAAACTTTTTAAATTAATGATTAAATTATAATTCTAAAACTCTTTAAACTAATGCCTAAATTCTAATGATAATTTTTTTAAAATTAATGCCTAAATTGTAATTCAAAAACTTTTTAAATTAGACTCCTTAAATTATTACAAAATTAATGGCTAAATTAATAAAAGATATTTTAATTAATATATATATATATTTTTATTTTGTCATGTTTAATTACGAAAATATTCTTTTTATGAAATTACCTGTTAAACTATTAATAAATAAAATTATATTTTTATGCTTTGTCAATCAACGATTAAGAAATTTTTTATTATTCATAAAAAAACATACCAGAGAATTTCTCTAACTCTTTATATAAGTTCCTATATAATTTTCAACTATAATTTGTAGCACAATTTTTAAATATAGCTCCAAAAATAACTTTCAAAATCTACAATAAAAGAAATAATCATTGCAGACTTAATTTGATCTCCACAATCATCTTCTTTTCTTGAATTAAAAACCTAGGTTAATGGAGTGTACATTTTACACCCCATCAATCAAAAGATGAGATGAATTTTACCGGTCATTTTGAATTGACCGATGAATAAGTCTCTCTTTTTGAATGAGATGAAGTGTATAATATACACCCCATTTGGGATGTACATATAGCATCTCTCAAAAACCTATAGGTAATGTATTTGAATATTTTCTACTACTATTTGGTGCATAGTATCTTTATTATTTGAAAATTTAATATTATATAATAATCAGTTTTATTCTTTGCTGTGGTATAAATGAGATTTATTTTTTCACCTTTTGTCAAAATATCATCACATATTTTGAGGGAGCTATGCTACTTGTATACCCTATCTAAGGTGTACATTCTACACCTAGTTCATTCTATGATGAATATTTATCTATTCGACATATCGAAATGATGAGTAAAATTTATTTTATCCTAAAATAGATGGAGTGTAAAATATATATCTCAAATGAGGTGTACAAAAAGTATTAACCATTTTGAGCTATCGTTGATGAAATATTTGTTTACATTGTTATAAATAGAATATTTTCTGTACATATATAAATTACTTTTTGCATGTCATGACTTTATATTTTAGTTTCATTGTAATTTTAAAATAGTTTTAAGTAAAAATAGAGCTCTTTTGTAGATTTTGTTTTTCCCCTTAATCCATAGGAGCTATTTAAGTTTTTATAATTTATAATATTATTTTTTAAACTAGATTACTATATATACTATTAATAGCATAAAATATTAGGTTTTTAGCTATTGGATGAAAGGATGTATAATTAGGAGGATAATGGACTTTTATGATTTAGTGGGTGGTTAGTAAAATAGTATAAAAAGGGATTGATCTAACGGAGAAAAATTTGGTAGCACCAAATAGGAATGCAAACGGGACGGATTCGGAGGCCGGATGAATTATCACATGAATTAATTTTAATTATATTTTTTACCTTTATTTATCGTTCCATAAGGGACGGTGCTATAGCCGATTTTGGGTCAATCGGAGCGGATTGAAAAAAGAAAATGATATCCCATCTCCCACTCCATTAACTTGAAGGATTGGGATGAATTCGAAACAAATTAATTTTTTTATATTTTCTGTTATCACTTACTGTCCCATTTGGGGCGGATTGGAGCGGGAGCTCCACCAACCCGTATCCATTTGCATCTCTAGCACCAAATGTCTGATGTTATCGATAATATAATAGCCTGACATTTATTTTTTTTTCAGAGAGAAAAAGATAGCATGTTATATATTTCGTTTAGTTTTTGCGCTAGCGGCGGCTCATCAATTTTTTTTTTTTTTTTTATTATTTTTTTTTTTAAGTATATTGTTTTTTACTATAGAGCTAAAAATCTACGAAATGAATGATTTACAAATATAAAATTTTGTATAATAGCCTCACCGAAAATTTTGTTTGTTAGTGTTTCTTCCCTTATTGTACTTTCATTTTTCATATAAATATTATTTTTTTTGTTTGTTAAGCCATATAAATTATGTTTTATAAGATTAGTTTGTAAAGACAGAAAAAATATTTTATATTCTCATTTTAATTTATAACTAAAATTACATAAGAGCAATTTATAATATTTTTATTTTATATAAATTATTGTTGATATTTGTATATAAAAATTACAGAAATACTCTCATACTTTCTTTAATAAATAATAAAAATATTTTTAATCATTGATCGACAAGGGATAATTTTTTTTTTTTACTTATTACCAGGTTAACATGTAACTTTATAAAAAGTGTATTTTCATAATTAAACATTACAAAATAAAAAAATATATATTAATTAAAATAACTTCTACTAATTTAGTCATTAATTTAAAAAAATTTAGAATTATAATTTATGCATTAATTTAAAGAGTTTAATTTAAAAAAATTTAAAATTATAATTTAGACGTTAATTTAAAGAGATTTAGAATTACAATTTAGTTATTAATTTAAAGGGTTTAATTTAAAAAATTTTAGAATTATAATTTAGGCATTAATTTAAAAAATTTTAGAATTATAATTTATGCATTAATTTAAAGAGTTTAAATTAAAAAAATTCAGAATTAAAATTTAGGCATTAATTTAAAGAGTTTAAATTTAAAAAAATTTAGAATTACAATTTAGGCATTAATTAAAAGAGTTTTAGAATTACAATTTAGGCATTAATTTAAAAAGTTTAATTTAAAGAGTTTTAGAATAACAATTTAGGCATTAATTTAAAAAGTTTAATTTAAAAAAATTTAGAATTATAATTTAAGCATTAATTTAAAGAGTTTAATTTAAAAAATTTTAGAATTACAATTTATGCATTAATTTAAAGAGTTTAAATTAAAAAAAATTAGAATTACAATTTAGGCATTAATTTAAAAAATTTAAAATTACAATTTAGACATTAATTTAAAAAATTTAATTTAAAGAGTTTTAGAATGACAGTTTAGGCATTAATTTAAAGAGTTTAATTTTAAAAATTTTAGAATTACAATTTACGCATTAATTTAAAAAGATTTAGAATTAAAATTTAGTCATTAATTTAAAGAGTTTAATTTAAAAAATTTTAGAATTACAATTTAGACATTAATTTAAAGAGTTTTAGAATTACAATTTAGACATTAATTTAGAAAGTTTTATAATTACAATTTAGGCATTAATTTAAAAAAATTTAGAATTAAAATTTAGGCATTAATTTAAAAAGATTTAGAATTACAATTTAAACATGAATTTAAAGAGTTTAATTTAAAAAAATTAAGAATTACAATTTAGGCATTAATTTAAAATGTTTAATTTAAAAAAATTTAGAATTATAATTTAGACATTAATTTAAAAAGTTTAAATTAAAAAAATTTAGAATTACAATTTAGACATTAATTTAAAGAGTTTTAGAATTACAATTTAGATATTAATTTAAAAAATTTAATTTAAAAAGCTTTAGAATGCCAATTTAGATATTAATTTAAAGAGTTTAATTTAAAAAATTTTAAAATTACAATTTAGGCATTAATTTAAAGAGTTTAATTAAAAGAATTTTAGAATTACAATTTACGCATTAATTTAAATAGTTTAAATTAAAAAAATTTAGAATTACAATTTAGGCATTAATTTAAAAAGTTTTAGAATTACAATTTAGGCATTAATTTAAAAAGTTTAATTTAAAGAGTTTTAGAATGACAATTTAGGCATTAATTTAAAGAGTTTAATTTAAAAAAATTTAGAATTACAATTTACGCATTAATTTAAAAAGTTTTAGAATTAAAATTTAGTCATTAATTTAAAGAGTTTAATTTAAAAAATTTTAGAATTACAATTTAGATATTAATTTAAAGAGTTTTAGAATTACAATTTAGACATTAATTTAGAAAGTTTTAGAATTACAATTTAGGCATTAATTTAAAAAGATTTAGAATTTCAATTTAGGCATTAATTTAAAGAGTTTAATTAGAAAAATCTAGAATTACAATTTAGGCATTAATTTAAAGAGTTTAATTTAAAAAATATTAGAATTACAATTTAGACATTAATTTAAAGAGTTTAAATTAAAAAAATTTAGAATTTTAATTTAGACATTAATTTAAAGAATTTTAGAATTACAATTTAGATATTAATTTAAAAAATTTAATTTAAAGAGCTTTAAAATGACAATTTAGGCATTAATTTAAAGAGTTTAATTTTAAATTTTAAAATTACAATTTAGGCATTAATTTAAAGAGTTTAATTAAAAGAATTTTAGAATTACAATTTACGCATTAATTTAAAGAGTTTAAATTAAAAAATTTTAGAATTACAATTTATGCATTAATTTAAAAAGTTTTAGAATTACAATTTAGGCATTAATTTTAAAAGTTTAATTTAAAGAGTTTCAGAATGTCAATTTAGGCATTAATTTAAAGAGTTTAATTTAAAAAAATTTAGGATTACAATTTAGGCATTAATTTAAAGAGTTTTAGAATTAAAATTTAGTTATTAATTTAAAAGGTTTAATTTAAAATATTTTAGAATTACAATTTAGGCATTAATTTAAAGAGTTTTAGAATTACAATTTAGATGTAATTTAAAAAGTTTTAGAAGTACAATTTAGATATTAATTTAAATAGTTTAATTTAAAGAGATTTAGAATTACAATTTAAGTATTAATTTAAATAGTTTAATTTAAAAACTTTAGAATTACAATTTAGGCATTAATTTAAAGAGATTTCGAATTACAATTTACGCATTAATTTAAAAAATTTAATTTGAAAATTTTAGAATTACAATTTAGGCATTAATTTAAAGAGTTTTAAAATTAAAATTTAGGCATTAATTTAAATAGTTTAATTTGTTTAAAAATTTTTGAAGTTTCTTTAATTTAAACATTAATTTTGTATTACAATTTTAAAAAATTTCAATGTGCTTAAATATTTGATTTAATAGATATATAATTCAAATTTATTTTTAGAATAGAATTGTACGGGCTAAGTTAAATCAAATTTAACTAGTAAAATTTGATCTTTTAAAATAATGAGATCATATATTATAATTTAAAATATAAATTGATAATAAAAATTAATAGATTCCTAAATTCTAATTTCTAAAAATAATTTTTAAAAATTAAAATCATTTACACTATATTAAATAAAAGGGGCAATTTCCTATATACCCCTAAAAATTTCTCTGTTTTCAGATTTACCTCTCTTAGAATGCTAATATTAAAACTACCCTTCTTACGTTCCAACTTCTTTCCAAAATACCCCTGAAGAAAACTGCCGTTATCTGTGTGTAATTACTATTTTGCCCTTTCAAATATACCCTAAACCCTAAACCCTAAACCCTAAACCCCTAAACCCTAAACCCTAAACCCTAAACCCTAAACCCTAAAACCCTAAACCCTAAACCCTAAAACCCTAAAAAACCTTAAACCCTAAACCCTAAAACCCTAAACCCTAAACCCTAGAACCCTAAAAAAAAACCCTAAACCCTAAAACCCTAAACCCTAAACCCTAAAACCCTAAAAAATCCTAAACCCTAAACCCTAAACCCTAAACCAAAATAGGTATATCTGATAGTTTTCAACTCCGATTATTATTTAACTCTAGTTTAACCCTAGTTAACTTAACAAGGGGAAACGGTAGGGGTATTTTTAATAACGGTGGAACGTATGAAGGGTATATTGGAAAGAAAAAAATAAGAGGGGAAAATCAGATATTTCTTCATATTTCAGGATTACACAGACAATTATTCCTAAATAAAAATAATTAAAATATTACTATTTAAGACGATAACTAAATTGGAATATTTAAAATTTATAATCTTTCCAAAAAAAAAAATTCTTACTAAATTCAAATTTTTAAAATTTATAATATTTACAAAAATTAAAATTTTCAAAATAGAGATAAAATTATTTAATTATCTTAAAGCAAAAGACTAAAATAATCCTATTTTGGGTATCTGGTAATCGGTACCTCTCTCAAAATAACATCCTATTACATGTCATAATTTAAAAATAATCAAATCTGAACCGTTGAACAGATATAGATGGACGGTAACTAAAAAAAAAAAAAAAGTATAGGAGTATGGCTCTAAAAGTTAATATTAAAAATTTGCGCAATGCATGAATTAATTATTAATTATTACGCGGTTCCAAAACTACAAAACTAAGGGTGTGTTTGGTTAGCAGTATAAAAATTACTTTTCGGCGTGAAAATTTATTTTTTATGTGTTTGTTTAGCTGTAATTTTTTTTTTTTTTTTTTTTTTTTTTGGAAAACTACTTTTATGGATTTGAGGAAAATAGTGTGTTTTCATTTTTTCGCTGAAAATTAACGGAAAACAAAACTTAAGTTCTGAAAAATTTTCTTCATTTATTTTTTTTATTGTACCAAACAAATATAATTCTTTTTTCTTTCTACCATATAAATATTGATGAAAAATTATTTTTTTTTTCCTACAAATCAAATACTAAAAAATATAAAAAAAATTTTAAACCAAAATTTTTTTTTTTATCAAAAATTATTTTTTACAATTTTACGTAAACCAAACACCCTCTAAGTTTCATTTGAGTCCTCAAACATTTAGTTCCACATTAGCCATTCTTAAAATTCTGAAAGCGTTTCATTTTGATCCTCATGTATTTACTATTTGCAGATAAATTATTGAGTATTATTTTTATTGCACATTTTAACTATGCTATCTATTAAATTTTAATCTTTTCCTCAATATATAAAAATTAAATATCTAAATTAAAAATATGAAATGAATATAGAAATGATAAATTTATTGTGTAGGAACAAATAAATGGACTGGATGCAACCAACAATTTTTAATCTAAAGGAAAATATTGAAATAAAATACTATCAAAATTATGAGGCTATGTTTAAACCTTAGAAGTTTAAAATTACAAATGTCAAACATAAAAGTAATATATGGAACATGGCATATAAATACGACCGCAAATAATATATATTTTTATCATATTTTCTCACATGTAACGTAATTATTTTTATAATTTTAAATAGAGTTTCACATTGCAAGAATTATCATGCAATTTATGTTAGAATTTTTGTGTTTTTGTGATTTAAAATTTGTTTGATCTTAAAACTTTCTGGATGACCCAATATTAATAGACATTTATATATATTTTTTTTAAAATAAAATTATTTGAAAAAGAAAGTAAGATTAAGGTCATCTTCAAAACACATAGATGGCACGAACAGAGGTGGCAGTTCAACGGCTAATTCTTGCTTTAGGACAGTGCATCGCACGTCTTAACTCACATGCATCATTTTAATTGGATTTTATTTTAAAACTAATATTTTACTAAAAGAAAAGAGAATTTTTTTTTCAACAATTTATTCAACAAATAATAATAAGATAAGAATATTCTAAATTTTATAATAGGGTTACTTCAATTCCTTGCTCTGCTTACTAGCTTCGAACAAAAGAAATATACAAATTCATTTCTTGCAGTAAAAACAACACCTATCCAAAAAAATATATATATATTATACAGATTATAAATGAAAAGCTGCAATAAAAAATAGAAAATACTTATTATACATCCCAAACTGAGTATATATCTTATATCCCATCTATTTTAGGATGGAATAAATTTTACTCGTCATTTCAAAGGGATGAATGAAAGAGTCACTATCCTAGAATAGACAGAATGTATATCGTATATCCTATTTAGGATATACGGTAGCATTGCTCCTAAAAAAAATTATAATAGCATATGAATAATGCATGATACCAAATTTTCAATTTTTGAAAGACTAAAATTTAGTGTTTGATTAAAAAGATATCTATAGCATGTGCTGTGCTGTTAGAAACATTACAGCTAAACTTATAAAAAGTAATCGAAATCAAACAAAATGATAATCTTATTAGAATTTAGAGCACTAATTTAACAATAAAACAAAAACCAGAAGCTTCCATATCTTAATGCTTATACATAAATATGTAAAAAAGCTTCTTAACGAGATCTTGTCGAGAGAGAAAGTGACGAACCATCCGAAACAACAACAACCCCGTGCTCGAATGTTAAGATCTCGCCCCGCACTGAACCGTGGATGGAATCAGGGGACGCAGCCCAACGAGTGAGAGTGAGGTACCGCTGGGCATCAAAGATTTTCTTTTTCTTAGAATACGACAAATTTCACCCTGCGCGAATTTTAAAGCACCGCATGGTAAAGCCGGTGACCCTTCCTCTCGTCTCCATTTTTGGGGCTGACGCTTTTTTTTTTTTTTTTTTTTTTTGCTCTATCGTCGGAGAACGAGGAGAAACTGGAAAAGTCTTTGTATCAGTTTTGTTTTTTCTTTACCTTCTTGTCCTCCTCTTCCTCTTTTTTTTTTTTTTTCATTTTGAGGTTCGAGTTTTGCAGAACTTCTGCTGCGGCGGTCTCCGGCGGGCGCCAGCGGCATCGAAATCGATGTCCGAAAATGAGGAGGATCCGGCGGCCGAAAGGCGACGGCGGCGGGAGGCCCGAAGGCGACGGCAGCATCGGCGGGCGAGGCGGAGGGGGAGGCTGACGAGGCAGAGGAGGAGGGCCAGCGGGCAGCACACGCACAGAACGCACGCCCCCGCCGCGCCCTCCACCGCCGCCGGCAGCGGCACTGGCGGCGGCGGCGGCGGTTGCGTACGAAGCGGTTGCCGCCGGCGCCCGCTTCGCATGTTTTCAAATCTCCTTCTGCGTGTAGAGTCCATCGTTTCTTCTGCGTTTAATTATTATTATTATTATTATTATTATTATTATTATTTTTAAATCTCTTTTGCGGTTCACATCACTGAAGATTCTGGAAATGTTGTCGGTGGTGGGCTACGGTGTGGGGTTTCGAATTGATTGGTCCGTCGTTTTTCTGCGAAACAGCGCGGAATCGATCGTTGCTTTGTTTTTGTTTGTTTCGTTCTTTTTCTTTTGTGTGTGTGTGTGTACTTTTCGTTGTTATTACGGTGCCTTGCCTTGTGGATGGTTACAAACTCGGATTCGGTCGCTAGGCTTCTAACCACCCGTGTACAAAAGGTCTCGTTTTATTTATAAAATTTTAAAATGAAATAACACTCTCGTAACAACTCAAATTGTTAAGTTGTAAGAGGCGCCGTGGTATATTTCGAACTCGTAAGAATATTATAACATTAATATTATGGGTTAATAGAATTTGTCATTTTTGTGCAACATATAAGTTTTTCCAGTTCAAATTAACAATTTTTTTCCTCTTTGAGAATGGATGATGGGTATTATCGTTTAGGCCAAAATTTCTTAACCGACAATAAGATAGAAATTCAGATTATTGTTAACCGAATAACCTGCATTCAGCTACTATCCGTTAGCAGAGTGCAGGTATTTTGTGCAAAATCTAAAGCTTCCTGGAGGGTTTGGCAAAAGAGATGAGTTGTAGAACATAGTAATGTAATCGCCCTAAAGTTTAGTGTAGCAAAGTGTAATAAAAGGGGCTCAAAATTGAGCCCGAAATGCGGCGGTTTCTGTCGATAGGACAAATTAATCACTCAAAAAAGAATGGATAATACTATGTTTTTTCTCTGAAAGGGAGAAGAACAACTGTACAGGCAGAGAGAGAAGAACTCAGGGAGGGTTATCCGAGTTTCTACCGGAAATACAGCAGCAGCAGTCTGCCCACTTTCTTTTTTAAGTTTTAGAGACAGCAGCCTTGCAGACAGGGCAAGCATTCTTCTGAGAAAGCCACTGCTTAATGCAGTACACATGAAAGCTGTGGCCACAACCCAGCCTCCCCATCTCAGCCTCCTCTTCATACTCTTCCTACAAAAGATAACCATCCTCTTTAATGATGGAGATAAATAAATATCCTGTGGGAAAGGAAAAGAAAAAGGAAAAGGAAAGAAGGTGATTCCAGGGTGTGAGAGCAATTGGGATAACTCCATACTTGGCAAATGCTACATTTCCGTTCTGTCCCAGAGGAGAATGGCACCGGCGAAGTGTCGAAAGCCGAGGGTTTGACTTTCCTAAGGCTGCGGATGATCTCGTCCTCCCTCAGCCCGGTGCTAACGTATCCGATCCTATCTTCGAGCTCGAGCAGCTCCTGTAGAAAGAACGGACGAGTGGAGTCGGGATGATTTTGGATAACACAAGATGACTGGGAGAGAGGCGGAGAAAAAGAGAGATCGACTTACCTCATATGTCATATTATCGACATCGAGGCGCCAATCTTGGTACCGATCATAGACATCCATGCCTCCCAACAACACTCTAGTCTGGAACATCATGATCTGCAAATCCCACAGTTCACTTAGCATATCCACACTCTTACGGTGATTCTCTTAACTACCACAGAGGTAATGCCTAAAACCCCGAAAAAGGGAAAAAAAATGACGCCGTATTTTGCTGTTACTACTATTTCATCTAGAACCATTTTAAAAGTAACAAGACTAAAATTGCGTAATCAGATGTCATTTATGGATGGTTTAACTAGTTGATCCAATCTAATAGGCCCTCTCGGAATGCGATTGAAGTTGTACCATAGGTACGCGATATCCAGTGGTTAATGCACCAGAAAACTTGGAAACATGTGGACCACCAAGATGACATAATAATTCAAGTTACAGGAGTAACATAGAAAAGAGAGATGAATGGTCCTTTCCCAGAGAGAGAGAGAGAGAGAGAGAGAGAGAGAGAGCAGAGGCAGATTCTCACTAAGCCCAGCAGAGCCTGCACAATCTGCCTCTGCCGGCTGACACCCTGGAAGACACCTAGCCATACGACCAAGGTTTTAAGTATCCATCGACACGGGCCGTATCTACCGTGCCGTATCGTGCCAACAAGATACCGGCACGATACAGCTCCCGTGCCGATAACACAGTTCAAAACCCTTTTTTCTTAAAATTACTAATTAATTTTCTTAATAAAGTTCAAAATATTTGATAAAGATACGTAATAAGCAATTAAAAAATTTTGTTGCTAAAGAAATTAAATATTTCATGCCATTATGTGTCGGCACGCATGTATTTTTTGTGACCGGCACTCATCGGCACGGCTCGGCACGCACCGTGCCGTACCGTGCCGTGCCGGGCAAGTTTTCGGCACGACCCTGTTCCACGGCACTTAAATCCTTGCATACAACAGAACAAAGAATGAATTGGGTGACACGGGCCGCGGTGATGGCGGTAATGATTATCTAATACGATTCAATTGTAAATAATAAAGCACGTTTTGTTTGTTTTGTGAAATATCAGATTTGGGAGATCAGGGGAATATTATAGAATAGATTATTTTTAAGCCCGTAAATTTAACAAATACCAAAAATTTCTCCATCACACATCCATTCCAGAAAATTTAGTGCACAGTAACAACCCACCCCTCCCAAAAAAGAAAAAAAAAGACTACTCCACCAAACTCATATGCAACACCTATAACTTACTCCTTTGCCCCTCAATTAGATGAAAACTAATAACTGAGATATATCACCTATGCAATTTATTTTCTCCTACCCTCTTAAGACAGTGACTTATACTATTGAATTTCAAAACCAAGTTAGCCTCTTATGTCATTCTTTATGCTTCTTTGCCCACCTATTAACATATGACGGAGTACAACTCAAAATTTGTAAATACGAACCGTTTAGACACACAACCCATTATCCCTTCTCAAAACAATGTTACTCTTTTTTTTCTAGCTGAAATCCTTTATCTCATGTTGCTTAAGAAACTTGAAGAAAGTCATAATGAACAATCTAGATTCATATTAAATCCACAGTTAGGCGTCATCCAACCTGATAACTCACTAAGTACTGTGTATTGCCCTCCACAAATGCCTCGATCCAATCTATTGGGTTAGGTTTTTGAGTAATTCAAACATATTTAGAGCTTGTGAGCTATGACTACGGAATCAAAACAGCATAAAATTCGGTCCCCGCCTATGGCCTGCTTTCCATAAAAAAACACGAGCTCACTAAAAGCTTTCTATAAAATAACTGTGTCACATCTAATCCACCAGAACATGCAAGATTCCATATTGGCTTTTAGACAAAATAACTAAATAAGCTTATCTATTTTCACTCAGCTTAATTATTTATTTCCTAATCACTTGCTCTTTCATCAAGGCATGCACTCCCAATTAAACCACGCAAACTGTATTATCAACACCGATTTTGATTTACGATTGATCACCGTGAAGCAATTGAACACTGCGCCCAGAAACCCTTGTTATTGAACTACTTAGGCCTAGTTTAGGAATGCATTCTTCAAATGCACCTGCTTTAATACTCTAGAACCAAAAAACATGGCGGAGGTCGAACTCCTTAGATGCTACAAAACTGATGGCGAAAACATCGCCAAATGCTTCTCCGCTGCAGGTTCTCGCCACCACTCCATACACCAATTGGTGAAGTTAACAAGCTTTCCAGTTTTTTCAGATATCCAAAGTATGAAAGCGGGTGCATTTGGAGAACACATTCCCAAACTAATCCAATTATAATCTGCTTTTCATCTAAAACTTTGAACTTCCGGAACCAGTTTCATCCAATAGGACAAGTTCAAACAGAAGAACAAGAAAGATTTCAAGAAACATACCTCTTCAATCCCTCCCGGAGAACGGCGATACCCGCCTCGCAAATTACGGCTCCTTCCGCTGGACGGAAGAAGCTCAGACCCGAGGAAAGGCTCCTCGAGATCCGACGGCGAGTCCATCAACGACGAGATCTCTTCCTGAATGGTCGCCGCCCTTCTCGAAGCATAGGCCCGCTGAAAGGAGAAAGCAAAACAATTAGAGATCAAGCAATGGAGAGGAGTCGATGGCGGCGGGGAGGAATGAGAATGGAGAAACCTCTCGGCGAGGCCGATCCGGGGGCTCCGGCCTGCGTCGCGCGGCGGAAGCGGTAGCGGTAGGGTGGTGGGAGTCGACGACGCAATCGACGGAGGCCTCGGCGGCGAAGGGCATAACGGGGGAGCACCAAACGTCGCCGGAGCCGGCGCCGGCGCCGGCGGCGGAGGAGGAGGAGCTCCGGTCCTTGCGCTTGTTGTGCGGCGGCGGCTTCGGGCGGCGGCGGCGGGGGCGCTTCTGATGCCAGTCGGCGGAGGATCGGACGGCGGAGGCGGCGGCGGCGGCGGCGGAGGGGGAGAAGGCTTGGGAGGAGGAGGAGGAGGAGCAGCCGAGGCCGCGGAGGACGACGCTCGGCTTCTTGATCCGCGGCGGAGGAGAGGGTGGAGGGAGGGGTGGAGGAGCGGGTGGGGGTGGGGGTGGGGGAGGGAGAGGGATGAGGGGGTGGAGATCGTGGGGGTGGGAGCGGCGGAGGAGGGGGAGGAAGGGGAGGCCGCGGCGGCGGAGGTCGCGGTGGTCCGGCGGCGGCGGAGGGGCGGCGCCGCCGGGGGAGGGCATTCGGATCGAGGGGTAGATCGGTAAATAAGTGGAGTTGTGTGAATGCGTGCAGAGAGAGAGAAAGGGGGAGGGTTATTGGGGATTGGGAAATAGGGAGAGGTAATGGGAAATGGATGAGAAGAATAAAGGAGGGAGAGCGACAGGGAGAGGGAGGGGGTGGGTTTTGTTGTTTAGTAAAAAAGAAGGGAGTGAGGAGTACAAGGAGGGAGGACGATGAGGAAATTGAATGGGAGAATATAGAAGAGAGAGAGAGAGAGAGAGAGAGAGAGAGAGAGAGAGGGAAGGAGAGTCCAAGCGTCAAAAATGTTAAGTGGGGGAAGTAAATGTGCTGGGCATTTGACAACACAGCGAGAAAAATGTTAGTTGTAAAGTTTACATCTTACAATCCTCCAATCAAGGATTTATAATTTTTTTAAAAAAATTTATATACTTAAAAAACATTAATGTGGTAAGAAAATAAATTCATCTTTTAAAATTAAAAGAAAAAATTTATACTCATATATATATATATATATATATATATATATATATATATATATATATATATATATATAGGCTAAATTACAGAAAACTCCCCTCTCATATCCCGCTTTTCCATTTTACCTCCCTGTCATTCAAAAGTCGACAATCTGCCCCCTCGTAATTATCGAATTGTGCAATAACCCCCCGCCGTCAGTTGACCGTCAATTTTTTTGAAAATATAATTTCATATACCCAAAATACCCTTGGAAAATATCCCTTAAAAAAAAAAAAAAAAAAAAAACTTCGGAAAAGAAAAAAAAAAAAAAAATGAGGGCATAATGGTCATTTTACCCCTTCCGTTAACGGTGTTGCCCCCTAAAGACATTTCTGAAATTACGAGGAGGCAGATTGTGGACTTTTAAATGACATGCGAGTAAAGTGGAAAAGCGGAATATTAGAGGGGGGTTTTCTGTAATTTAGCCATATATATATATATATATATATATATATATATATATATATAGTAGAGTTTATATACTTTCAAAAGTATAAGCTAAACCATGTTACTATTGGATTTGCATTGAAATTTGTACAATTGTAAAATCAACTAAAGAGAGATAAAGAGAAAGTACAAATCTCAATGCAAATTCAAAAATAAAAAATTCATAAGTATGGTTGGACTTGTGCTTTTGAAAGTGTCACGCCCCGAGTCCGCCAATTTGTACGGTTCGGGCACGCCAACAGACCCGCCAATCGGGTAAAACCTTTTTCTACCCGAAAGGAACGGTAACATCCATAATAACACAACAAGTGTATGCGGAAGCTCAATATCAGAGTACTAAAAATCACTATAAATTTAAAACTTTCATTCAATAACTAATGCGGAAATGAAAGCATACAGGAGTGAACCATAAATTAAACTTATTACACTTTACAATTCTGAACTTGCAAATAAATTATTACATTTCCTTTACATAATTCCTCACCATACAAGGTTCACTCAAGAAATATATAGAAAGGGATACCTCTGCTAGACCCTCTAGGTCACTATGCTGCTGGGCCCTTGCCCCTGTCGTATGCCTCGCTGTCGTCTGCATCTGATCTGTCTCGACCGCTGCATCCATTCCCGAACCTGTGGGGGAGTCACCCAAGGGGTGTGAGAACTTACGAGCGAGTTCCCAGTGGGTTCAACCACCGAGAGAAAGTGTCCTACACCACTTGGTCCAATGGAAGCAATAATAATAGTGTGCTAGGAAACTAAAATCCTCAACATCAATATGCAGCTATGCAATAATATATCACTACACTATCTGTGTACAACCATCGACCCAGCACTACTCTGTCTAGCCACACTAGGCTGCTAAGCACCAACTCGGCCACTATGCCGCTGTATACTGGGTTCAACTAACCCGGCCACCCTGGCCACTCTATTTTTCTTTATTCTTTAGATTCTGGTGCTTTAGTTCAAGTTAACCCTTGGAAATTCTTATCCAACGGGCCCGAGCCCGGTAGTCTTGCTACCATAAGATAAGATTTCTAAGGTTGCCGATAACACTCGCAAGTGTTACCCCGTCCTGCCGGGGGGACTTGTCATACGGGACACTGCCCGATAGGGTCACTGCCCAACTCTGACAAGAGTACTCTATCTACCAGTCATACGGGTCGCTGCCCGGGAGAGGGACCCTGTCCAACTCCTGACCGTTGTACGTTCGCCCCCGGAGGTACGCCCGTTTTATCTTTAATTTTTCTTTCTTTTCTTTTCTTTTTCTTTCTCTTTTATTTTAGTTCTTAGCCTCTTTGCTTTTGAACACTTGCTTTCCTTTCTTATTCGAGCTTATAGCTCCCATTTTGCCACTGGCAATTTACTTTCTCTTTTCTTCGAGCATTTAGCTCCTTGCTTTCACTTTTAGCCCTTCGAAAGTACCTCGTCCGACGGGTCACTGCCCAGGGAGTCCTGCTCCACTTGACGAGTCTCAAATTCGAAGGCGCCATTTACATTCTCTTTATACTTTTTAGCCACTTTTAGCTTGCTTTTAAACTTTGCCTTTTTACAACAATTTACCTCTTATCCTAGGTCTCGCCATAAGGATAACTAGAGAGTCTCCTGGACTCTTAAACATTTCACTTTCATTTCTTTAACTCAAATTGAAGTTAAAGTTATTGTCCATTTGCCCAGACACCCTATGACTTTCTAGGGTTATATTTGTTAAACTCTTTAACCCTGGGATCTTATCCCATTTTTCCTGATTCCTCATTGAATCCTAGAGTTAACTTAACTCTATTTTCCTGTTCCACTATTAACTTAGAGTTACACTGACTCTAATTGCATGTTCCACTGTTATATTAGAATTACATGACTCTACTTTCCTGTTTTCCCTTTCATATCTCCACATTTGATCCATTGTTCCAGTCTCTTGATTCCTTACTGAATCCCAGAGTCAACTTGACTCTATGCTGACCTCTAATTCACCTTAGGTTTCCTTTATCTAAGATCCATGTCATATACACCCTAGAGTTCTCTGACTCTATGTTGATCACTCTATCCAGTGTCCTTAGGTTATCACCTAAGACCATGCCACTCGTCCTCCCTAGGATAACTCCTAAGTTTGATGTCACTCGTTAAACCCTGAATCTAGGTTTTCTCCTAGTCTTACTACCAACATGTCCTTTTCCTTAATGCCACATGATTCCTAGGGTTATACCCTAACATGATCACACTCATAATCAACAAATCTTTCTCATACATGCAATTATTTCATTTCATTCATCAAATAGTAATTACTTCTACGCATGCATATTCATCAAGTATCTTTGGCAACCAACAGTTGCACTTTATCTCTGTGTCAATTTGCACACACACACATCTATTCCTCTATCTCTGGCAACCAACAGTTGCCCTTATTCCATCTGAATCCATCTACACAAACAATCATAATCATGATCACCTAACGCCTCTAACAGGCTACTATCATGCTTCAAATCGAAAAGCAAAGGAGCAAGGGGAGAGGTCACCCAATTTCGGCAGAATTCCCCACCTTGTAGTGTACCCAATTGCTTGTAGACACTTGCAATTGGTCTCCGCGCGATTCCACTTGTCTCCTCGAGCTTGCACGCAAAACGATGCACTTCTCCCGAGTCTGCACGCAAAACGGTGCACGTCCACCAAACCTGCACGCAAAATGATGCACGTCACAAAAACCCACACGCAAAACGATGCGCGCCACTTCAATCGGCACGCAAAACAATGCGCGTCAACTCAACCTGCACGCAATACGGTGCACGTACCTCAAATCTGCACGCAAAACGGTGCACGTTCGACTATAGGATTGCACGCAAAATGGTGCACATTTTTCTAGTCCTGCATGAAAAATAATGTGTAATATTAGAGACTGCACGCAAAACGATGTGCGACAAAACGATCTGCACGCAAAACGATGCACGTTTAACTGTAAAGTTGCACACAAAATGGTGCACATTTTTCTACCCCTGTGCGAAAAACGATGTATAATTTTAGAGACTGCACGCAAAACGGTGCGCGATAAAATGATCTGCACGTAAAACGATGCACGTTTAACTGTAAAGTTGCACACAAAATGGTGCACATTTTTCTACCCCTGTGCGAAAAACGATGTATAATTTTAGAGACTGCACGCAAAACGGTGCGCGATAAAATGATCTGCACGTAAAACGGTGCACGTTTAACTGTAAAGTTGCACGCAAAATGGTGCACATTTTTCTACCCCTGTGCGAAAAACGATGTATAATTTTAGAGACTGCACGCAAAACGGTGCGCGATAAAATAATCTGCACGTAAAACGGTGCACGTTTAACTGTAAAGTTGCACACAAAATGGTGCACATTTTTCTACCCCTGTGCGAAAAACGATGTATAATTTTAGAGACTGCACGCAAAACGGTGCGCGATAAAATGATCTGCACGTAAAACGGTGCACGTTTAACTGTAAAGTTGCACACAAAATGGTGCACATTTTTCTACCCCTGTGCGAAAAACGATGTATAATTTTAGAGACTGCACGCAAAACGGTGCGCGATAAAATGATCTGCACGTAAAACGGTGCACGTTTAACTGTAAAGTTGCACACAAAATGGTGCACATTTTTTTACCCCTGTGCGAAAAACGATGTATAATTTTAGAGACTGCACGCAAAACGGTGCGCGATAAAATGATCTGCACGTAAAACGGTGCACGTTTAACTGTAAAGTTGCACACAAAATGGTGCACATTTTTTCTACCCCTGTACGAAAAACGATGTATAATATTATAAACTACACACAAAATTATACGGGGGGTCAAATCTAATGTCCAAAATGACGTCTCAAAACTGTGCCAAAAATATCACAAAATTAACACGCGGAATCTACCTCGACAGTGCCGCGTCGCCCATCTGATTTTTGGAGCACTTCGCGCGCTTCACGAGGTCGCCGATGTGCCGCTCCAACCCACGAAATTTCCTCCATCTCTCCCTCTCCATGCTCGGGTGGAGAAGAAGAAGAGAAAAGAGAAGGAAATGCTGTGCGGGTGGAGAAGGAAGAAGAAGAAGAGAAGAAGAAGAAGAAGAAAAAGGAGGAGGGGAGTTCCATGCACCGGGTTCGCGGGTCCCTCCAATGGGGACCCGCCAAGTGGCGGTCCACCGCTCACAGGGGCGCGCACCGCGCGCCCCTGCGCCGCGCGGGCGCTTCCCGCGCCTGCGCGGGCGCCAATGGGGGCCCGCCACCTGGCGGCCCCCCGTTGACCCGCGCGTGAATGCGCGCCAGCTGTGCGCATTGCGCAGCTGGCCGCACGCCTCGAACCGCGCGCCGACGTCTTGGAAAAATTCGTTTTTGTCCCGTTTTCTGTCCGTTTTTCGTCCGTTTCCGTCCAAATTTGACAGGCGGCTTCGTTTCGGCTTAATTTACCACAGAAAAATTTAAATTTTCACTTTTGGCCATTTCTGGGCCACCAAAAGCCTCGCTGTATCCAGAATTGCTGGCGAACCCCGTTCTCACAATTCGGGTATCCTATCAACCCGAAATTTTTACTGTGACCTTAAAACATAATTACACAGCTCCCGTAATTTTCTCAGAATTTTTTGACACTGTTGGCGGAGCCCGTTCCCACTATCCGGCCTCCGATCAACGCGAAACTTTTTCTGTGGCCTTAAAACATATTTACGGGGCTCCCGTAATTTTCTCGGAATTTTCCGACACTGTGAATTTTGCACTAAAAATCTGGGCCCCCTTTCTCAAATAAATTTTTAGATCTCTCCATTTTAACCCGATTTGGGCCCAACTCGCGTCCACATATTCTTTACTTCCCTAACTTTCATAACACTAGTATTTCATATCACCTTTATTTATATTTATTTATGCGCCGAAAATTCGGTACTTTACAGAAAGTATATAAGCTCTACTATATATATATATATATATATATATATATATATATATATATATATATATATATATATATATATATTGAGTTTTTTCGTGCCTGTGTGTCACCTTCTCATGCCTTCATGTGCTAACGTGTCATGCTCCCCTCTCTTTGCCCAAACCCTTTTTATTCTTTTCCAAAAAATCTGTTGCCGCATATGGGTTCCCCCTTTTTCGAAATCCTTTTTTCTTTTTCTCAACCCCTGTTGCTGCATATCGGTTCCCTCTTCTCCCTTCTCTCTCTTTCCCCCGCCCCCTTTCTCCGCCCTCTCGCTGCACATGGTCTCGCTCATCTCACCACAGTAGCCTTCCTCCTTTCCCAACCCCTGTTGCCGCACGTGGGTTCCCTCTTCTCCCTTTTCTCTTTTTCGCCCACCCTCTTTCGCCGCACTTTCTCTGCACGTAGTCTGCTCATCTCACCACAGTAGCCTTCCTCCTTCTCTCTCCCTTGTTCTACAATGGGTTGGATCGGAGATGGACAACGGCAGTACTTGGGATGTACGTTGCGTGCGCCCTTCGCCCGCACAGCCCATGGTTCGCGAGGGTTGTCGTCCTGCTGGTTGCGCTGAACTCCCTATCGCGGTACGCCCAGGGGACGTGGGTGTTGCCCTTGGCAATGATCATGCCCTCCTTTCCCCCTCTCTCCTCTACGATTCGTACGCCCTCCTTCTTCATCAGAGCCGTTGCCGATGGCTATGAGCCCATGCCCTAGCTCCTATGTGCTACAGTCGTCATAATTATGGTCTGCTACTCTACCTGTCTCCCTCCTCCCCCCTGCTCCCTGCATTACCTTGATCTTCTTCTCTGTGAGAGTTTGGCTATAAATAGTGCCTACTCTATGGAGATGGAGATCACGACTCTCTGTGTTTGCCTTGATTTTTTGTTCGCTCTTGGGCTGGTTCTTTGCGCAATTGGTAGGGAAAGATTTCGCTCTATATTTCGTTGGTGGGCCGTGGTTCTTTGCGCACTTCTATTCTTTGTTCCTCCAGATTTCGTAGGTAAGATGAATTAGCATTTCCTGTGGGAAAGACGCCCGACCATTTTAGTTCCCAAAATCTATTACTCCGTGTATGTGTTATATGTATAGAAAAATATTCCCGTATTTTTTGTTCTCGCTTATTGCGGTTTTTTCCCTTCCTTGGTTGTTTGCTGCTTCAGTTTTTACCTCCACTGTTGTAGTTGCGATGCCGGTTGTGCAGTTGTCCTATAGTAAATTACTCGGCGAAATAGTTGACCTCCTAGGAGTCCAAGTTCCTTGATGCGAGGTGACGGTTGCGGCTGAGGGCTGGTTTATAGCATATATAGATCTTCCTATCCCGCGCGATGGTCCGGTTATTGATCTCGTGCAGTGTTGGGGTGTTCCGTGTCTCTAGCTAGAAGCCGCCAAGGAAGATGCAGCACGCGCCGCCGTGCTGAAGATGAAAAGCGAGCTTGATTTACAAATTAGAGATGCGAATTATAATGATTTCGTTCTCTATAAAAATTTGTATGATCACCTGATTGTTCAGAACTCTGAGTTGTTGAACCGGTTAACCAACTTGGAGCGAGAGTATAGTTCGCTCCATCTCAAGAGGGTCACTCCATCTCGAGTGCTACTCCGGAGTTAGGCGGCTTGATTTACTTTGGGTATGGTTCTACGTCGGCGATTCACGAGTTGTTTGTGTGATCAGATGTGATGCTAGTGCAGACGGGATTGGCCTCGTGCTGGTCGGTTGATTGGGTTACTCTTGGCGATATTGTAGTTGGTGCATACATTCCTTTATACTGTTCATTGCATTAGAGATATAGTAGTGGTAAATTTATATTTCAGCAGTTTACCTTTCCTTATTTATACTGTTTTTGCTTATTTCTTGTCTCAGGTAGATTTAGTGAGTACGTCAGAATTCTCGATGATGTGCCCACTGAGAACTACTAATTTTTAGTAGTTCTCACGCCCTCTGTTGACCCACTTTTTGTAGAGTTCTTCGCGACTGTGGCAGCGACAGTAGACCGAGGTAAGGAGATCGCGGGCTAGATAGATCTCCTTCCGACTTCTTTTGGTTGTAGACTGTATTTGTAGACCTTTAATTGTACTAACATTTCAGATTACTGTACTTTTGGGTCTAACTTTTCGCCAGTTGGTTGTATTATTGGTTACTTCTGTGAGATATACTTGTATCTTAGAGTTTTATTGTATAATTTTAGTCTAATATTTATTTTTAATTCAGCTCTGTTTTGCTCGTTTTTATGGATCTTTATACTTGAGCATGTTATTGGCGATTCGTGTGCGCGGAGCTTTTCGTGTATACGACGGATCTGTTGGCGAGCTCGGGTTCTGGTTTACCTCCTAGGCATGACAGCGTAAGAGCGAGACACTGAGCTCGCAAAGGAGAAGAGAAGCGAGACGAACCTCAAGCGGAGAAAAAAGAACGAGAAAAAAAAAAGAGAAAAATGAATAGGAGTATTTTATTCAGTTTCTTAAAAATTCAGATTGAATATGTAAAAATGAAAAATGTGGCCCACTTTGGCAAAATACAAAATTGATGAATTTTTTATACAAATTGGCCATTTAACTTTAAAAATGCAGCCTGATTTTGTAAAAATACAAAATAATGTCATAAAAATACAAAATCAAAATCAGTAAATTTTTTTATACTAATTAGCCTCAATATATTAATAGTTCAAAAATACTTGCTTATATGATAAATAATGTCATAAAATTAAAAAAAGTTTAAATATAATATAAATTATATTCAAGGGTATAAATCAATAATTTGGATGACCCGAAAGAAAACATTAAGGTGGAACTACCTGCTTGGTCCATTTATTTTTAAAACTATTCACTACAATAAAATTAGAATATAGGGACATGTTTTTGTGACCCTTTTTTGCAACTGTTTTATTTATATTCCATCTATATTCAAAATTAGATTATAATAATATATTTTTGGGACACATTATAGTAATATGTTGCTATATACCCTAACGACTGTACATATAGCGACACTAATAATAAGTGTCGGTATTTTTTCAGTAATTTTCTTTTAGATTTTAGAGACACTTCGGAATCTATCAGGTACGTTTAATTAAATAATTTTGGTGATCCAATTAGATTTCAAAAGTTTAGAACGTAACTTGGATCAAGTTTTGAACTTGCTAAAAATAAAAAATGGACAAGTTGGAAATTTAAATCAATCAACATTTTTGAATTGTCCGTAAATTTAAATAAAGTTTAGTTGTATGCGGAATTTGTCATTTTAATTACTGTTATATTTTGAACCCCGAACTATGTTTTAAATTTAAATTTTTGAACAATCTGGATTTAAAATTTTGGCTTATCAATTTTATTTTTTTTAAAAATTTTTGATAAAAAGACGACAGTCTGGATCAGCCAAATCCAGTCCGGACCGCCGTGCGAAAAAAATTCTGTTAAGTCAGTTTTTGATGCTTATCTCTTTCCAAAGGTTTCTAACCTATAAATAAACCTTAATTCCATCTTTTAGAGATATGGAGAATTAATCGAGATAATCGAAAAATTATAAAAAAATTCACAAATATAGAGAAGAAAGAAAAACACGATTAAATTCATGTTTCTTCATCTATGTTGTTCAATTTGATTCTAGGATTTCCAAACTCCTATTTCTCATAGAATCAAATTAAAGAATATTTAGATGGTATTTCCTTATCTATCTTTGATCTAAGTATTCGGAGGATCATCACCAAACAAAAACAACGATTTTACCAATAATCGGCGCGAGGATTCGCGTGGCCTTGTGGATTCAAGGTGCTACCACTCTCGTGGATTCGGAGCGAGGCGCGTTCGTGTGATCAAGACGTGCTGCATTGGTGAAGACCGTGGATTCGGTTGGACGTCGTGGATTCGACTTTGAACGTCGTGGATTCGGCGTTGGGACACAAATTGTGGATTCGATGAGCGTTCGGAGCGAGCAGAGAAGATCAAGTAGGAGCGTATGGAAAAGGTTGAGTCGTAGGGTTACGGTAAATAACCTTGTACGTGTTTAATCTTAGTGGATTTCGCCGTATTATCGGTCCCGTAGTTTTTTACTCCTGTGATGGAGTTTTCCACGTAAAACTTGCGTACTTAATTTATTTTTCGCATTGGGTTATTTTTTACGCAACGATTTGGTGTGTTTATTGTTTTCACCTATTAACCCCCCCGTCTAGGTGGTTTTTTCCCTATTCAGATCCATATTATTCATAACCCGCATCCTGATTAATCCAGTGACTTTTGGTTTGCGTTGGTGACTTCCGGATCCAAAATCGACGATTTGGGCGATATTTCGGTAACTTTGGTGTAGTTAAGCTTCACATAGGCACGATGTTAATTGTTGCTGTCCGGACGCCTTTAATGGAGCGTTCCGGGGCAGAAGGTGAAGTTCTAGTCATTTCAGTTGCTTACACGCACTATTCGGACCATTAGTAGTCAATCGGAGGATTACTGAAAATTTTGGTGGATCCTGGGACTTAAACATAAGTCTGTGGTTTAGTGTTTTTATGCATTTTGAGTCAGTGGGATGGGTTTGTGAGAGTCTGAGACTAACCCATGGATTTGGTTTAGGCCCGACAGTCAGAAGCCTCTGCGAGAGATGAGCAGCTGGTTCCTAGATCGCCTACACTGAGGTAGTACTTCGATTCGGGCATTAGCATAGTATCACCTCGCTGTATACCATACTCGATCGGACCCTTGTGACCTTTGCTAGCCCTTCTTTTAGTTATTGCCTTTATATATTATGATTGATCTCTGTTCCATATGATAGTTGACATTACTTTTCCATTATTGATATACCTCTCGTTGATACTTTCTACGCATTTTATTATATCTTGATTATTATGCATGGTAAAGTAGGAGGTTACTGTTTCCTTATGGCATTGTTTAGCACTGAGATTGACTTATGATCCCGTTTGGGAGTTTCCGGCTATTTGCCGTATTCCGATCTTTTGATCGCGAGTATTGAGCATTCGCATCGTGATCGCCATGCACCAACTGTCATTTTCACGTACACCAATGAACTGTCCCCCGTTATGGTATTTTTTGCCGGTAGAGTGGTCTGATCGACCCATGAGCCAATCATGTAGCTGCACCTGCAGGACCCGGGTGATATTGTGTCCTATTCTTTGTCTGTTCCTGTAGGTGTGGGATATATATCAATTATGGTCAGACACTAGCTTGAGTTCCTAGGGCCCAATAGTGGTAATCGATTGGGTTGGTTTGGTTATCATTACAGTTGACACATTTATTTGCTTATTTATTTCTGTTATTTGATTTACAGTATTTCACAATTAGTTACTGCTTATTACATTACCTGTCAGTTACTACTTTCATACTAGTATTGTTTATCTGACATTTTACCAGCTTATTGATCATGTTTACCTCCTTTTTGATTATTGTATACCACTAGATACGACTTATTGGTCCCCGGCTCGTTATACACACTGGGATACATTCAATTGTATCTCACACCCTTTCGTGACACATTTTTCAGGTTCGTTGGGTGGTGAGATGTCGGGACGGTAATGTGAGGCGTTGCACTAGAGTTGTCTCCTATTTGCTAGCTAGATCGCTGGCCTACCACCTACTTTTACCTTTAGTTTGTTATTATGATCATGACTCATTTGCCCTATTATTTAGAGACATCATTTTACTGTTTTAGTTATCATGTGGATGTTTAGTGATTTCGGATGATGTTGGATTACTTAGAGTTATGATGATTTAGTTTACTGCTTGAATATTATTAATGTTGAGTAGTTAGTAAACTCTGATTGAACTATTGTACTTGCCTAATCGTGCGTGTATAGAAAATACTCTATCCGTTTGGATCGAAAAAATTTTATGCACGTGGCAGATCTGTTCACGTTCTAGGGATCGACTTTTTAAACTCTGATTTAAAAAAAAAAAAAAAAAAATTAAACCATTTTTTCATCTCAGGGCATGACATAATCCCAAGCGCTCGACTCGATCGTGTTCTCTAAGACGACACATCTCTATCGCTATTAACAATAGCTAAACGTGAACATATATCTCGACTCTCTACATGATCGTAATATGCCACCCAATCCATAGTCTTCTGCTAAGTTATTGTATACTAACACCATGCCACTCGAACTATAACACTAAATTCTTGTTTATTATATAATGTCACTAGTGTTCTCTAGGTTTTCTAAATCCCCTTTTATAATTCTTTTGCAAACTCTAGAGTTTGATGTCCGAAAAATTCAATCTTTATGCATCGTATGTTTAGAGTTTTCGACCCAAGTTGTCTACTCCTATAATAGGTAGCATACAAGAGACTGTAAAATTTACATTTAACTAATTCTAGGTCTTATCTTTTTCACTATACACATAATGCTCAATAAAAGAGAATTTCGACATAAAAGAAAATTCAACTATTTCGGATAGCACCACCCACATCGGTTCGATGCTGACTGATAGAAAAATAAGGCGATCGAACTTCCGACTTCGTTTAGGCGCGTTATGGCGCTAACGAACACGAAAACGCAGATTTCGGTCCGTTTCTTGAATCGATTGTCATACCTTCATCGGATCTCAAATTAACTTGCTATGTGATCTTCTACTACCTTCAATTAAAGAAATTAACCATTATTTTAGATCAAAACCTCTAAAAATTTGAAATCTTTGTTCAAAACCCTATATTCTCTTTTCTTTAATAACATTACATTTTCTCTGAGATTTTCTCCATTTCTTTCAATTAGAATTCATCTAAGATTGCATAAAACACGATTATAAAAGAATTACAATAAAATCTAATTTATTTTTTTTTGCAAAATTCATCTCAAGGCTCTAAGTCTTTAAGGCCCCGTTTGGTAACAGGGATAAGGGGGGAATAACCCCCTTATCCCTGAATCCATTCCCAAACGGGAATGGAAATAGCTGGAATTGCTATTCCAGCTATTCTGGAATAGCTGGGATGGGGGTGGGAATTGGAATTCCCACCCCCACCTGGAATTGGGCTCGTCCCATTCCTGGCACGGGAATCGAAGTCCTCTCTCTCTCTGCACCTCCTCTCTCTCTCTCCACAGCACTTTTTTTTCTTTCTTTTTTCTTTTTTTTTTTCCTTTCTTTTCCATACACTAATAAAAA
This sequence comes from Tillandsia fasciculata, assembly GCA_029168755.2. Classification (NCBI taxonomy): domain Eukaryota; kingdom Viridiplantae; phylum Streptophyta; class Magnoliopsida; order Poales; family Bromeliaceae; genus Tillandsia; species Tillandsia fasciculata. The sequence continues at coordinate 14,940,135 of CM054948.1, forward strand.
TTAGTTTTTTTATTTTTTTAAATTAGAATTTTTAAATTTTAAAAGATATTTAAATTTATAAATTTTAAAATTTAAAATTTTTTATTTAATAAATATTATTTTTTTAACTTATTTTTTAATAAATCTACAAATTTTATTTTATTTAATTTTTGAAAAAAAAATTATTAATTTTAAATTTATAAAATTTATACAATTATTTTATAAATTTTTTAAAATTTATATAAATTTAAAAATTAAAATTTTTACTCCCACTTAAAATTTAAAAATTAATTTTATTTACTCTCATTTAAAATTTTTACTCCCACTTAAACTTTAATTTTTATTAATTATGTATTTTTTAAAATTTATATAAATTTAAAAATTAAAATTTTTACTCCCATTTAAACTTTATTTTAAAGGGCAAAATAGTCAAAATACATAATTATCCCCTCTCAATTCTTCTTATTCCTCTATACTCAACCAAACACAATTTTTTCTTATTCATCTTATTCTCCTTATTCCTATATAATTTACCAAACACAATTTTCTTTAAACCGGGTATAACTCATAAACCCAACCAAACGCAAATTTACACTAATTCCTGCTAATACCATAATCTATACCTATCCCCGGTATAACAAAATTTTTCTTATCCCCGAAGTTTAGTTTGTTTCCGGACCGTTCTCTCACCAGGGACACTAACACTCCTCAAATAAAATCTAAATCATTAAAATAGTACTAAATATTATTTTTAACTAGAACTCTACTATTTGTAAAAGTTCAGGACACTATATAAGCAATTAGAAATATTATTGAAATTTTAGAGTTTCAAATGCTAATTCTGAAAATTGGAGAATAAAAATAAAACTTGGGAGAAAGTTCAAAAATTAAAATGCAATTTACCCAAGTGTAAATTATTATTAAATAATTAATTTACTTAAAAAATCAGAAAAACGAGGCCATAAAAGCAAGATTACTAATCTAATAATTTTGGTATTTTAATAATTTTAGTAGTTTATTCATAGAGTTCAAAAGTCAAAAGATTAACTCAGGTGATTAATTTGATGAGTAATGCTATTCGTATATCCGATTCAAGATGTACGATCTATATTTCATCTATTCAGAAATACAAATATTTTTATCCGTCATTTTGAAATGATCAATAAAATTTATTTTATCTCAAAATAAATAAAATATAAAAATATATATTTCGAATGTACAAATTTTTTTTTCTAATTTTATATATATATATATATATATATATATATATATATATATATATATATATATATATATATATACTTGTACTTCTCCTGAAAAGTAAAGTGAAAAATATAGCAGAAAAAAAAAAAAGGTCAAAAAAGCGCATGGCTCGAAGTTTGGCTCCATCTCCTTTCACTTTTCACTTTTTTGACTAGCTTCCAACTTCTTGTATTTTAAGCCCGCATGCAAAGGAGGTGTTTGGTTACAGTACAATTACAAAAAATAATTTTTATTTACAGAAATAAATTAATTTATAATTTTTTTTATATTTTATAGTATTTAATTTGTAGAAAGAAAAATAATTTTCTATTAAAATTTATTTGGTTGAAACGAAAAAATTTCATATTTATTTGATTTGGTGAAAAAAAAATAAACTAAAAAAAATTTTCACGGTTTAAATTTTTATTTTTCGTGACGAAAAATAAAAATACTTTATTTTTTTTCAATCTGTAAAAATAATTTTTAAAATTTTTTATTTATAATAAAATAAGCACACAAAAATAATTTTAGCTACATCAGTATTTCTGTTGGAATTTCGACTTGAGCTTGAGCACCATGACCTAGCCCACTAGCCCACTAGCAATAATAACTCGTTGCCCAATATGCTTAAGCTTAATTATTATTATTAGTGTAAATGTTTTATATAAAGGCAATCACAATTTCGTCCACATCCGATGTGAAACTATTGGGGTGTCACAAAATATACCAAATTTTTAACATAAAAATAATTGTTAGATTCCAAGTAATTTAATTATTAAGGCCTTCCATGACATTATTGTCTTTTTTTTTTTTTTTTTTTTTTTGAATAAATGTTTTATATGGAATAGTGTAGGAGAGAATAGTAAATTACTTTCAATTTTTATATTCAAATTATTTTTTTAAAAAATAAAAAATAATTATTTTGTTTTGCAGATTTTTTCTAAAAAATTATATTCATTATTTGATCGGTATGTACCGGAAACTAACAAAATGTGACAATGAAAAAAAAAAAATATATCCTTCGTTAATAAAGAAAATAAAAATAACGGTTCTTTTTATATAAATTACTAATTAAATAATAATTTTTTATTTACAGATTTTGTATAGTTTACTATCGTGATATCGGAGCTAGTGGTGTTGGTTTGATTCCCATGTACTGTATTAATTAACAGTACAGGTATTAAGAGTGGGGTAAGAGAAATTATTGACTATTTATTATTGACTAAAATAAATCTAACTTTCTATTTTGTGATAATAGACCTAAAAAATTAATAAATTCAGTTGGATGAGCATAATAATTTAAGTGGAGCTATGGTTTATAATAAATTTAGCTGTAAGAGGTCAATAAACCACATCTAGATAAATTAAGTCAAGTCGAAACCGTGAGCCCTTAAATACGATTGGATACATTTTTTCTATTAACAATTATTTTTGAAATAATTGGTTAGCCAAATATAAATTTATTTTATAATTTACATATAATTCTAATAATTTTATAAAAATGCAAACAACCTATCTAAAAACACTCAAATAATTTTAATAATATAAAAATAAAATATAAAAAATAATTTATTATTTTTATTAAAAATAATAAATTATTTATTATTTTCGAGGAATATAATGAACGATGTAGCGTTTTGCACATGGCGTTGAATTGGAGGAAATAAAATTAATTTATAAAATAAAATTTTATTAAAATTAGGTTTTTAAAAAGTTTAGAATTCAGTGTCATGCTCTCATGGTAGATTCAAAAATATACGTGGGAATGTGTAGAGGCTCATCTCCCAACAGTTTTATTTAAGTAAACTTCAAAGTAACTGTGGAGAGAAAAAGGCTACAGATTATGATTTTGCCTCTCTGCCACATCATTAGTGCTAATTATTTATTTTAAAATTTTAAATTATTAAAAAATATATAATTAATTTATTTAAAGCGTATAAATACAGTGTTTACGGATTTTAATTTTCTAGATTTATTGTCACGAGGCAGAAAATCGAACCGTGCCACTAGATCTGAGACCATTTGTCGGATCGTTGGCGTTAATTTTAAAAACTCGAGTTATTCCAAAATACCAACCAATTTATTTAAAGCGTATAGACACAGCACAACGTCCATGGGTTTGGACCGTACTCAACCTATCTGGACGTTTGGTTTATTGTTAGGCCTTTTACTGTTAGGTCTATTGTGAATCGCAGCTCCACTCAACTTATTGGGCTTACCCAACTCAACTTGTTAGTTTTCTGGACGTCTATTGTCACCGAACAAAAAATTAAATTTATTTTTATTTTATAAATAAATAGCCAACAGTGTGGCTCACTTGCCAACAAATGCTATATAAATTTCAAAATATAATTAAATATTTTTTAAAAATAATATTCTTTTAATAAAATTTAACATTATCAAAATAGATATATTATACCAAGTCATAATTTTTTTTTTTTTTTCGCTTGACAATATCAAAATTAGGGCTAAAAATATCGACTCTCTTTTAAATAGATAAGTCACTCTATCACACCACCATGTTTTGAATTTTTTTTTGCCGGTTTTAATTAATGCTAACAATGACAGCTCCACATCATTTGAGTGTATTTAATTATAAATACATAACCTTTTAAAATAGGTATAGTTAGAATTTAAAAACACAATGGTAATAATTGTACCACTTTGCTTTGTTTTGTGCATTGCATGCTGCTTTAATTATGTATTTAATTTAGTTGGTAGCTTGAAAATATCTTTATATTCGAAAATCTGGGTATAGTACCAAATATAGCAATTGACTTTAAATGCACCAAAGCAACCCCGGTATTTAAATAGGTTAATGCTACTTGTATATCTCAAGTTGGGTATATATTTTATACTTTACTTATTCAATGATGAGATCAATTTTATTTATCACTTCGAAGTGACCGGTGAGTTAGTCCTCATCTTTGGATAGGATGAGCTGTGTGATATACACTCTATTTGGAGTGTATATGTACTATAAATAGTAATGCAATATCAATTGCCTACAACTATTTTTTATTTTTTTTTTTATTTTTGATGGGCGGTTTGTTTTACTGTTTGTAATACTCTAGAAAATTTTTATATGTTTCATTCAAAATATTCAAATTTTTATTATGCACCTTGTTGAATGTTCGGAACCTGTTATTGTTTGATTGGGGTGAAGGCACTGGTCATTCGAAATTTCGGACTTTTTGCTATTTTCGGCTGCTTCCTAAATAGAGAGTTGGGGTTGATGATGTTCCTGATATTATAATTTTTCCCTTTCTTGGTTGGTTGGGTGCGTTGTTGGAGTTTCTCGTTTTTCTTCCCCCCGCATTTGTTTTTGGAGTCCTCGTGTTTTTTCATCTCAGCTCAGGGAGGTTTGTTTTGGATTCCTCACCCGTGATTGACTCGCTCCACTTAGAATCTGTGAGTGTCTAGAGTACGAGGGACACCCGTTGCGAATTCTGGCTCGTGAGATGAGAGGGTTGCGCAACCGGGCTATATCGTACCTGTTGTTGTTGATGAGTAATCACGAGGAGCGAGTGGTGACTTGGGAGCTGGAGATAGTGTTGATGAATACCCACCCTTCTATTTGAGACTCTCGTTGATGTTTGTTAATTTCGAGGATGAAACTTACTTTTAGTGGGGGAGGATGTGATGATCCGGATCTCCGTAGAGGTTTTGCGGTATGATCAGCAGCTTCTGGAGGCCTATGTTGTGTGTTGGAGATGGTTGCGTGCAAATCGGACCTCAGAATTGGACCCAGTGCAAAAATTAGATTAAGTTTGCCTATCCGGATGCCTTCGTTAAAATGTAGAAGTGGATTCTTGCAAAACAGACATCAAATTTGGATTCAGCGCGAAAAATTGATGAAAATCCGCTATTTGGATGTATTTTTCGGGACCCGGACGCCCTAAAACGGACATCGGACACTTCTACTGTAGCTCGGGCAGGTCGGGCAGCATCGGCGGCCGCGGGCAGACGCGGGCAGTGGCGCGGGCAAGCGCAGGGGCGCGGGCAGGCCGGTACGCGGCCCTTGGCGCGAGCACCGGGACCAGCGAGCGGGCGCGCAAGCCACGTGGCAGCACACAATTGGTCGGGCCACGCCAATCACGCCGCGATTGACGGGGCGGTGCCACATGGCACCTTCCGATTGGCCGACAATGACCCGGAAGACCAACGCAAAGCACGGCACGTGGACCGCAGCGTGGACCGCGCGGGCCATGTGGCGCGCTGCCATTGGTGGGTGCAAGCCGCCGCGCGTGCGCAGGGGGCATGGAGCACAGGGCGCGGGACACGTGGCAGCATCCCACGAGAGGTAGGCTTTCAATTTTCTTCGACATTGATCTTTTCGTTGACTCTTCGTCCGCGCGCTCCCCTGAGCTGAGTTCTTAGAGTTTTTTCACCAATTTTTGCAGTGACGTTTCCACGAGAGGTAGGCCTTCAATTTTGTGTTTACCATTCCTCTCCATTTTGAGTTTTAAGGGGTCTCTCGGAGCTTCTTCAGACCCCCTTTTTCTGCGACATTTTTCTGGACAACGGAGGAGTGATCCTACAATTTCTCGGCCTACGGTTGTCGGAATTGGGAGTTTAAGGACTCGATTTCTATCTACACTTTGCAAGGATTGCAGTCGTATTTTTCTTGAAATTTTTGGAGGGCATCTTGTAGAAGGTATTTTGCTATTTTGTGGACAGACTTGCGGTGGTGTTACTGTTTTGGGTGATTTGAATTTACCGCGGTGTTTTGCTTGTATCTCAGTGACCGGGAGGAGTTTTTGGGTGTTTTCTGGTTCGTTGGAACCGTCGGAATCTGGGGATCGCGCACGTCCAGTTTTGGCTCATTTGGACTCCGAACCAATGCGCGCATCCAGGTGGGTTGGTTTGATTTTCTCCAAAACTGCGGATTTCCCACTAATTCTAGTATTGTAGCTTTCGGCATACTAGAATAGGTGCTATTATTGTTGTATCATGATGCTTATAGAGTTATGGGACTTGACTAGTACCCCGACATATGATTGCATGTATTTAACTAGACTATTAGAAAACTCTCACTTGGGTTAGGTTCTTGTATGTTCTAGTTTCCACCCCTTGCATTCATTTTTTCTGGACAGAGCTTTTTCTCGCCCGGGTAGTGGGCCGAGTGGTCGGGATAGTGTGGGATGCATGTCGCACTCGTGCCTGGGGGCTGAGTGGAGTCTGGTAGCTGTGGTTAGTGTTTTGCCAGTGTTGGAAACCGTTTGGGTAAACGGTGGTCCTGGGTCGTCGGGTATGCTCCGATTTGTTGTCACCACCGAGATTGTGGTCGTGGTGTGCTTTCGATAACAGGATCTTGAACCAAGAATATTTTTTTTTGGACACTCATGATTTTAGTAAACCAGTATTTTTCCTTCCGAATTTCTAGGGTTCGCCGGAGCTTGTTCTTGTATGATTGGGCGAAGGCATTAGCCCTTTGGGGTTCAAAAAATAAACTTGTTTTAACCGTTTTCGCAAAAACTAAAATCTATAAAAGTGGTTTTCTCAAATCAAGACGGTTTTCTAAAAAGTGAGCTATTTTTATTCTCACCCGAGAGGGTTTGAATGGAAATAGTATTTAGCAATAAAGATAATCTTTTCTTACAAACTTCCTCACCTGAGAGGGTTTGAATGATCTGGGTTCAAAGGGTTATTTTCATCCGCAGGTCGAGAACAACGGAAGGCTATGCCTATGGCCTGTTCTTGTTTGATTCGGGTTGTAGGTATTAGTCTAACGGGGTTTTCGGATCCTTCGTTGTTGGGGTTATGGAGTATCTCCAGCTAATGAGTTTAGTGTGTTGAGTTGGATTCCTGTTTAACGAGTCGTTTGGGTTGACGGCGGTCCCGGCTGTTGAATACCTCCAGCCGGTGGGTTAGTGATGTGAGTTGGACATTATCGACCCAATTGATCATGGATTTGGACGATAGCCTGCAAGAGCCATATTGAGCTCGACAGAGATGCACAGATATTTTTCTCGGTGGGGTCGCGCCCTTCGAGTGCCGCTTCGGAGCTCGGCCTGTTATTTTTCTATCGCGACTTGTCGATGTCGTCCGTGTGGGACGCCCTACGTAAAGCCCGTCCTCTTGTGGATGTGTTACCTAGGTGGGCGCAGGTTTGAATGGACCCTTTTGGGCAGTGATTACGATTGGGTCGATTGAGCACCTCGTGTTCGAGTGGTTGCATATCATCATCTGTTTTTTCCCATTGAGCATGGTAGAAAGAGGCATGATTGCTGTAGATTTCTTTCCAGCTTACCTTTTATTTCAGTATTCTATTATCTTATGCCTCTAGTAGACATAGTCGGCAGACCGATGGTCTTGGAGACGATACCCACTGAGAACTGCTGTAGAATATAGTTCTCACACCCTCTGTGGGTGACAGATTTGCAGAGATTTACCCTTCCGTTCCTGCTCTATCTGGCTTGACAGACTGAGGACAAGGAGTCATGAGATAGATCCCTATCAGGGTAGTTCATTTTGCTAAGGTAAATGTACCATCCCGGAATGTGGGATTTACTATACACTGTTGTATTTCTTGTTTTATTTATCTCCCTTTTTGGGTTCATAGATATTGTATAGGAGGATCTTCTATTTGAACTATTTTCTATGGATCAGATTTTGTATCATTTATACTTGGGAGATGGATCTTGTATTTAGTCTAGTTGTACAGTAGTTGGATTTTATATTTGCAGCAGTTATTTTTCGCTCTGATATTTGTATAGCTGTAGTACTATCTTTTGCAGGTTAGACGTTTCGTCTATGTGGGGCTTCCCATATGGGCGGATCTGTTGGCGAGCCTGGGTCGCAGTTTCGACCCCGGGGTGTGACATCATGCTCAGAAGGGTCAGGAGGGTCGAGGGTTCACCTTACAAGAGTCGAGGGGTCGTCGGAAAGATCGCCAGAGTAAGGTCGGCCAAAAGCAATCAACTAGAGCTCGGGTTGGCTCACTCGCAGAACTCGGGCTTTAGAGAGGTGGCTAGGGCAAGTAGCAACATGATGGGGTCCAGGGGGCTGCCAAGAACTCCACCGGATCCAACTTCGGCGTCTGGAGGCGGCGGTTGGCCGGTGGAACTTCTTGCGGCCCCGCCTAAGGCAAGAATGTAGAGAAGAAGCTCTGGTGGCTTGGATGTCACGCCCCGGGGTCGAAACTGCGACCCGGGCTCGCCAACAGACCCGCCGTCTGTGCGGAAACTGCCGCACAGATGAAGCGTCTAACCTGTAAAAGAGATCTAGCTAAACAAGTATCAGAGTAGTAAAGAAGTTAAACTGGAGTAATAAACTGCATACAAGAGTCACTAAGTAAAAAGTCCAGGTACAACATCCACTATCTCACAAAACATAAGTACATCAACACTGTCTGGTACAGAAGTGGAAACCAAAAATACACGGGTAACTCTACCTCCGACTCTACAGACCCAGTAGGCACTAGTCGGCCACGCCCTTGCCCCGGTCTGAAGACTCCGCACGTGCCGGCCCAGGAACGGCCGCCTCAGAAACACCTGTCACACACAGCGGGTGTGAGATCAACTGAAAAGTCAGATCTCAGTGGGTACCGATGTCCGAACCACGGTATGCCCACTAAGTCCACTGGAGGCAAAAAAAAAACAGATAGATAGATAGATAGATAGATAGATAGATAGATAGATACTGAAGGAAAGCTGAAAATAAATCTATCACTATATGCCTCAATGCAATGCTGTACTAAATGACATCCAGAATCGAATGAAATGACCACCCGCTCATGTCATCCCCGCAGCCACCCGGTAACTCGGCCAGGGGCGAGCTCCCACCTGGTATCTCGGCCAGGGGAAAGTGTCCTCCTGGTATCTCGGCCAGGGAAAATACCCTCCTGGTAACTCGGCCAGGAAAATAACCCTCCTGGTAACTCGGCCAGGGAAAATACCCTCCTGGTAACTCAGCCAGGGCATCAAACGACCAGATCGAAAATCTTGTACACTCAAGTGACGTTACTAACACTCGTGTCCAAGTCGGAAACAACAACCCACGACTTACACGACTGTCCCACACTTACCTGATAGCACAAGGACACAATGCCTTTGCATTCGGAAGCAAAAGGGCATTCCGTACATCTTTCGGAAGAAACCAACCCACCTGTGCTCAACTGCAAAACCGCGCGCCCAACGAATGTCCCGATGCTATGCCATAGCTCCACAAGGCAAAAGATGCACCACAGGCCGCGTAGAAGCTACTACTACGTCACCAGCTGCGAGAAAAGGAGGTAAACCGTCATCAGGGAAATCGGGGCCAAACACTTGCATAAAACGACGAAAAACCGTCCGTCGTCGAAAAACTCCACGCGCCGCGCGGAAAAACCGCTCGCGCACACGCCGCGGCGCGTCGCCAAGCCACAGCCTGCGCGGTAAAAGCGCGGCGCAGCCGCACGGCTCCAACAAGCCGGCCGCACGGCAAAAGGGCCGGCCGCGCGGCGCCCTGCATTGCCGCGCGCCTTGCGCGCGGCCTGCGGCCCGCGCGGCCCAAGGCCGCCCGCGCGGGGGCTCTGCAGTGCCGCGCGCCTAGCGCGCCTAGCGCGCGGCCCATGGCCGCCCGCGCGGGGGCTCTGCAGTGCCGCGCGCCTAGCGCGCGCGTCCTGCAGCCCGCGCGGTCCATGGCCGCCCGCGCGGGGGTCTGCAGTGCCGCGCGCCTTGCGCGCGCGGCCTGCAGCCCGCGCGGCCCATGGCCGCCCGCGCGGGGGTCGGCAGTGCCGCGCGCCTTGCTCGCGCGGCCTGCAGCCCGCGCGGCCCATGGCCGCCCGCGCGGGGGTCGGCCTGCAGCCCGCGCGGTCCATGGCCGCCCGCGGGGCCCAGCCGCACTGCGCGCGCAGCGCAATGTCGCTGCGCGCGCCAGCGGCGCCCAGAGCTCCTGTGACACCCCCGGAATTTGGATTAGTCCTCTATATAAATGATATAATAGGACTAAATCTCTAACCCGGCTATAGCATTTTGGATGGTAGCAAGATCCAAGAGGAACATGAGAGTTAAGCGTGCTAGAGCTAGAGTAGTTCTAGGATGGGTGACCCCCTGGGAAGTGGGGCGTCACAGTTGGTATCAGAGCCATTCACTAGCCGGAAATGTGAGATGAGTCTCGGCTGAGCCAGGGTTATATAGCGGGTAGAGCGAGGCTCCCCGGCTAATGACCGTTGTGAGTGGAGTGCAGCTCCTCACAAGGTCGGCTAAGGCTAGCGAGACGAGTCTCACATCGCCTGGTGCTTGTGAGTGTGCTTGAGCCTGACGTGGACGTCAGGGCTTAAAGGGGGGAAGAATGTGACACCCCCGGAATTTGGATTAGTCCTCTATATAAATGATATAATAGGACTAAATCTCTAACCCGGCTATAGCATTTTGGATGGTAGCAAGATCCAAGAGGAACATGAGAGTTAAGCGTGCTAGAGCTAGAGTAGTTCTAGGATGGGTGACCCCCTGGGAAGTGGGGCGTCACAGCTCCAGCAGCCTGAGGCCCGGCGCCCTGCTGCACATCAACGTCAGCAGGGCGCCTGCTGCGCGTGGCGCTCATGCACACCCGCGCAGCGGCTCGCTCCCCAAAGCCGCGCCACGGACAACAAGTCCACCGCTCCACTAACAGTAAAAGAAAAGAAAAGGGAAGAAGAGGAGAATACAATCTCTCGATCTCTCGATCCGGCGGCATAGACGATAGCTCAGGAGGGAATACATCTGGATACTCTCGGACGATAGGAATGTCCTCGAGCCCAGGCATCGCCGTAGGCACCTCTACAACAGTAGCTAAGAAAGCAATACAGCCACGGCTCATCATCTGTCGTGCTCTAGCAGAAGAGATCGTCGCTGCAAAAAGCGTACTCTGACAACCTCTGAAGACATACTCCTCCTGATCCGGCTCCCGGAGGGTCACAGTCCTCTCTCAACAATCAATAGTAGCGTAATACTGAGTCAACCAATCCATACCCAATACTACGTCAAAATCCCGGAGCTGACGAAGGACCAAAAGATCGACAGGCAAAATCCAAGGCCCTAACTGCACAGGGCAGGACCAACAACACTCATCAACGTGCAAAACGTGATCGGGTATCTGAACCTCACGAGCACAAGACAACGGCCCTATCTCTAGCCCATGCATAGATGCAAATGTCCTACTGATGAATAAATGAGATGCTCCAGTATCAAACAAAGCTCTGGTGCGAGTAAAAGAGATAAGGATAATACCTGCCACCACGTGGCCAGCTACCCCCGAATCCTCGACCTGCGCGGTATACACCCTGCAGCTCGGGGGTGGTCGCCTGTCAGACTGCCGCGACGAAGTGGCCCTATCCCCCTGGACAAAACCTGTCGAAGATCCGCCCGTCTGAAAGGGCGGTGGAGGAAGAGCCGAAGCTGACGATGCTGCTGATGACCCCGCTCTAGGACAAGACCATGCTCTGCGCCCTGCCTGCCCACACCGGTAACACCGGCCCTGTCGCTGATCACACTGCTGGGGGGCGTGGGGTCCGCCGCAAATCACACAACTATCAGTGCGGCTCTGCTGCTGCTGCTGCTGCTGCCTAGGAGGCCGGGTGTAGTGAACCAGAACTTGGAATATAAACAAGTGTAAATAAAAATAGTATAAAATACTATTTTTATGGAAGTAGAAAAGTAAAGGGTTACTCGGAAGTGAATTGGGCCCAAATCGGAATTAAAATAAGAGATTTAGGATTTTATATGAGAAAGTGGGCCCAGTTGTAAGTGGAAAATTCACAGTGTCGGAAAATTCCGAGAAAATTACGGGAGCTCCGTAAATATGTTTTATGGCCACAGTAAAAGTTTCGCGTTGATCGGACACCCGGATTGAGAGAACGGGCTCCGCCAGCGAATTCAAAGACAGTGGGACTTTTGGCAAATCAAAAAGGGTCCAAACTGAAAAGTTTAAGTATCATGAGGTAAATCAAGTTAAACTGTGGCTGCCCGTCAAATTTGAGCGAAAACGGGCGAAAAACGGGCGAAAACGGACGAAAACGGGCGAAACTGGGCTTTGGCCCAAGTTTCGGGCGCCCGAAAGTGGGTTCCGGGCGCCCGGAAAGTACTGTAGCAAGTGGGCTTTTCGGGCTGCAGTGAACCGGGTTCGGGCACTGTAGCGAACCGGTCACTGTAGCAGCCCGGTCCGAAAGGGGTGCGCCCGAATGTTACTGTAGCGGCCCGAATCTCGAGGCATGGGCACGGATCCCGAGGCATGGGCACGGATCCCGAGGTAGTGGCACGGATCCCGAGGCAGTCGGCATGGATCCCGAGGCAGTGGCACGTATCCCGAGGCAACTGGCGCGGATCCTGAGGCACGGGCGCGAATCCCGAGGCAAGTTTTCGCGCGCGACGCGCTGTGGCGCGCGGCTCGAGGCGCGCGGTAGGTGGGGAAATGCCACGTGTCGCCTCCCTATTGGTCGCTCTGACCGGGGGAGCGTGGGCGTGCGCGGGGAAGGCGCGACGCGCCTGGCGCAGTGTCAGCGGGGCAGGCCATGTGTCGGCCCCCCATTGGCCGGTCAGCGCGACGTGACGCGCTGACGGGACAAGACGCAACCACCGCAGGCGGTAGTGCGGTCCACGTGGCAGCCTCTGATTGGCTGCCACTGGTCCGTGGTCGCGGCGCACGGGTCCAGGGACACGTGTCACACTCCGGTTGGCCGAGCGTGGTGACGTGGCGCTGAGCTGGCGCGTCGTGGACTCGTGGACCGCGATCGGGGCGGCTACTGTAGCTGCCCGGAAATTTCCGGGCGCCCGGAAAATGCGCCCGAAAGTGCTTTTTAGGCCTATAAAGGCCCGAATGGCTCCGTTTTTCCTCCTTTTTCCCTCTTTGGCTTCACCCGAGCGTACCAGGAGGGGAACCGGGCGATTTCGCGGGGGGTTTTCGAGGGCGCACGAGCGCGCCATGGACTTCGTGGAGCGCACAAGATGTACCAAAGAGGCTATTGGAGGCGATGGACGGCACGACGTTGTCGAGGTAGGCCCCGTGTGCCATTTTTGCGATATTTTTGGCACAGTTTTGAAGTTTCCTTTTTGGATTTTGGATTTGACCCCATGCCCACGTGCGTGATAGGGACCAACTTTTCTGTGCCGTTTTACTGCTCGAGTTTTGCGGGCGTTTTGGGCGCGCCTCGTTTTGCGTGCCGCTTGTGGGAGATACACGTCGTTTTGCGTGCGGACTCGACAAACGCGCACTATTTTGGGTGCAAACTCGAAATGCGCGCACCGTTTTGCGTGCAAAGTTGGAAATGGAGCGTGCACCGTTTTGCGTGCCAATATGAGGGTCGGAAAAATGTGCTCCGTTTTGCGTGCAGCCCTACAGTAGAGTGTGCACCGTTTTGGGTGCCAATACGGGGTATGTGCTCCGTTTTGCGTGCGGGTTGGACCAATATCGTTTTGCGTGGATTCATATTTTTCGCTAGGAAAAATATGCACCGTTTTGCGTGTAACCCTACAGTCAGATGTGCACCATTTTGCGTGCAGTTTCGAGGTACGTGCACTGTTTCGCGTACAGTTCGTGTTGTCGCGCACCGTTTTGCGTGCCGTCGCTAATGTTATGCACTGTTTTGCATGTAGGGTTGGAAAATAATGTGCACCGTTTTGCGTGCAACCCCACAGTGACGCGTGCACCATTTTGCGTGCAGATTCGAGGTACGTGCACCGTTTTGCGTGCAGATCGTGTTGCCGCGCATCGTTTTGCGTGCCGGCTGATGTGGCGCGCATTATTTTACGTGTAGGTTTTTAATGACATGCACCGTTTTGCGTGCAGGTATAGGGGACGTGCATAACTTAGGAATCACGTGACATAAGGGAGCAACAGTTGTTGGTAGTAAGACTAGGAGAAAACCTATTATAGGGGTTTGACGAGTGACATTAACTTAGGAGTTATCCTATGGAGGACGAGTGGCACGGTCTTAGGTGACAACCTAAGGACACTGATAGAGTGATCAACATAGAGTCAGAGAACTCTAGGACGTATATGACGTGGAACTTAGGTAAAGGAAACCTAAGGAGAACTAGTGTTCAACATAGAGTCAGGGAACTCTAGGACAAGTATGATATGGAACTTAGGTAAAGAGAACCTAAGGAGAACTAGTGTTCAACATAGAGTCAAGGAATTCTAGGATGAATATGACATGTAACTTAGGTAAAGAAAATCTAAGGTGAACTAGAGGTCAGCATAGAGTCAAGGAACTCTAGAACAAGTATGACATGGGATTTAGGTAAAGGGAACCTAAGTTGAGCTAGAAGAGTTTAAACTCACAGACAGGAAAAATAGAGTCAAGTTGACTCTAGGATTCAGTAAGAAATCAAGAGGATGGAAAAGATGGATCAAGTGTGGAGATATGAAAGGAAAAACAGGAAAGTAGAGTCAATATAATTCTAGGATAACAGTGGAACATGGAATTAGAGTCAGTGTAACTCTAAGTTAATAGTGGAGCAGGAAAATAGAGTTAAGTTAACTCTAGGATTCAGTGAGGAATCAGAAAAGTGGGATAAGATCCCCAGTTTAAAGAGTTGATCAAATATAACCCTAGAAGGTCATAGGGTGTCTGGGCAAATGGATAATAACTTTAACTTCAATTTGAGTTAAAGAAATAAAAGAGAAATGTTTAAGAGTCCAGGAGACTCTCTGGTTATCCTTATGGCAAGACCTAGGATAAGAGGAAAAATTGTTGCAAAAAGGCAAAGATTAAAAGCAAGCTAAAAGTGGCTAAAAGCATAAAGAAAATGTAATTGGCGCCTTCGAATTTGAGACTCGTCAAGTGGAGCAGGACTCCCTGGGCAGTGACCCGTCGGACGAGGTACTTTCGAAGGGTTAAAAGTGAAAGCAAGGAGCTAAATGCTCAAGGAAAAGAGAAAGTGATTTGCCAGTGGCAAAAAGGGAGCTATAAGCTCGAATAAGAAAGGAAAGCAAGTGTTCAAAGGCAAAGAGGCTAAGAACTAAAGTAAAAAGAAAAGAAAGAAAATATAAAAAGATAAAACGGGCGTACCTTCGGGGGTGAAACGTAGATCTTGTCGGAGCCATGGGCAGTGTCCCTCTCCCGGGCAGTGACCCGTATGACAAGTTCCCCGTTGGGCGGGGTAACACTTGCGGGTGTTATCGGCAACCTTAGAAATCTTATCTTATGGTAGCAGGACTACCGGGCTCGGGCCCGTTGGATAAGAATTTCTGAGGGTTAACTTGAACTAAAGCACCAGAATCTAAAGAATAAAGAAAAATAGAGTGGCCAAGGTGGCCGGGTTAGTTGACCCTGTATACAGCGGCATAGTGGCCGAGTTGGTGCTTAGCAGCCTAGTGTGGCTAGACAGAGTAGTGCTGGGTCGATGGTTGTACACAGATAGTGTAGTGATATATTATTGCATAGCTGCATATTGATGTTGAGGATTTTAGTTTCCTAGCACACTATTATTATTGCTTCCATTGGACCAAGTGGTGTAGGACACTTTCTCTCGGTGGTTGAACCCACTGGGAACTCGGTCGTAGTTCTCACACCCCTTGGGTGACTCCCCCCACAGGTTCGGGTATGGATGCAGCGGTCGAGACGGTTCAGATGCAGACGGCGAGGCATACGACAGGGGCAAGGGCCCAGCAGCATAGTGACCTAGAGGGTCTAGCAGAGGTATTCCTTTTTATATATTTCTTGAGTGAACCTTGTATGGTGAGGAATTATGTAAAAGAATTGTAATAATTTTATTTGCAAGCTCAGAAATGTAAAGTGTAATAAGTTTAATTTATGGTTCACTCTTGTATGCTTTCATTTCCGCTTAACTGGTTGTTTATTGAATGAAAGTTTAAATTTGTAGTGATTTTTAGTACTCTGATATTGAGCTTCCGCATACACTTGTTGTGTTATTATGGATGTTACCGTTCCTTTCGGGTAGAAAAAGGTCTTACCCGATTGGCGGGTCTGTTGGCGTGCCCGAACCGTACAAATTGGCGGACTCGGGGCGTGACAGATTAGAGTGGTATCAGAGCCTAGGAATAGTCCTAGGTGGTTAGCAACCTTAGGGAGACCCTAGGGATTAGCACGAGAGAGTGCGTGGGCGGTGGCGAAAGTACTTGATTGGTTTTTGTTGTTCCCAAAAAGGATGTTGGGACTGATCGAGGGCAACGAGCTTTCATTCTTCGAATATTACGTTGGGCGGCCGACAACGTAATGTTGGAGATGAAAAGGAGTACCCTCTTATACTTTCGCATGATTTGGTCGACGAGCCTTTTTGTCGGTATATGGACTGCGCGATGCTCAAATGGCTAAGTTTGGGCTGGTTGTTTCGTTGTGGTGTGCATAGTAGCGATGACACCACATAGGGAAACGCACCTGTTTGACTCGAGTCCCGAGAGGGCTCGGGGTCAAACGTGGTATACGAGCTGCGATAGCAGGTGACCGCACTGGTTGGAGTGGTCCAACAGTAGGTCAAACTTCTTGCCGTCGGCGGAAATTTTCCGCCGACAGGGAGACAGGTTTCGACGCCTAAGAGTAGCGTCAGCATGACAGCTGGAGCAGATAGATAGACTCCAGTGGCTGAGAACGCAGCAAGTTGAGGCTGCACAAACAACGTATGAGTATACGGCGTCGCCGCCTGTAGGGGCGACAGTAAAGAGAGTGGCAGTGGCCGCCGAACTTTCGTCGGCGCACCCTGCACCTTCAGCATGGATGTGTAAGCTTGTGTCAGCTAGTTTGCTGGCAAAGGGTGGTTAGAAAGGTCCAGTGAGAGACCGACTCGTGAAACGCTGGTGATCGCTTTGTTGCGAGAGCCATGTTGCTATGTCCTAAAGGTTAGGACAAGAAAGACTTGTGGGCCTTGTGGCGAAAGTTCGCCTTGATAACGGTAGTGACCGTGTGGCCTATCGTTGTGGCTAAATTGCCGCATTGTGGGGTTGGTAAGACCCGGGACAGGTTTCGAGATTCGAAAACCTCGCACGAGAGCGAGAGTTTTGTGGCGCCGATCCGACGGATCAGCATAATGGCAATGATTGCCACCACCGGATTTGCGAGTTAATCACCAGAGTCGGTGAATATTCATTGTGGTGCCTCAACCCAGTTGGGAGAGGTGTACGGGGGTCATGCGCGTGCTTTAAGCAAGTTGCTTAGCACTGGATTTGTGAGTTAGCGTGGGGGCGTAGGACGCCCAACTGTTTGGTGCTCATGGAGCACAGTTATCGTTTAGCCAGAGAGAGCTGATTAGGAGGCGTGTTAGCCTTGCCTAGTGTGGCCAGAGTTGATAGAGAGTTTGGGTCGTGGATTGACGACTGGTTAGTTTGGTTTTGCTCAGTGGAGCGTAGTGGTCGCGTGGCGACGATTTTCGGGTTCGCGTTAGGACGATCCGTGCCTGGACCATGTTTGTTGGACTGTGGGCCTGTAGCCCAGTGGGCAGGCGCAGTCGGCTGTGAGAGACAGCGGCCCGAGACCTGATGGCAGGGCATGATAGAGATTTGGTCGGGACGGTAGTCCGAGCGATGACCCGGGAACGTGGAATGCCACGTGTGAGCATTGAGGCTATTAGTACACTGAGAGTGTGATGTGACCAGGCCGTAGAGCTAGTGGTGATTGAGGTACTATAGCTCCTAGTGGGAGTGTTGGTGTAGTAATCCTAGGTGAGGATCTACCCGTGTGACGACTGGGTCTGTGAGCTAGTGAGAGCCATTGTACGGAGTTGGACTGGTTGGGCTATAGGCCCTTATTGGACCGTGGTCTGTGGACCTATTAGTAGACCTAGATATCGGGTTAGCTGATAACCTGTGGACATGGAACGCTTGTAGCGTGTGTGATGGTTGAGAACTCGTGGATTGGCCTTTGCCCTCCACATTAGGCAGCGGAGCGACCGGAAATGCGGTAGATGTAATTAGTTGCAAATGCAACCTTATTGTGGAAAAATGATGGCGAAATTAAAGAAGAGAAATTTCACAAGTAAAGACTTGGTCATAGTGGCAATTGAGAGAGCGAGTGCTCAAATGTGTTTTGCACCTATTTGGTGAAAGTGGCCAGACACCAAGTCTGAGTTTGTCCCTAAGAAGATCTAGGGGTTCGGGAATGGGCTGCTCGTGTAATTGTTGGGCGAGCAGGCAATGTGATGTCGGTCACGAGGTTCGGTGAACCCAGTAGTGGGGGCAAGTTTCCCCCCTCTTGATCAAGTAGGACTCGAGATGTGAACCAAGTTTCGAGGACGAAACTTATTTTAAGGGGGGTAGAATGTAGTGAACCAGAACTTGGAATATAAACAAGTGTAAATAAAAATAGTATAAAATACTATTTTTATGGAAGTAGAAAAGTAAAGGGTTACTCGGAAGTGAATTGGGCCCAAATCGGAATTAAAATAAGAGATTTAGAATTTTATATGAGAAAGTGGGCCCAGATTGTAAGTGGAAAATTCACAGTGTCGGAAAATTCCGAGAAAATTACGGGAGCTCCGTAAATATGTTTTATGGCCACAGTAAAAATTTCGCGTTGATCGGACACCCGGATTGAGAGAACGGGCTCCGCCAGCGAATTCAAAGACAGTGGGACTTTTGGCAAATCAAAAAGGGTCCAAACTGAAAAGTTTAAGTATCATGAGGTAAATCAAGTTAAACTGTGGCTGCCCGTCAAATTTGAGCGAAAACGGGCGAAAAACGGGCGAAAACGGACGAAAACGGGCGAAACTGGGCTTTGGCCCAAGTTTCGGGCGCCCGAAAGTGGGTTCCGGGCGCCCGGAAAGTACTGTAGCAAGTGGGCTTTTCGGGCTGCAGTGAACCGGGTTCGGGCACTGTAGCGAACCGGTCACTGTAGCAGCCCGGTCCGAAAGGGGTGCGCCCGAATGTTACTGTAGCGGCCCGAATCTCGAGGCATGGGCACGGATCCCGAGGCAGTCGGCACGGATCCCGAGGCAGTGGCACGGATCCCGAGGCAACTAGCGTGGATCCCGAGGCACGGGCGCGAATCCCGAGGCAAGTTTTCGCGCGCGACGCGCTGTGGCGCGCGGCCCGAGGCGCGCGGTAGGTGAGGAAATGCCACGTGTCGCCTCCCTATTGGTCGCTCTGACCGGGGGAGCGTGGGCGTGCGCGGGGAAGGCGCGACGCGCCTGGCGCGGTGTCAACGGGGCAGGCCACGTGTCGGCCCCCCATTGGCCGGTCAGCGCGACGTGACGCGCTGACGGGACAAGACGCAACCACCGCAGGCGTTAGTGCGGTCCACGTGGCAGCCTCTGATTGGCTGCCACTGGTCCGTGGTCGCGGTGCACGGGTCCAGGGACACGTGTCACACTCCGGTTGGCCGAGCGTGGTGACGTGGCGCTGAGCTGGCGCGGCGTGGACTCGTGGACCGCGATCGGGGCGGCTACTGTAGCCGCCCGGAAATTTCCGGGCGCCCGAAAATGCGCCCGAAAGTGCTTTTAGGCCTATAAAGGCCCGAATGGCTCCGTTTTTCCTCCTTTTTCCCTCTTTGGCTTCACCCGAGCGTACCAGGAGGGGAACCGGGCGATTTCGCCCGGGGTTTTCGAGGGCGCACGAGCGCGCCGTGGACTCCGTGGAGCGCACAAGATGTACCAAAGAGGCTATTGGAGGCGATGGACGGCACGATGTTGTCGAGGTAGGCCCCGTGTGTCGTTTTTGCGGTATTTTTGGCACAGTTTTGAAGTTTCCTTTTGGATTTTGGATTTGACCCCATGCCCACGTGCGTGATAGGGACCAACTTTTCTGTGCCGTTTTACTGCTCGAGTTTTGCGGGCGTTTTGGGCGCGCCTCGTTTTGCGTGCCGCTCGTGGGAGATACACGTCGTTTTGCGTGCGGACTCGACAAACGCGCACTGTTTTGGGTGCAAACTCGAAATGCGCGCACCATTTTGCGTGCAAAGTTGGAAATGGAGCGTGCACCGTTTTGCGTGCCAATATGAGGGTCGGAAAAATGTGCTCCGTTTTGTGTGCAGCCCTACAGTAGAGTGTGCACCGTTTTGCGTGCCAATACGGGGTATGTGCTCCGTTTTGCGTGCGGGTTGGACCAATACGCATCATTTTGCGTGTAGATTCTAATGGTTGCATCGTTTTTCGTGCAGGGCTAGGAAAAATATGCACCGTTTTGCGTGCAACCCTACAGTCAGATGTGCACCGTTTTGCGTGCAGTTTCGAGGTACGTGCACCGTTTCGCGTGCAGTTCGTGTTGTCGCGCACCGTTTTGCGTGCCGTCGCTAATGTTATGCACTGTTTTGCATGTAGGGTTGGAAAATAATGTGCACCGTTTTGCGTGCAACCCCACAGTGTCGCGTGCACCGTTTTGCGTGCAGATTCGAGGTACGTGCACCGTTTTGCGTGCAGATCGTGTTGCCGCGCATCGTTTTGCGTGCCGGCTGATGTGGCGCGCATCATTTTACGTGTGGGTTTTTAATGACATGCACCGTTTTGCGTGCAGGTATAGGGGACGTGCACCGTTTTGCGTGCGGACTCGGCGAATGCGCGCCGTTTTGCGTGCAAGCTCAAGGAAACAAGTGGAATCGCGTGGAGACCAATTGCAAGTGTCTACAAGCAATTGGGTACACTACAAGGTGGGGAATTCTGCCGAAATTGGGTGACCTCTCCCCTTGCTCCTTTGCTTTTCGATTCGAAGCATGATAGTAGCCTGTTAGAGGCGTTAGGTAATTATGATTATGATTGCCTGTGTAGATGGATTCAGATGGAAAAGTGCAACTATTGGTTGCCAGAGATAGAGGAATAGATGTGCATGTGTAAATGAACACAGAGGAAAAGTGCAACTGTTGGTTGCCAAAGATATATGATGAATATGCATGCGTAGAAGTAATTACTATTTGATGAATGAACTGAAGATAACTGCATGCATGAAAAAGGATTAGCTATTATGATTGTGAGCATGTTAGGGTATAACCCTAGGAATCACGTGACATAAGGGAGCAACAGTTGTTGGTAGTAAGACTAGGAGAAAACCTAGTATAGGGGTTTGACGAGTGACATCAACTTAGGAGTTATCCTAGGGAGGACGAGTGGCATGGTCTTAGGTGACAACCTAAGGACACTGGATAGAGTGATCAACATAGAGTCAGAGAACTCTAGGACGTATATGACATGGAACTTAGGTAAAGGAAACCTAAGGAGAACTAGTGTTCAATATAGAGTCGGGGAACTCTAGGACAAGTATGATATGGAACTTAGGTAAAGAGAACCTAAGGAGAACTAGTGTTCAACATAGAGTCAAGGAACTCTAGGTTGAGTATGACATGGAACTTAGGTAAAGGAAACCTAAGGTGAACTAGAGGTCAGCATAGAGTCAAGAAACTCTAGGACAAGTATGACATGGACTTAGGTAAAGGGAACCTAAGTTGAGCTAGAAGAGTAAACTCACAGACAGGAAAATAGAGTCAAGTTGACTCTAGGATTTAGTAAGGAATCAAGAGGATGGAAAAGATGGATCAAGTGTGGAGATATGAAAGGGAAAACAGGAAAGTAGAGTCAATGTAATTCTAGGATAACAGTGGAACATGGAATTAGAGTCAGTGTAACTCTAAGTTAATAGTGGAACAGGAAAATAGAGTTAAGTTAACTCTAGGATTCAATGAAGAATCAGGAAAGTGGGATAAGATCCCCAGTTTAAAGAATTGATCAAATATAACCCTAGAAGGTCATAGGGTGTCTGGGCAAATGGATAATAACTTTAACTTCAATTTGAGTTAAAGAAATAAAAGAGAAATGTTTAAGAGTCCCGGAGACTCTCTGGTTATCCTTATGGCAAGACCTAGGATAAGAGGAAAAATTGTTGCAAAAAGGCAAAGATTAAAAGCAAGCTAAAAGTGGCTAAAAGCATAAAGAAAATGTAAGTGGCGCCTTCGAATTTGAGACTCGTCAAGTGGAGCAGTGACTCCCTGGGCAGTGACCCGTCGGACGAGGTACTTTCGAAGGGTTAAAAGTGAAAGCAAGGAGCTAAATGCTCAAGGAAAAGAGAAAGTGATTTGCCAGTGGCAAAAAGGGAGCTATAAGCTCGAATAAGAAAGGGAAGCAAGTGTTCAAAGGCAAAGAGGCTAAGAACTAAAGTAAAAAGAAAAGAAAGAAAATATAAAAAGATAAAACGGGCGTACCTTCGGGGGTGAAACGTAGATCTTGTCGGAGCCATGGGCAGTGTCCCTCTCCCGGGCAGTGACCCGTATGACAAGTTCCCCGTTGGGCGGGGTAACACTTGCGGGTGTTATCGGCAACCTTAGAAATCTTATCTTATGGTAGCAGGACTACCGGGCTCGGGCCCGTTGGATAAGAATTTCTGAGGGTTTACTTGAACTAAAGCACCAGAATCTAAAGAATAAAGAAAAATAGAGTGGCCAAGGTGGCCGGGTTAGCTTGACCCTGTATATAGCGGCATAGTGGCCGAGTTGGTGCTTAGCAGCCTAGTGTGGCTAGACAGAGTAGTGCTGGGTCGATGGTTGTACACAGATAGTGTAGTGATATATTATTGCATAGCTGCATATTGATGTTGAGGATTTTAGTTTCCTAGCACACTATTATTATTGCTTCCATTGGACCAAGTGGTGTAGGACACTTTCTCTCGGTGGTTGAACCCACTGGGAACTCGGTCGTAGTTCTCACACCCCTTGGGTGACTCCCCCCACAGGTTCGGGTATGGATGCAGCGATCGTGACGGTTCAGATGCAGACGGCGAGGCATACGTCAGGGGCAAGGGCCCAGCAGCATAGTGACCTAGAGGGTCTAGCAGAGGTATCCTTTTTATATATTTCTTGAGTGAACCTTGTATGGTGAGGAATTATGTAAAAGAATTGTAATAATTTTATTTGCAAGTTCAGAAATGTAAAGTGTAATAAGTTTAATATTATGGTTCACTCTTGTATGCTTTCATTTCCGCTTAATCTGGTTGTTTATTGAATGAAAGTTTAAATTTGTAGTGATTTTTAGTACTCTGATATTGAGCTTCCGCATACACTTGTTGTGTTATTATGGATGTTACCGTTCCTTTCGGGTAGAAAAAGGTCTTACCCGATTGGCGGGTCTGTTGGCGTGCCCGAACCGTACAAATTGGCGGACTCGGGGCGTGACACCGGGAGCCCCCCCGATCTCTGCCTTCTTTGTGCCCCGCGGCCTCGAGGCTGGATCTGTGGCGGTCTCGGGGGCCTCGGTCTGCTCGTCTGCCCAAAGTCCTGCGGTGCGGGGCGCTTCTCCCCGGAGCTGGTCCCTGGCGCCCCGTCCCTTTCTGCCATGATCACCGTCCCTCGAGAGACCCACCGTGCACGCTCCATGGCTGCGTCCAGAGTCGGCGACCGGTGTGAATGAACAAGGTGATATATATATCCGGGTGTAGCCCTCGCTCAAACAAATCCACCCTCTGAGCCTCATCAGGGGCAACATGTGGCACACTGCTCAATAATCGCTGGAACTCTCGAATGTAGTCCGGAAGGGGTCGACTACCCTGCTGCAATCGACGAAGGTCCCCCTCTAGCTTCTGCTTTGCACTATCGGGAAAATAGGCCCCGAGTAGCAAAGCACGAAACTCCTGCCAAGACATCAACTGAGCTCCCGGCGGTCCAACTGGGCGGACACGACGCCACCAAGTCTCGGCGTCACCCTCCAGGAAGTGTGTAGCCAAATACACCTGATGCTTCTCCTTAATAAACAGGTTCTCAAATAGCTTTTCTATTGCTGAAATCCAGTTTTCTACTTCCCATGGCTCTGAACTCTGCCCGGCAAATCGCGGAGGATGGAACTGGCTAACATAAGATAGTCGATCCGTGAGCTCCCTCTGCTCCGACTCAGTCAACGGGGCGATCTGTGATGAGGTCGACGAAGTCGCTGCTGGCGGTGCCGCAGATGTCCTCTGCTCAAGTAACCTCATCATCCGCTCCATATTTTCCTCCTGGCGCTTGGCTGCCTCCTCCTGGCGCCGCAACGTCTCTGCCATCTGGGCCACCTGGGCACGTAGCTCCTGGTCCTCCCCCTGTATGGCCTCCTCCTGCTCGGGCCTGTCATCAGACGCAGAGTGCGCCCTCGTCGTCGCACGACATCTCGGAGGCATCACGGGCAACTGTGATAAGGAAACCAGGTGTCAGAGAACAAAAACCTCACGACCCAAATCAAGCGAAGGTCAAAACATGTTTCCAACTCTAAAGTGTTGTGTTGTCTGCAGCCAACAGAACTACTTTAGAGAGCTAACATGTAAAGTCTGTTACGGAATTTGAGTTGGCGTATTTCGTGATTGTATTAAGTCTTGAAGATTGAAGATGAAGAAACTTTGGATCGTATACCTCAATCTCAAGAAAGAAGAATTCAAAAGGATCAGGTACGTTTAACTAAAGATTTTTGATGATCCGAATACTTCTTATAGTGTAGAAACACCTGGAAGAGGTTTTAATTGCTTAAACATCAAAAACTGGACATGGGACATGTTCAGGATCCGGATCGGGACTTGCAATCCGGATCCCGAAGGGTGTTCGTTCATACACTGGTTCAATCCGGATCGCAGCATTCCATGATCCGGATCCCGAACACAGTTTTACCTGTTTGCTTGAACGATCCGGATCAGGAATTGCAATCCGGATCCCGAACATGATGTTTTGGTAAAACTGTATGAACGATCCGGATCGGGGACTACGATCCGGATCCCGAACAGGCAATTTTCTGGAAACCGTCTTTTGTGCTTCTGCAATCCGGATCGCCAAATCCAATCCGGATCGCCGTCGGTAAACTTTCCAGAAAAGTTTGTTTTTGATCCGTATATTCTTCCAAGGGTTTCTAACCTATAAATAGACCCTATGGTCATTTTTCTAGGGCATCCAAATAGAGCCGTCATTATCAAATATCATTTTATACGGCCTTAGATCCACATATAGAGAAGAAAGGAAATCAATAGATTTATTCTATGTTTCTTCATCTATATTGATTGATTTGATTCTAGGTTTTCCATACTCACATTTGAGTAGAATCAAATCAATGAATACTTAGATGGTATTTCCGATCTATCTTTAATCTAAGTATTCGGCGGATCATCACCACCCAAACAAACAACGATTTACCCCAAAATCGGCGCGTGGACTCGCGTGGCCTTGTGGATTCAAGGTGCAACCGCTCTCGTGGATTCGGAGCGAGGTACGTTCGTGGATTCGAAGCGTGCCATTGGGTGAAGACCGTGGATTCGGTCGGACGTCGTGGACTCGACGTTGGACGCTGTGGATTCAGCGTTGGGCGCGGATCGTGGATTCGAGAAGCGTCGTGGAGCGAGCGGGAAGATCTACTAGGAGCGTATGAAAAGGTTGAGTCGTCTGTGAGTACGTTATATCACCTTGTACGTGTGTTAATTCTAGTGGATTTCGCCGTGTTATCGGTCCCGTGGTTTTTTACTCCGGTTTGGAGTTTTTCCACGTAAAAATCTTGCGTGTTCTTTTTTTTTTCCGCATTGGGTTTATTGCGCAATGATTTTTTGAGTGTTTATTGTTTACACCTATTCACCCCCCTCTAGGTGTTTTTTCCCCTATTTAGATCCATTACTTATAACCCAACAAGTGGTATCAGAGCGGGAATAGGGTTGTAAACAATGGTTGAAGGTGGAAACATCAATCGACCCCCTTTCTTTGATGGAACAAATTATGCGTACTGGAAAGTACGGATGAAAGCCTTTTTAATTTCCATCGACGAAAGGGTGTGGCAATCAATTGAATTAGGATGGTCTAATCCAACTGAAATTTTAGATGATGTTCGCACCTTAAAACCTAGGTCGAAATGGACCAAGGAAGAGATAGACTTATCTTCTTACAATGGCAAAGGAATTAATGCTCTATTTAATGCTTTGTCACAAACTGAGTTCTCTCGCGTCTCGGCATGTGAGACTGCGAAAGAAATCTGGGATGTTCTTCAAGTTACGCATGAGGGAACTAACCTAGTGAAGATTCAGAAACTGCAAATGCTCACGAGCAAGTTTGACTCTATCTCTATGGCAGAGAATGAATCTTTCACTGACTATTACACACGATTGCAAGACATCGTAAACTCATGTGCTAACTTGGGAGAGAAGATTCCAGAATTTAAAGTTGTAAGAAAAATTCTAAGAACTCTTCCTGAACGATTTCGCCCGAAGGTCGCAGCCATTGAAACAATTAAACACCCGGACGAAATGCGTGTAGAAGAATTAGTAGGTGCTTTACAAACTTATGAAATGACATTTCCTACTAACTATTCTTCTGGAAAGGCATCCTCTTCTAAGTCTTCAGGTTACGCATTGAAATCAACTAAAGAAGAAGACGCGGATTCATCCTCCTCGGACGACGACGAGAACCTTTCTATGGAGGACTTTGAGAAGCAGCTCGCTCTCTTGACAAGGAAGTTTCGCCGCAACTTTCGAAGGGGAAATTCAAGCAAAACTCCATCCTTCGGAAAGTCGAAGAAAGGCAAGGGTTCTTCAAGCTACAAGTCAAGAAAGCAAGAGAACTTCTCAAAGGATAAGAAAAGTTCAGAGGGACAAGTTCAGTGCTTCAAATGTCGAGGCTACGGCCACATTGCAACGGAATGTCCCAACAAGAATCCGGCAAAGAAGAAAGCGATGCAAGTCGTTACTTGGGATGACAACTCCACGTCAAATGAGTCATCCTCAAGTGATGAAGAAGACAACGCGACAGCTTTCCACGCGTCCACTACATCTTCACCCTTCATGTGCTTAATGGCAAGTACATCCGATTCCTTGTCCAACTCCACTGTTGAAAAGATTGCAACGGACGATGAATCAGATGATTCGGAAGGTGAAGATTTTGCTCTAGCCTACCATAACTTTTGAGGGATTCAAAGAAACTGGCTAAGCAAAACAAGGGGTTGAAAGGGAGATTGCAGGATCTCGAAGAAGAAGTAAAAAGGGTAACCTCTCTCTCAACCGATCTTGAAGTGGAAAGGGATAATCTGATTAAAACAAATGTTTCCCTTCAAGAGTCCAATGAGCAACTCGAGAAGAATTATATGGATATGGTGAACAAAGCGAATTACTTCTTGAAGCTCAACGGCGAGGCTCGACAGGAAAAATTGGAAATGACGGAGACCATACGCCAACTGAAGGATGACTTAAAGAGATTTTCTTCTGGAAGGAGTAAGTTGGACAGACTTCTTGGTCTTGGTCAAAGAAATAAGTTCGGCCTCGGATACACTCAAACTGGAGACATTCCAAGTTCGAGTGGGACAGTATTTGTGCCTCAGTCGGTATCTCCTCCTCCGACACCGGAATTCACGACAAGCAACGACAACAAACCTACTACATCCTCCTCGGAATCGACAAGAATCTAAGGTATGTTTTCGTTGTGGCATTTCAGGGCACATAAGGAGAAATTGCAAGACGGAAGTCAAATGCACACCTCAAGCACCTCTTGCAATGACTACCAAAAAGGCTATTCCTCAGAAATCAAATGCAAATCATTTGAAGGAAAAGAGCCTTGGTAGTACACCGCTCAAGACGACATCATCAAGGAGCAGCAATCTTCAAGCAAGACGCTCTCACCTAGGAAATCAACTTCACGATCATTACCGACGCATTCCAAAAAGGTTTGGGTGCGCAAAGGTGAAATTTTCCCTTGTCTTGCTACAAATGTTTCCTTACATGCATATGATAGTTCGTCTTGGTATCTGGATAGCGGGTGTTCCCGTCATATGACCGGCGACAAAAACTGTTTTCAAACATTTGAGAAAAACTCCGGAGGACTTGTTGTTTTCGGAGATGGTCGGTCTTCCAAAATTGTTGGAAAGGGAACGGTAGCTATTCCAGATGGCCCGGTTCTAGATAATGTGTTATTTGTTCATGGCCTTAAGACTAACCTCATAAGCATAAGTCAACTTTGTGATAGTGGTTATTCAGTTAATTTTTCTTCTGATAAATGCACTGTAACTGACATGAACCATGCTTTCTTTTTAAAGGGGGTTAGATCAGAAAACAATTGTTATGTAGTTCCTACTAAGATTTCTGAAAAATGTAACCTAGCATCTTTGAAAAATGAAACACTTTGGCATGAAAGGCTAGGTCACATAAACTTTAAGGAACTTGCTAGAATTTCAAACAAAGATGTGGTCAAGGGGGTTCCGAAACTTTCTTTTGAACAAAACCTTGTGTGTGGCGGTTGCCAAAAGGGAAAACAGTCTAGGACTGCACACAAGAACTTGAACCACATAGGTACAAAACGGCCTTTGGAACTTTTGCATATGGACTTAATGGGGCCAACTCGTCAACCATCTCTGGGAGGTAAATGGTATATTTTCTTATTGGTTGATGATTTTCTAGATATACTTGGGTAGCATTCTTAAAAGAAAAAGCTGATACCTTTGATTCTTTTCTCGAAATCTGCAATCGTATTATGATTGAAAAGAATGATAGGATTACTCGAGTTAGGAGTGATAGAGGTGGGAATTCATAAATTCCAAATTCATTGATTTTTGCACTTCTAATGGCATTAAACATGAATTCTCTGCACCTTACACACCTCAACAAAATGGTGTAGTCGAGCGCAAAAACAGGGTCGTACAGGAAATGGCACGTGTTATGCTTCACAGCCGGAACTTACCTTTTTATTTTTGGGCTGAAGCGGTGAACACTGCTGTTTATGTTATTAATCGCGTGTATTTGCGCCCGGGGACATTGAATACACCATATGAACTTTGGTTTTGTAGAAAACCTAACATCAAATATTTTCGTATCTTTGGGAGTCGGTGTTTTATTTTACGTGATCGTGAGAATCTTGGAAAATTTGACTCTCGAAGTGACGAAGGGATTTTCTTAGGTTATTCTACAAACAGCAGAGCATATCGAGTTTTTAACTTAGAATCTAAGACGATCGTAGAATCGATAAATGTTAAGGTAGATGAAGCTTTTCACTTTGAATCTGAAAAATCTACCCTCGATATCTCTCTTGATGATGATACACCTGCTAATGCATCTTCTTCTAACAATTCTTTCGATAATAATGTTGATGCATCTAACGGTTCTTCAAGTTTATCTGATGTGCAGGAATCATCTCGTGTACCTCCGTCTACTCCTCTACCTCAAACGTTACGCATCTCCAAGGATCACCCTGAATCGAACATCATTGGAGATCCACAAGAAGGAGTTAGAACACGGAGACAATTGGTTTGCGGATTTGCATGCTATGTATCTCAAATCGAACCAAGGAATGTTGATGAAGCTCTCCAAGATGACTACTGGATTAAAGCAATGCAGGAAGAGCTCCATCAATTCGAGCGAAACAAAGTCTGGGAATTAACGAAGCCTCCGAAGCAACACAATGTGATAGGTACCAAATGGATCTTCAAGAACAAGAAAAATGAAGAAGGTACTATCATCAGGAACAAAGCAAGGTTAGTTGCTCAAGGCTACTCTCAAGTAGAAGGTATAGACTTTGATGAAACTTTCGCCCCTGTAGCTAGACTCGAGTCCATTCGTATATTGTTTGCGATTGCTTGTCATTTTAAAATCAAATTATTTCAAATGGACGTTAAGAGCGCCTTTTTAAATGGGTTTTTAAATGAGGAAGTTTATGTGGCTCAACCGAAAGGTTTTGTGGATCATAAACTACCTAACCATGTTTTTCGTCTGAAAAAGGCTCTTTACGGTCTGAAACAAGCACCGCGAGCATGGTACGAAAGGTTGACAAAGCACCTTTTGGAAAAGGGCTACACTCGAGGGGGAGCTGACAGGACTCTCTTTGTGAAGCATTATCAAAACAATTTCATAGTTGCTCAAATCTATGTCGATGACATTGTTTTTGGAGCAACAAGAGATAATGATGCTTCTAAATTCGCGGAGACCATGGAAAGCGAATTTGAGATGTCCATGATGGGCGAATTGAATTATTTTCTTGGATTACAAGTTAAACAAAACGATGAAGGAATTCACTTGTGTCAATCCAAGTATGCACTGGAGTTGGTCAAAAAGTTTGATCTTGAAAATTCTAAGGATTTTCCGACTCCAATGGGAACTAGCCATAAGGGACTTGGAAGTGAATCACAAAGTGAGAATGTAGACGAGAAACTGTATCGCAGTATGATTGGAAGTCTACTATATCTCACGGCTAGTCGCCCGGATATATCCTTCAGTGTTGGGATTTGTGCGAGATATCAATCAGCACCGAAGGAGGTTCACCTGAAAGCGGTGAAACGGATCATCCGATATATCAAAGGTACAATCAATTTCGGAATTTGGTATCCTATGGGAACGACTTTGGATATTGTTGGATACTCAGATGCCGATTGGGCTGGATCAGTGGATGACCGGAAAAGCACGAGTGGTGCATGCTTCTATCTTGGCCACTGCCTTGTTGCATGGCACAGTAAAAAGCAGAATTGCATAGCACTCTCGACTGCCGAAGCGGAGTACATTTCTGCAGGAAGTTGTTCAACCCAATTGATTTGGATGAAAAGCGTGTTGAGCGATTTCCGGATTTCAACATCTTCGGTAACCATTTTATGTGACAACACTAGTGCTATTAACATTTCTAAAAACCCTGTGTTGCACTCTAGAACAAAACATATTGAACTTAGATATCATTTTCTTAGAGAGCTAGTTGAATCAAACATTCTTCAACTGTCATATATTTCAACTGAGGATCAATTAGCGATATCTTAACAAAACCTTTGGATCAAAAACGTTTTATTCACTTGCGTAAAGCAATTGGCATGCTTTCCTTGAAATAAACTCTTTTGAAACCTTTGCTTAGGTTAGGTTTTGTTTTTGTTTTTGTTTTTGTTTGTTCTTTATCTATGTTTTGTACATAGGACATTAATTGAGCATAAATCATAATTGACTTTAATTGCATCCTTTTATGCATTTAGAAATTTATTATGCTTTTGATGTCATAATATTTCAATGTTGCAATGATCATTTACGTTAATTAAACCATCTTTTAAGTGATCAAAGTCAATTTCTCTCTCAATGATCTCTTGGTATAGTCATTATCATATTTGATTGCTTAGTCGAGTATGAATTCGAGATCAATGGTTTGGTTGAATACCTTATATATTAAATAATTGATAGCCAATTGAGGGGGAGTCAATGAAATGTAAAATGCTCAAAAGATGTGGAAAGAGTTACATCCCAATGAGGAGTGTGAAAACTACCACCACATGGAGAAAAAAAAAAAAAATACTCCATGAATGAAAAGCAAATTTTTGTTTTGAAAATTGTTGATGAAATTCATATTGAAATACTTGACTCAGTCGTATTTCATGGTTGGTATAAGGTGGGATTTTTAGTAAGATGCTCAAAGAGCCACTCCTTCAACAGATTGTCTAGATATATTATCTAACTTATCTGGGATTTCAAACATCTATTGATCTTGGTATTTCATTTTCTTTACCAAAATTGATGATTTGATAAAGGCATTACACATAAGATCAGGATAGATGTAATTGAAGTTGTTCAACTTTAAGTGTTTTAACTTTCGTAAATTTTCGTTTCATTTTTGGTATTTTTGATAGATTTTGCATAATCTATTTCTTGTTGTATGAAACGATGTCTTTTGTTTAAAGTTGACATGGTAAAGTGCTTACATACTTTTTCTGGATTTTATGGAATTTTTCTGAATTTTTTCTGGAGAAAAAGTTGAAGCCGATCCGGATCGGGTAAGTGATCCGGATCCCGAACGCAGATCTTCCTGCGGGTAGCCGATCCGGATCAATTCTCGATCCGATCCGGATCC
>CM054948.1:14972071-15066115 GCA_029168755.2 Tillandsia fasciculata
GGGTGACCCCCTGGAAAGTGGGGCGTCACAGCTCCAGCAGCCTGAGGCCCGCGCCCTGCTGCACATCAACGTCAGCAGGGCGCCTGCTGCGCGTGGCGCTCATGCACACCCGCGCAGCGGCTCGCTCCCCAAAGCCGCGCCACGGACAACAAGTCCACCGCTCCACTAACAGTAAAAGAAAAGAAAAGGGAAGAAAGGAGAATACAATCTCTCGATCTCTCGATCCGGCGGCATAGACGATAGCTCAGGAGGGAATACATCTGGATACTCTCGGACGATAGGAATGTCCTCGAGCCCAGGCATCGCCGTAGGCACCTCTACAACAGTAGCTAAGAAAGCAATACAGCCACGGCTCATCATCTGTCGTGCTCTAACAGAAGAGATCGTCGCTGCAAAAAGCGTACTCTGACAACCTCTGAAGACATACTCCTCCTGATCCGGCTCCCGGAGGGTCACAGTCCTCTCTCAACAATCAATAGTAGCGTAATACTGAGTCAACCAATCCATACCCAATACTACGTCAAAATCCCGGAGCTGACGAAGGACCAAAAGATCGACAGGCAAAATCCAAGGCCCTAATTGCACAGGGTAGGACCAACAACACTCATCAACGTGCAAAACGTGATCGGTATCTGAACCTCACGAGCACAGACAACGGCCCTATCTCTAGCCCATGCATAGATGCAAATGTCCTACTGATGAATAAATGAGATGCTCCAGTATCAAACAAAGCTCTGGTGCGAGTAAAAGAGATAAGGATAATACCTGCCACCACGTGGCCAGCTGCCTCCGAATCCTCGACCTGCGCGGTATACACCCTGCAGCTCGGGGGTGGTCGCCTGTCAGACTGCCGCGACGAAGTGGCCCTATCCCCCTGGACAAAACCTGTCGAAGATCCGCCCGTCTGAAAGGGCGGTGGAGGAAGAGCCGAAGCTGACGATGCTGCTGATGACCCCGCTCTAGGACAAGACCATGCTCTGCGCCCTGCCTGCCCACACCGGTAACACCGGCCCTGTCGCTGATCACACTGCTGGGGGCGTGGGGTCCGCCGCAAATCACACAACTATCAGTGCGGCTCTGCTGCTGCTGCTGCTGCTGCCTAGGAGGCCGGGTGTAGTGAACCAGAACTTGGAATATAAACAAGTGTAAATAAAAATAGTATAAAATACTATTTTTATGGAAGTAGAAAGTAAAGGGTTACTCGGAAGTGAATTGGGCCCAAATCGGAATTAAAATAAGAGATTTAGGATTTTATATGAGAAAGTGGGCCCAGTTGTAAGTGGAAAATTCACAGTGTCGGAAAATTCCGAGAAAATTACGGGAGCTCCGTAAATATGTTTTATGGCCACAGTAAAAGTTTCGCGTTGATCGGACACCCGGATTGAGAGAACGGGCTCCGCCAGCGAATTCAAAGACAGTGGGACTTTTGGCAAATCAAAAAGGGTCCAAACTGAAAAGTTTAAGTATCATGAGGTAAATCAAGTTAAACTGTGGCTGCCCGTCAAATTTGAGCGAAAACGGGCGAAAAAAACGGGCGAAAACGGACGAAAACGGGCGAAACTGGGCTTTGGCCCAAGTTTCGGGCTCCCGAAAGTGGGTTCCGGGCGCCCGAAAGTACTGTAGCAAGTGGGCTTTTCGGGCTGCAGTGAACCGGGTTCGGGCACTGTAGCGAACCGGTCACTGTAGCAGCCCGGTCCGAAAGGGGTGCGCCCGAATGTTACTGTAGCGGCCCGAATCTCGAGGCATGGGCACGGATCCCGAGGCAGTCGGCATGGATCCCGAGGTAGTGGCACGGATCCCGAGGCAGTCGCCACGGATCCCGAGGCAGTGGCACGTATCCCGAGGCAACTGGCGCGGATCCCGAGGCACGGGCGCGAATCCCGAGGCAAGTTTTCGCGCGCGACGCGCTGTGGCGCGCGGCTCGAGGCGCGCGGTAGGTGGGGAAATGCCACGTGTCGCCTCCCTATTGGTCGCTCTGACCGGGGGAGCGTGGGCGTGCGCGGGGAAGGCGCGACGCGCCTGGCGCGGTGTCAGCGGGGCAGGCCACGTGTCGGCCCCCCATTGGCCGGTCAGCGCGACGTGACGCGCTGACGGGACAAGACGCAACCACCGCAGGCAGTAGTGCGGTCCACGTGGCAGCCTCTGATTGGCTGCCACTGGTCCGTGGTCGCGGCGCACGGGTCCAGGGACACGTGTCACACTCCGGTTGGCCGAGCGTGGTGACGTGGCGCTGAGCTGGCGCGTCGTGGACTCGTGGACCGCGATCGGGGCGGCTACTGTAGCTGCCCGGAAATTTCCGGGCGCCCGGAAAATGCGCCCGAAAGTGCTTTTTAGGCCTATAAAGGCCCGAATGGCTCCGTTTTTCCTCCTTTTTCCCTCTTTGGCTTCACCCGAGCGTACCAGGAGGGGAACCGGGCGATTTCGCGGGGGGTTTTCGAGGGCGCACGAGCGCGCCATGGACTTCGTGGAGCGCACAAGATGTACCAAAGAGGCTATTGGAGGCGATGGACGGCACGACGTTGTCGAGGTAGGCCCCGTGTGCCATTTTTGCGATATTTTTGGCACAGTTTTGAAGTTTCCTTTTTGGATTTTGGATTTGACCCCATGCCCACGTGCGTGATAGGGACCAACTTTTCTGTGCCGTTTTACTGCTCGAGTTTTGCGGGAGTTTTGGGCGCGCCTCGTTTTGCGTGCCGCTCGTGGGAGATACGCGTCGTTTTGCGTGCGGACTCGACAAACGCGCACTATTTTGGGTGCAAACTCGAAATGCGCGCACCGTTTTGCGTGCAAAGTTGGAAATGGAGCGTGCACCGTTTTGCGTGCCAATATAAGGGTCGGAAAAATGTGCTCCGTTTTGCGTGCAGCCCTACAGTAGAGTGTGCACCGTTTTGGGTGCCAATACGGGGTTGTGCTCCGTTTTGCGTGCGGGTTGGACCAATACGGGGCATATTTCGCTAGGAAAAATATGCACCATTTTGCGTGTAACCCTACAGTCAGATGTGCACCGTTTTGCGTGCAGTTTCGAGGTACGTGCACTGTTTCGCGTGCAGTTCGTGTTGTCGCGCACCGTTTTGCGTGCCGTCGCTAATGTTATGCACTGTTTTGCATGTAGGGTTGGAAAATAATGTGCACCGTTTTGCGTGCAACCCCACAGTGACGCGTGCACCATTTTGCGTGCAGATTCGAGGTACGTGCACCGTTTTGCGTGCAGATCGTGTTGCCGCGCATCGTTTTGCGTGCCGGCTGATGTGGCGCGCATTATTTTACGTGTAGTTTTTAATGACATGCACCGTTTTGCGTGCAGGTATAGGGGACGTGCATAACTTAGGAATCACGTGACATAAGGGAGCAACAGTTGTTGGTAGTAAGACTAGGAGAAAACCTATTATAGGGGTTTGACGAGTGACATTAACTTAGGAGTTATCCTATGGAGGACGAGTGGCACGGTCTTAGGTGACAACCTAAGGACACTGATAGAGTGATCAACATAGAGTCAGAGAACTCTAGGACGTATATGACGTGGAACTTAGGTAAAGGAAACCTAAGGAGAACTAGTGTTCAACATAGAGTCAGGGAACTCTAGGACAAGTATGATATGGAACTTAGGTAAAGAGAACCTAAGGAGAACTAGTGTTCAACATAGAGTCAAGGAACTCTAGGATGAATATGACATGGAACTTAGGTAAAGAAAACCTAAGGTGAACTAGAGGTCAGCATAGAGTCAAGGAACTCTAGAACAAGTATGACATGGGATTTAGGTAAAGGGAACCTAAGTTGAGCTAGAAGAGTTTAAACTCACAGACAGGAAAAATAGAGTCAAGTTGACTCTAGGATTCAGTAAGAAATCAAGAGGATGGAAAAGATGGATCAAGTGTGGAGATATGAAAGGAAAAACAGGAAAGTAGAGTCAATATAATTCTAGGATAACAGTGGAACATGGAATTAGAGTCAGTGTAACTCTAAGTTAGCGGTGGAGCAGGAAAATAGAGTTTAGTTAACTCTAGGATTCAGTGAGGAATCAGAAAAGTGGGATAAGATCCCCAGTTTAAAGAGTTGATCAAATAAAACCCTAGAAGGTCATAGGGTGTCTGGGCAAATGGATAATAACTTTAACTTCAATTTGAGTTAAAGAAATAAAAGAGAAATGTTTAAGAGTCCAGGAGACTCTCTGGTTATCCTTATGGCAAGACCTAGGATAAGAGGAAAAATTGTTGCAAAAAGGCAAAGATTAAAAGCAAGCTAAAAGTGGCTAAAAGCATAAAGAAAATGTAATTGGCGCCTTCGAATTTGAGACTCGTCAAGTGGAGCAGTGACTCCCTGGGCAGTGACCCGTCGGACGAGGTACTTTCGAAGGGTTAAAAGTGAAAGCAAGGAGCTAAATGCTCAAGGAAAAGAGAAAGTGATTTGCCAGTGGCAAAAAGGGAGCTATAAGCTCGAATAAGAAAGGGAAGCAAGTGATCAAAGGCAAAGAGGCTAATAATTAAAGTAAAAAGAAAAGAAAGAAAATATAAAAAGATAAAACGGGCGTACCTTCGGGGGTGAAACGTAGATTTTGTCGGAGCCATGGGCAGTGTCCCTCTCCCGAGCAGTGACCCGTATGACAAGTTCCCCGTTGGGCGGGGTAACACTTGCGGGTGTTATCGGCAACCTTAGAAATCTTATCTTATGGTAGCAGGACTACCGGGCTCGGGCCCGTTGGATAAGAATTTCTGAGGGTTTACTTGAACTAAAGCACCAGAATCTAAAGAATAAAGAAAAATAGAGTGGCCAAGGTGGCCGGGTTAGCTTGACCCTGTATATAGCGGCATAGTGGCCGAGTTGGTGCTTAGCAGCCTAGTGTGGCTAGACAGAGTAGTGCTGGGTCGATGGTTGTACACAGATAGTGTAGTGATATATTATTGCATAGCTGCATATTGATGTTGAGGATTTTAGTTTCCTAGCACACTATTATTATTGCTTCCATTGGACCAAGTGGTGTAGGACACTTTCTCTCGGTGGTTGAACCCACTGGGAACTCGGTCGTAGTTCTCACACCCCTTGGGTGACTCCCCCCACAGGTTCGGGTATGGATGCAGCGATCGTGACGGTTCAGATGCAGACGGCGAGGCATACGTCAGGGGCAAGGGCCCAGCAGCATAGTGACCTAGAGGGTCTAGCAGAGGTATTCCTTTTTATATATTTCTTGAGTGAACCTTGTATGGTGAGGAATTATGTAAAAGAATTGTAATAATTTTATTGGCAAGCTCAGAAATGTAAAGTGTAATAAGTTTAATATTTGGTTCACTCTTGTATGCTTTCATTTCCGCTTAATCTGGTTGTTTATTAAATGAAAGTTTAAATTTGTAGTGATTTTTAGTACTCTGATATTGAGCTTCCGCATACACTTGTTGTGTTATTATGGATGTTACCGTTCCTTTCGGGTAGAAAAAGGTCTTACCCGATTGGCGGGTCTGTTGGCGTGCCCGAACCGTACAAATTGGCGGACTCGGGGCGTGACAGATTAGAGTGGTATCAGAGCCTAGGAATAGTCCTAGGTGGTTAGCAACCTTAGGGAGACCCTAGGGATTAGCACGAGAGAGTGCGTGGGCGGTGGCGAAAGTACTTGATTGGGTTTTTGTTGTTCCCAAAAAGGATGTTGGGACTGATCGAGGGCAACGAGCTTTCATTCTTCGAATATTACGTTGGGCGGCCGACAACGTAATGTTGGAGATGAAAAGGAGTACCCTCTTATACTTTCGCATGATTTGGTCGACGGGCCTTTTTGTCGGTATATAGACTGCGCGATGCTCAAATGGCTAAGTTTGGGCTGGTTGTTTCGTTGTGGTGTGCATAGTAGCGATGACACCACACAGGGAAACGTACCTGTTTGACTCGAGTCCCGAGAGGGCTCGGGGTCAAACGTGGTATACGAGCTGCGATAGCAGGCGACTGCACTGGTTGGAGTGGCCCAACAGTAGGTCAAACTTCTTGCCGTCGGCGGAAATTTTCCGCCGACAGGGAGACAGGTTCGACGCCTAAGAGTAGCGTCAGCATGACAGCTGGAGCAGATAGATAGACTCCAGTGGCTGATAACGCAGCAAGTTGAGGCTGCACAAACAACGTATGAGTATACGGCGTCGCCGCCTGTAGGGGCGACAGTAAAGAGAGTGGCAGTGGCCGCCGAACTTTCGTCGGCGCACCCTGCACCTTCAGCATGGATGTGTAAGCTTGTGTCAGCTAGTTTGCTGGCAAAGTATGGTTAGAAAGGTCCAGTGAGAGACCGACTCGTGAAACGCTGGTGATCGCTATGTTGCGAGAGCCAAGTTGCTATGTCCTAAAGGTTAGGGCAAGAAAGACTTGTGGGCCTTGTGGCGAAAGTTCGCCCTGATAACGGTAGTGACCGTGTGGCCTATCGTTGTGGCTAAATTGCCGCATTGTGGGGTTGGTAAGACCCGGACAGGTTTC
Organism: Tillandsia fasciculata; assembly: GCA_029168755.2. NCBI lineage: Eukaryota > Viridiplantae > Streptophyta > Magnoliopsida > Poales > Bromeliaceae > Tillandsia > Tillandsia fasciculata. The sequence continues at coordinate 14,978,516 of CM054948.1, forward strand.
GAGATTCGAAAACCTCGCAAGAGAGCGAGAGTTTTGTGGCGCCGATCCGATGGATCGGCATAATGGCAAGGATTGCCACCACCGGATTTGCGAGTTAATCACCAGAGTTGGTGAACATTCATTGTGGTGCCTCAACCCAGTTGGGAGAGGTGTACGGGAGTCATGCGCGTGTTTAAGCAAGTTGCTTAGCACTGGATTTTGTGAGTTAGCGTGGGGGCGTAGGACGCCCAACTGTTTGGTGCTCATGGAGCACAGTTATCGTTTAGCCAGAGAGAGCTGATTAGGTGGTGTATTAGCCTTTGCCCAGTGTGGCCAGAGTTGATAGAGGGTTTGGGTCGTGGATTGACGACTGGTTAGTTTGTTTTGCTCAGTGGAGCGTAGTGGTCGCGTGGCGACGATTAGCGGGTTCGCTTAGGACGATCCGTGCCTGGACCATGTTTGTGGACTGTGGGCCTGTAGCCCAGTGGGCAGGCGCAGTCGGCTGTGAGAGACAGCGGCCCGAGACCTGATGGCGGGGCATGATAGAGATTTGGTCGGGACGGTAGTCCGAGCGATGACCCGGGAACGTGGAATGCCACGTGTGAGCATTGAGGCTATTAGTACACTGAGAGTGTGATGTGACCAGGCCGTAGAGCTAGTGGTGATTGAGGTACTGTAGCTCCTAGTGGGAGTGTTGGTGTAGTAATCCTAGGTGAGGATCTACCCGTATGACGACTGGGTCTGTGAGCTAGTGAGAGCCATTGTACAGAGTTGGACTGGTTGGGCTATAGGCCCTTATTGGACCGTGGTCTGTGGACCTATGAGTAGACCTAGATATCGGGTTAGCTGATAACCCGTGGACATGGAACGCTTGTAGCGTGTGTGATGGTTGAGAACTCGTGGATTGGCCTTTGCCCTCCACATTAGGCAGCGGAGCGACCGGAAATGCGGTAGATGTAATTAGTTGCAAATGCAACCTTATTGTGGAAAAATGATGGCGAAATTAAAGTGAGAAATTTCGCAAGTAAAGACTTGGTCATAGTGGCAATTGAGAGAGCGAGTGCTCAAATGTGTTTTCACCTATTTGGTGAAAGTGGCCAGACACCAAGTCTGAGTTTGTCCCTAAGAAGATCTAGGGATTCGGGAATGGGCTGCTCGTGTAATTGTTGGCGAGCAGGCAATGTGATGCCGGTCACGAGGTTCAGTGAGCCCAGTAGTGAGGGCAAGTTTCCCCCTCTTGATCAAGTAGGACTCGAGATGTGATTCAAGTTTCGAGGACGAAACTTATTTTAAGGGGGGTAGAATGTAGTGAACCAGAACTTGGAATATAAACAAATGTAAATAAAAATAGTATAAAATACTATTTTTATGGAAGTAGAAAAGTAAAGGGTTACTAGGAAGTGAATTGGGCCCAAATCGGAATTAAAATAAGAGATCTAGGATTTTATATGAGAAAGTGGGCCCAGATTGTAAGTGGAAAATTCACAGTGTCGGAAAATTCCGAGAAAATTACGGGAGCTCCGTAAATATGTTTTATGGCCACAGTAAAAATTTTGCGTTGATCGGACACCCGGATTGAGAGAACGGGCTCCGCCAGCGAATTCAAAGACAGTGGGACTTTTGGCAAATCAAAAAGGGTCCAAACTGAAAAGTTTAAGTATCATGAGGTAAATCAAGTTAAACTGTGGCTGCCCGTCAAATTTGAGCGAAAAAGGGCGAAAAACGGGCGAAAACGAACGAAAACGGGCGAAACTGGGCTTTGGCCCAAGTTTCGGGCGCCCGAAAGTGGGTTCCGGGCGCCCGGAAAGTACTGTAGCAAGTGGGCTTTTCGGGCTGCAGTGAACCGGGTTCGGGCACTGTAGCGAACCGGTCACTGTAGCAGCCCGGTCCGAAAGGGTGCGCCCGAATGTTACTGTAGCGGCCCGAATCTCGAGGCATGGGCACGGATCCCGAGGCAGTCGGCACGGATCCCGAGGCAGTGGCACGGATCCCGAGGCAACTAGCGTGGATCCCGAGGCACGGGCGCGAATCCCGAGGCAAGTTTTCGCGCGCGACGCGCTGTGGCGCGCGGCTTGAGGCGCGCGGTAGGTGAGGAAATGCCACGTGTCGCCTCCCTATTGGTCGCTCTGACCGGGGGAGCGTGGGCGTGCGCGGGGAAGGCGCGACGCGCCTGGCGCGGTGTCAACGGGGCAGGCCACGTGTCGGCCCCCCATTGGCCGGTCAGCGCGACGTGACGCGCTGACGGGACAAGACGCAACCACCGCAGGCGTTAGTGCGGTCCACGTGGCAGCCTCTGATTGGCTGCCACTGGTCCGTGGTCGCGGCTCACGGGTCCAGGGACACGTGTCACACTCCGGTTGGCCGAGCGTGGTGACGTGGCGCTGAGCTGGCGCGTCGTGGACTCGTGGATCGCGATCGGGGCGGCTACTGTAGCCGCCCGGAAATTTCCGGGCGCCCGGAAATTTCCGGGCGCCCGAAAATGCGCCCGAAAGTGCTTTTAGGCCTATAAAGGCCCGAATGGCTCCGTTTTTCCTCCTTTTTCCCTCTTTGGCTTCACCCGAGCGTACCAGGATGGGAACCGGGCGATTTCGCGGGGGGTTTTCGAGGGCGCACGAGCGCGCCATGGACTTCGTGGAGCGCACAAGATGTACCAAAGAGGCTATTGGAGGCGATGGACGGCACGATGTTGTCGAGTTAGGCCCCGTGTGCCATTTTTGCGGTATTTTTGGCACAGTTTTGAAGTTTCCTTTTTGGATTTTGGATTTGACCCATGCCCACGTGCGTGATAGGGACCAACTTTTCTGTGCCGTTTTACTGCTCGAGTTTTGCGGGCGTTTTGGGCGCGCCTCGTTTTGCGTGCCGCTCGTGGGAGATACACGTCGTTTTGCGTGCGGACTCGACAAACGCGCACTGTTTTGGGTGCAAACTCGAAATGCGCGCACCATTTTGCGTGCAAAGTTGGAAATGGAGCGTGCACCGTTTTGCGTGCCAATATGAGGGTCGGAAAAATGTGCTCCGTTTTGTGTGCAGCCCTACAGTAGAGTGTGCACCGTTTTGCGTGCCAATACGGGGTATGTGCTCCGTTTTGCGTGCGGGTTGGACCAATACGCATCATTTTGCGTGTAGATTCTAATGGTTGCATCGTTTTTCGTGCAGCATGGCTAGGAAAAATATGCACCGTTTTGCGTGCAACCCTACAGTCAGATGTGCACCGTTTTGCGTGCAGTTTCGAGGTACGTGCACCGTTTCGCGTGCAGTTCGTGTTGTCGCGCACCGTTTTGCGTGCCGTCGCTAATGTTATGCACTGTTTTGCATGTAGGGTTGGAAAATAATGTGCACCGTTTTGCGTGCAACCCCAGTGTCGCGTGCACCGTTTTGCGTGCAGATTCGAGGTACGTGCACCGTTTTGCGTGCAGATCGTGTTGCCGCGCATCGTTTTGCGTGCCGGCTGATGTGGCGCGCATTATTTTACGTGTAGGTTTTTAATGACATGCACCGTTTTGCGTGCAGGTATAGGGGACGTGCACCATTTTGCGTGCGAACTCGGCGAATGCGCGCCGTTTTGCGTGCAAGCTCGAGAAAACAAGTGGAATCGCGCGGAGACCAATTGCAAGTGTCTACAAGCAATTGGGGACGCTACAAGGTGGGGGATTCTGCCGAAATTGGGTGACCTCTCCCCTTGCTCCTTTGCTTTTCGATTCGAAGCATGATAGTAGCCTGTTAGAGGCGTTAGGTAATTATGATTATGATTGCCTGTGTAGATGGATTCAGATGGAAAAGTGCAACTGTTGGTTGCCAGAGCTAGAGGAATAGATGTACATGTGTAAATGAACACAGAGGAAAAGTGCAACTGTTGGTTGCCAAAGATATATGATGAATATGCATGCGTAGAAGTAATTACTATTTGATGAATGAACTGAAGATAACTGCATGCATGAAAAAGGATTAGCTATTATGATTGTGAGCATGTTAGGGTGTAACCCTAGGAATCACGTGACATAAGGGAGCAACAGTTGTTGGTAGTAAGACTAGGAGAAAACCTAGTATAGGGGTTTGACGAGTGACATTAACTTAGGAGTTATCCTAGGGAGGACGAGTGGCACGGTCTTAGGTGACAACCTAAGGACACTGATAGAGTGATCAACATAGAGTCAGAGAACTCTAGGACGTATATGACGTGGAACTTAGGTAAAGGAAACCTAAGGAGAACTAGTGTTCAACATAGAGTCAGGGAACTTTAGGACAAGTATGATATGGAACTTAGGTAAAGAGAACCTAAGGAGAACTAGTGTTCAACATAGAGTAAAGGAACTCTAGGATGAGTATGACATGGAACTTAGGTAAAGGAAACCTAAGGTGAACTAGAGGTCAGCATAGAGTCAAGGAACTCTAGAACAAGTATGACATAGGACTTAGGTAAAGGGAACCTAAGTTGAGCTAGAAGAGTTTAAACTCACAGACAGGAAAAATAGAGTCAAGTTGACTCTAGGATTCAGTAAGGAATCAAGAGGATGAAAAAGATGGATCAAGTGTGGAGATATGAAAGGGAAAACAGGAAAGTAGAGTCAATGTAATTCTAGGATAACAGTGGAACATGAAATTAGAGTCAGTGTAACTCTAAGTTAGTGGTGGAGCAGGAAAATAGAGTTTAGTTAACTCTAGAATTCAGTGAGGAATCAGAAAAGTGGGATAAGATCCCCAGTTTAAAGAGTTGATCAAATAAAACCCTAGAAGGTCATAGGGTGTCTGGGCAAATGGATAATAACTTTAACTTCAATTTGAGTTAAAGAAATAAAAGAGAAATGTTTAAGAGTCCAGAAGACTCTCTGGTTATCCTTATGGCAAGACCTAGGATAAGAGGAAAAATTGTTGCAAAAAGGCAAAGATTAAAAGCAAGCTAAAAGTGGCTAAAAGCATAAAGAAAATGTAATTGGCGCCTTCGAATTTGAGACTCGTCAAGTGGAGCAGTGACTCCCTGGGCAGTGACCCGTCGGACGAGGTACTTTCGAAGGGTTAAAAGTGAAAGCAAGGAGCTAAATGCTCAAGGAAAAGAGAAAGTGATTTGCCAGTGGCAAAAAGGGAGCTATAAGCTCGAATAAGAAAGGGAAGCAAGTGATCAAAGGCAAAGAGGCTAATAATTAAAGTAAAAAGAAAAGAAAGAAAATATAAAAAGATAAAACGGGCGTACCTTCGGGGGTGAAACGTAGATCTTGTCGGAGCCATGGGCAGTGTCCCTCTCCCGGGCAGTGACCCATATGACAAGTTCCCCGTTGGGCGGGGTAACACTTGCGGGTGTTATCGGCAACCTTAGAAATCTTATCTTATGGTAGCAGGACTACCGGGCTCGGGCCCGTTGGATAAGAATTTCTGGGGGTTTACTTGAACTAAAGCACCAGAATCTAAAGAATAAAGAAAAATAGAGTGGCCAAGGTGACCGGGTTAGCTTGACCCTTTATATAGCGGCATAGTGGCCGAGTCGGTGCTTAGCAGCCTATTGTGGCTAGACAGAGTAGTGCTGGGTCGATGGTTGTACACAGATAGTGTAGTGATATATTATTGCATAGCTGCATATTGATGTTGAGGATTTTAGTTTCCTAGCACACTATTATTATTGCTTCCATTGGACCAAGTGGTGTAGGACACTTTCTCTCGGTGGTTGAACCCACTGGGAACTCGGTCGTAGTTCTCACACCCCTTGGGTGACTCCCCCCACAGGTTCGGGTATGGATGCAGCGATCGTGACGGTTCAGATGCAGACGGCGAGGCATACGTCAGGGGCAAGGGCCCAGCAGCATAGTGACCTAGAGGGTCTAGCAGAGGTATTCCTTTTTATATATTTCTTGAGTGAACCTTGTATGGTGAGGAATTATGTAAAAGAATTGTAATAATTTTATTGGCAAGCTCAGAAATGTAAAGTGTAATAAGTTTAATATTTGGTTCACTCTTATATGCTTTCATTTCCGCTTAATCTGGTTGTTTATTAAATGAAAGTTTAAATTTGTAGTGATTTTTAGTACTCTGATATTGAGCTTCCGCATACACTTGTTGTGTTATTATGGATGTTACCGTTCCTTTCGGGTAGAAAAAGGTCTTACCCGATTGGCGGGTCTGTTGGCGTGCCTGAACCGTACAAATTGGCGGACTCGGGGCGTGACACCGGGAGCCCCCCGATCTCTGCCTCCTTTGTGCCCCGCGGCCTCGAGGCTGGATCTGTGGCGGTCTCGGGGGCCTCGGTCTGCTCGTCTGCCCAAAGTCCTGCGGTGCGGGGCGCTTCTCCCCGGAGCTGGTCCCTGGCGCCCCGTCCCTTTCTGCCATGATCACCGTCCCTCGAGAGACCCACCGTGCACGCTCCATGGCTGCGTCCAGAGTCGGCGACCGGTGTGAATGAACAAGGTGATATATATATCCGGGTGTAGCCCTCGCTCAAACAAATCCACCCTCTGAGCCTCATCAGGGGCAACATGTGGCACACTGCTCAATAATCGCTGGAACTCTCGAATGTAGTCCGGAAGGGGTCGACTACCCTGCTGCAATCGACGAAGGTCCCCTCTAGCTTCTGCTTTGCACTATCGGGAAAATAGGCCCCGAGTAGCAAAGCACGAAACTCCTGCCAAGACATCAACTGAGCTCCCGGCGGTCCAACTGGGCGGACACGACGCCACCAAGTCTCGGCGTCACCCTCCAGGAAGTGTGTAGCCAAATACACCTGATGCTTCTCCTTAATAAACAGGTTCTCAAATAGCTTTTCTATTGCTGAAATCCAGTTTTCTACTTCCCATGGCTCTGAACTCTGCCCGGCAAATCGCGGAGGATGGAACTGGCTAACATAAGATAGTCGATCCGTGAGCTCCCTCTGCTCCGACTCAGTCAACGGGGCGATCTGTGATGAGGTCGACGAAGTCGCTGCTGGCGGTGCCGCAGATGTCCTCTGCTCAAGTAACCTCATCATCCGCTCCATATTTTCCTCCTGGCGCTTGGCTGCCTCCTCCTGGCGCCGCAACGTCTCTGCCATCTGGGCCACCTGGGCCCGTAGCTCCTGGTCCTCCCCCTGTATGGCCTCCTCCTGCTCGGGCCTGTCATCAGACGCAGAGTGCGCCCTCGTCGTCGCACGACATCTCGGAGGCATCACGGGCAACTGTGATAAGGAAACAAGGTGTCAGAGAACAAAAACCTCACGACCCAAATCAAGCGAAGGTCAAAACATGTTTCCAACTCTAAAGTGTTGTGTTGTCTGCAGCCAACAGAACTACTTTAGAGAGCTAACATGTAAAGTCACTCACCCGAAATCCCGGGGGAGTTACAACACAAACAAGACTCTCGCTACAAATTCGTCTCTCACGACAGTCATCCTACTGTCCAAATAAAAGCCTAGGGTCTCTAAGTCCCCAATGACCTATACACCTAGGCTCTGATACCACCTAAATCAGTCACGCCCCGGGGTCGAAACTGCGACCCGGGCTCGCCAACAGACCCGCCGTCTGTGCGAAAACTGCCGCACAGACAAAGCATCTAACCTGTAAAAGAGATCTAGCTAAACAAGTATCAGAGCAATAAAGAAGCTAAACTGGAGTAATAAACTGCATACAAGAGTCACTAAGTAAAAAGTCCAGGTACAACATCCACTATCTCACAAAACATAAGTACATCAACACTGTCTGGTACAGAAGTGGAAACCAAAAATACACGGGTAACTCTACCTCCGACTCTACAGACCCAGTAGGCACTAGTCGGCCACGCCCTTGCCCCGGTCTGAAGACTCCGCACGTGCCGGCCCAGGAACGGCCGCCTCAGAAACACCTGTCACACACAGCGGGTGTGAGATCAACTGAAAAGTCAGATCTCAGTGGGTACCGATGTCCGAACCACGGTATGCCCACTAAGTCCACTGGAGGCAAAAAAAAATAGATAGATAGATAGATAGATAGATAGATACTGAAGGAAAGTTGAAAATAAATCTATCACTATATGCCTTAATGCAATGCTGTACTAAATGACATCCAGAATCGAATGAAATGACCACCCGCTCATGTCATCCCCGCAGCCACCCGATAACTCGGCCAGGGGCGAGCTCCCACCTGGTATCTCGGCCAGGGGAAAGTGTCCTCCTGGTATCTCGGCCAGGGAAAATACCCTCCTGGTAACTCGGCCAGGGAAAATACCCTCCTGGTAACTCGGCCAGGAAAAATACCCTACTGGTAACTCGGCCAGGGCATCAAACGACCAGATCGAAAATCTTGTACACTCAAGTGACGTTACTAACACTCGTGTCCAACTCGGAAACAACAACCCACGACTTACACGACTGTCCCACACTTACCTGATAGCACAAGGACACAATGCCTTTGCATTCGGAAGCAAAAGGGCATTCCGTACATCTTTCGGAAGAAACCAACCCACCTGTGCTCAACTGCAAAACCGCGCGCCCAACGAATGTCCCGATGCTATGCCATAGCTCCACAAGGCCAAAGATGCACCACAGGCCGCATAGAAGCTATTACTACGTCACCAGATGCGAGAAAAGGAGGTAAACCGTCATCAGGGAAATCGTGGCCAAACACTTGCATAAAATGACGAAAAACCGTCCGTCGTCGAAAAACTCCACGCGCCGCGAGGAAAAACCGCTCGCGCACGCGCCGCGGCGCGTCGCCAAGCCACAGCCTGCGCGGTAAAAGCGCGGCGCAGCCGCACGGCTCCAACAAGCCGGCCGCACGGCAAAAGGGTCGGCCGCGCGCCTTGCGCGCGGCCTGCGGCCCGCGCGGCCCAAGGCAGCCCGCGCGGGGGCTCTGCAGTGCCGCGCGCTTAGCGCGCGGCCTGCAACCCGCGCGGCCCATGGCCGCCCGCACGGGGGCTCTGCAGTGCCGCGCGCCTAGCGCGCGCGGCCTGCAGCCCGCGCGGTCCATGGCCGCCCGCGCGGGTGTCTGCGGTGCCGCGCGCTTTGCGCGCGCGGCCCATGGCCGCCCGCGCGGGGGTCGGCAGTGCCGCGTGCCTTGCGCGGGCGGCCTGCAGCCCGCGCGGTCCATGGCCGCCCGCGCGGGGGCTCTGCAGTGCCGCACGCCTTGCGCGCGCGGCCTGCAGCCCGGGCGGCCTATGGCCGCCCGCGCGGGGGTCTGCAGTGCCGCGCGCCTTGCGCGCGCGGCCTGCAGCCCGCGCGGCCCAGCTGCACTGCGCGCGCAGCGCAATGTCGCTGCGCGCGCCAGCGGCGCCCAGAGCTCCAACAGCCGGAGGCCCGGCGCCCTGCTGCACATCAACGTCAACAGGGCGCCTGCTGCGCTTGGCGCTCATGCACGCCCGCGCAGCAGCTCGCTCCCCAAAGCCGCGCCACGGACAACAAGTCCATCGCTCCACTAACAGTAAAAGAAAAGAAAAGGGAAGAAGAGGAGAGAAGCCAAAAACCCCAGCTCGCAAAAATAAAATAAAAACACCAACCTCGTCGATGTCCGCCTCGCACGCTTCGCTCGGCTCCACGCCTTCGCAGCAAAGTCAAGGGTCCAAGAAACACCCTTTTCTACTCTTCTTCTTCCACTTCCTCCTCTCTTTTTTTCCCTTAGCTTCGGACAAAACCCCAAAAGCTACTGCTGCCTTTTCTTTTTGGAGAAGAGAAAGGTGAGGAGGCAAAGGGAGTGGCTGCTTATTAAAAGCACAAGCATTAAATTAATTTAGGCTTAAAATTAATTAATTCCACCTACCAATTCACTTTAAAATAAGCTCCACCAACTCACCCAGCTTTAATTATTAACCAACAACTCACCCTCCACCAGCAGCTCTACAAGGAAAAGGCAACATTAAGAAGCCTAAGTAAAAAGAAACTAATTAAATGAATAAAATAATCCCAAAGTGCCACAATAACTCACTTTTCGACTTCGGCACCTCCGCTGCTGCCCGGAACCTCCCGAACTCCGCTGTAATTTGAAAATACACGTGCTCGCACCTTTCCTCAGTCAAAAAGCTCGTCAGTGGAGTCAGAAAGCTCAAACCAAAAACCGGTACTCTACATTGGAGGTTCATGCACGTGTACCCGAGGGCCTATCTCGATGAAGGGAAGTCGGCTGGGTGCCTTGCTGAGGTGTCGGAGGCAGCGATAGGGCAACTCTAGCCAAAATTAGATTTTCAATCGATTTCTTGCTCCCACCGGCTAGCCGTGGGTCTACCGGCATTAGGGCTGCACAGGGGGAGTTTTCTGGTGGTGCGAAAGGTGGTGGGGATCCTGAGAGGCAAAGAAAAACTAGTAGGGAGGGATTCGATTTACCTCATATCCGAGAAAGGCAAGGAATAAGAGATCTCCTTGTTCTGGTGTCGTGCGGCGATGGCAGGCAGCGGTGCTGCACGGGGGCTATCCTTTGAGGGTGATCAGGATGGCAGAGGGGTTCTGGATCACTGTGGTGAAGTTTGGTGCTTACCCTTCCTCTCAAACCCGAGAACAATGCAAAGGTGCACTTCGGGCTCCTTTTCTGGCGAGGTATGGTGGTGGCCGGCAGTGTAGTTGCTCGAGGAAAGGGCAGAGGAGAGAAAGGATGCGCAATAAAGCAAGGGAGGAGTTTAACTTCGTGCAGCTAAGGTTTCCCAAGAGAAAATCCTAGATGCAAATAAATAGAGATGAAGAAGTTGCATCTAGGTCCACTTTTCCTCTGAAATTTCAAATGAGTCCCTCACTGTAGGTGAAATATGTATAAAGGCCTCTCCACGTGCGATATCGCGCAATTTGGCACATAAAATATTAGGACTTTTGCAATTATACACTAAAAAAATAATATTTTTCACGCTTTTATATGGTTTTGGTTCACCGAAATTAAAATTGGACATCACCACGTCGTTCAGCTCGACGAGACCTTTCAGATAGCGATTTTGTTTCGTCGCGTTTGGATTTCGTTAGGTTAGGTTAGTCGTCTCTTCGAAAACACCTCGGAAATTCAAATTTTTGAATTATAAAAACACTAAAAAATTCAATTCAAATTAAAATTTTAGAATTCAAATTTCACAGTTATTACAATACTCAAGTGAGGTTCTACACACTACAACAAACTTAAGTTATATTGACAAATTTTTGTGACACTTTTGTATAAGTGTCCTATTTATATTCCATCTATATCTAAAATTAGGTTATAGGGATATTTTTGGGACACATTATAATAATGTGTCGCTATACATACTAACGACTGCACATATAGCGACACTAATAATAAGTATCGATATTTTTGCCAATAATATTTTTTTAAAATTTTAAAAATATTATTATAATATAATTTTATTATAGTGATAAAACTTCAGAGTTCTCCCAGGCGGCTCATAAGTTGAGTACCGGTTTCTAAACTTCAATACCAGTACTAACAGCAAAATTGAAGTTTTGCATATTTTGCCTTTTAATAGAGTTTATTTCCGTACTGTTCTCTCACCAGAGATACTAACACTCCTCAAATACAATCTAAATCATTAAAATAGTACTAAATATTATTTTTAACTAGAATTCTACTATTTGTAAAAGTTTAGTACACTATATAAGCAATTAGAAATATTATTGAAATTTTAGAGTTTCAAATGCTAATTCTGAAAATTGGAGAATAAAAATAAAACTTGGGTGAAAGCTCAAAAATTAAAATGCAATTTACCCAAGTGTAAATTATTATTAAATAATTAATTTACTTAAAAAATCGGAAAAACGAGGCCATAAAAGCAAGATTACTAATCTAATAATTTTGGTATTTTAATAATCTTAGTAGTTTATTCAGAGAGTTCAAAAGTCAAACGATTAACTCAGGTAATTAATTTGATGAGTAATGCTATTTGTACACCCGATTTAGGGGGTATGACGATCTACATTTTATCTATTCAGAAATAAAAATAATTTTGGGATTTTTTTTTAAAATAACCCTATGAAATTCCAATATTTGCCAAATAACCCTCTAAACATCAAATTTGTAAAACTAACCCTCCTTTTGCCCGCTGGGCGCCACGGAGGCCAGGCAAGCTGAAGGCGCTGAAGCGTTCAGCGTCTTCACAAAAAACCTGTGAAGACGCTGAATGAATCAGCGCCTTCATGCTATGTGTTGAAGGCGCTGAAGCGTTCAGCGTCTTCACAAGAAAACCTGTGAAGGCGCTGAATGAATCAGCGCCTTCATGCTATATGTTGAAAGCGCTGTTTCATTCAGCGCCTTCAGCATAGACTATAAGGCGTTGAGGACTTAGCCATTTTTCATCGCGAAAAATGGGTAAGTTCTGTGTAAGCGAAAAATGGCTAAGTTCTGTGTAAAGGCGCTGAGTGGCTCAGCGCCTTTAGTATAAAACACTAAAGGCGCTGAGTTGCTCAGCGCCTTTAGTGATTTACACTAAAGGCGCTGAATGGCTCAGTGCCTTTAACTTATAATGTTAAAGGCGCTGACTGATTCAGCGCCTTCTTCACCACCATATCCACCCGCGCAGGTAGCAGTGTCTCTTCATCTTCAATCCCGCACGAGCCGCTCCCGCACAGAGAGAGCTTCGAGCACAGTGAGATCGCCGTCGCCTTCTTCGTCGCAGTGCCCCGAGCACAGTGAGATCGCCGTCGCAGTAGCCCGAGCACAGTGAGATCGTCGTCGCCTTCGCCGTCGCATTGCCGATCTCCTCTCGCCGTCGCCTTCGCCGTCGCCGTCGCCGTCGCCGTCGCCGTCTCTCTCGCGCTTTCTCTCTCTCTCTCTCTCTCACTGTGAGCTCACTCCCTCTCTCTTCTCTCTCTCTCTTTCTCTCTCTCACTATGAGAGAGTGATCTCTCACTGTGAGAGATCACTCTCTCACAGTGATCTCGCTTCACTGTGAGAGAGTGATCTCTCACTCTCTCACAGTGAAGCTCTCTCACTGTGAGAGATCACTCTTACAGTGAGAGAGCTTGATCTCTCACTGTGAGAGAGCTTCACTGTGAGAGTCTCTCACAGTGAAGCTCTCTCACTGTGAGAGCTTCACTGTGAAGCTCTATCACTCTCTCAGAGTGAGAGAGCTTCACTATGAGAGAGTGATCTCTCACAGTGAGAGATCGCTCACTGTGAGAGATCCCCTCACAGTGAGAGATCGCTCATTGTGAGAGATCGCTCACTATGAGAGATCCCCTTACAGTGAGAGAGCTTCACTGTGAGAGAGTGATCTCTCACAGTGAGATCGCTCACTGTGAGAGATCCCTTCACAGTGAGAGCTTCGACGTCACAGTGAGCGATCCCCTCACTGTGAGATCGCTCAAAGTGAGAGGTTTCACTGTCGGTCTTCGACTGTAAAGTTAAAAGTAGTATTTTGAAGTTGAAATGGCTAATCGTCGCATGCCCATAAGTGTTCATTGGGATGGACAGTTAGTTATCGATGAGAATGGTCCACGATATATCGGCGGTCAAAAAAAGTTAATCGCGATACGTTCTGATTCTACATATACTAGTTTCGAGACGAGAATGTATCGTTTAGTAAATTGTACAAGAGAACAATTTCGTTTAAAATTTACTATTGGTTGTCCCACGATCGGTAGTGGATATTTAGCTCACGAAGTAGTAGATGATGAATCATTGGAGGGAATGATTGGATTATGTGAACATCATGGTGTTGTGACGGTATACATTGAGAAAGAGTTACATCCGTCGGATAATTTTGAACCGCAAGGTTATTACACGAGAATGCTCCACAATTATATTGATTTGGGTCCTTCCGCCAATGTAATGAGTAATCAAAATATTCCACACGAAGGTGGTGTCAGAATGACAAGGTTAGAAAAATAACCTAATAATTTAGTAATTTGTAATCTTCTTTAAATGGACTTAATCATTGTATATATTGCAGAGAAAGTGAGTATGACCCTATTGAGAGTGTTGTATCTTGCTCGTTTAGTACTATGCCACCAACGACCACATGTGTGCCACCTACGACCACACACACGCAAGCCACGACCTCACGCGGACACTGCACGACATCACGCGAACAATGCACGACCTCCCGTATAGAACCAAGGATGTCTCATTTACAACTAGAACCTTCTGATTGGGGGTAAGTACAAATGTAAATTAAATGTTAAGTTTTAAATTAATGGCAATGTTGGACCTTTAGTATCAAATTTGCAGGTTATCTAATTCCTATGAACATTGGAATCCAACTGCTATTAATGAATTTGATACTAATGTTGAGGAAGGAGGTGATAATATCGACGAAGGAGATTGTAATGTTGATAGGGGTGGTGATAGTGATATTAATCATGAGGATTCACCAATCAATGATGATCAGAATTGTGACGCCCCACTTCCCAGGGGGTCACCCATCCTAGAACTACTCTAGCTCTAACACGCTTAACTCTCATGTTCCTCTTGGATCTTGCTACCATCCAAAATGCTATAGCCGGGTTAGAGATTTAGTCCTATTATATCATTTATATAGAGAACTAATCCAAATTCCGGGGGTGTCACAAGAATAGTAGTGAGGATGACGAACTGGATGTTTCATTTCCAGATATAGATGAAAATCATGATGGAGGGTTAAATGATCTTGCAAATACAATTTACAGTCAAATGGACAACCCACAAATCACCAATGATTACGTAGACAATCCTGACGAGGAAAATGAATTTATTGATCATCCGGAACGTTTTCTTTCAGATACTAATTGGATAAATCAGTATGCTATAGATCATACAGATCTTAATATTCGACAAATCAATACTGGTCTCCCTAGCATCGACGGGAGTTGGGCTGGACGTGTCTTTCAAGATAAGGCATCTTTATTGGATGCTCTAGACCGGTGGCATATTGAGCATAATGTACAAATAAAAGTATTGAAATCTACAAGAACGACTTACACTGTCAAATGCTTAGTAGATGGATGTTCTTGGAGATTACATGCTTCAGTACCCAAAGATACGGCATATTTTAGGGTAAAAACATATGCTGGTCCACACACATGTGTAATTCCAATACTGAATGCGGCGCACCGTAATTGTAATTCGACCCTTATATGTCAATTGATTCTTCCGACATTAAAGGTTAGACTTAATATGACGCCAAAAGAAATTCGAGATACGGTGCGAGCAGAGTACCATACTGACATAACATATTGGAAGGCTTGGCAATCAAAGAGTAAAGCATTACAAATTATTTACGGGAGTTGGGAGCAATCGTACACTGACTTGCCTCGTTACCTTTCTATGGTAAAGAATTCTAATCATGGTACTTTATGGCGTCTGGATCATAGGTGGCCCGCTGATGGCATTTTTCCCTTTGGTCGTGTTTTTTGGTCATTTGGACCTTCGATCCATGGATTCGCACATTGTCGGCCGGTGGTGAGTATTGATGCCACACATATGTACGGCAAATACGAAGGTCATGCTTTGATAGCGACGGCTGCAGATGCAAATGATGGATTATATCCTTTGGCATTTGCAATTTGTGAGGGAGAGAATACCGGGAGTTGGCGATGGTTTTTGCATAACTTGCGTCAGTATGTTACCCATCATAGAGCCATTTGTTTTATATCTGATCGATTTTCTGGATTGAGGGAAATAGTGGCTAATATCTATCCTCCAGCACAGGGTCACTCGCATCGTTGGTGTCTTCGACATATGAAAGCAAACATGAAAAAGCGCTTCAAGCCCGATATATTGTTAGATAAATTCTGGCATATCGGAATTGCTACAACACCGACGGCATATAATCAGCTGAAGGAAGAATTACAGGTGTTGGATCACGATGCTTGGGAGTGGGTCCATAATCTTGACAGATATAAAGAGTACTGGGCAAAAGCATTTGATGGAGCTCGCCGGTTTGGATTGATGACTACGAATCTTTCTGAATTGTTAAATGGGGTTCTTAAGGACACTCGTGGTTTGCCTATCACGGCTTTTGTTGCGGCTACTTTTTATAAGCTTAATAAGTATTTCTGCGAGCGCCGTGCGGCCGGTGAACATTCGACGGACGCTTTTGTCCCTAAAGTCAAAAATAAGATTACTGAAAATTTAGATACGGCACGGGGACATCATGTTGAAAGATTTGGACTCACAGAATTTGAAGTTAAAACTGGAGATTTCGACTACAAAGTGATCGTCAATGGAACAAATGTCGAATGTTCATGTTGTGAATTATATCTAACACGAATACCTTGCTCGCATGTCTTAGCAGTTTGTAGTAGATCACATATGAGATTAGCCTACCAGAATTTTACTTCACCCTGGTATAGTACAGACTGCTATCGTGCGGCGTACGCACCACAATTTCATCCTGTTCCTGATAGACGGCACTGGCCACGACCCCAAGGTCCCCCGATTGTACCGCCTCCTATACGAAGGAAGAAAGGTCGTCCACGATCTACACGTATTCGTAATGTAATGGACGGGGGGGTGGCCGACGAGGAAAATGCTCCATTTGTAAGCAGGCAGGCCATTATAGGAGCACTTGTCCACAAAATACAGAAATAGTGCAACAAGGACGCCGGCGTATGATTTACACAATTATATTTATCTTGTCTTAATATTTAATTATTTTTAGCTATCATGTTACTAATATGTACATTGCTTATTGCAGATGGCAGATCACGAGGACGCGGGGCCAGTTGATGCGTCTGTCTTGGTAGACCAGCATCGCCATAGGTCCGCCTTTATCAGGACTGAGGTAAGAGCTATAAATTTTTATTTTTTGAAATATTATAAATAAGCTGAATTCATGCAAGAGCTAACTATATTTTTTTTGCATCACAGGGTTATCGTCCTATCTTGTTCGCAGAGCACGGGCGCAAGATGAACCAGTGGGAGCTTGAACATCCAGCGGTAATAGATCTACTTCGCCAGTCAGGATTTTACGGGTTATCACGACTGCGACGATTGGTGCTGGATCAGGCTCTACTGGGCGCCCTTGCCGAGAGGTGGAGACCGGAGACCCAGACCTTCCACTTCCGCCACGGTGAGATGACCGTCACACTCCAGGATGTGGCGGTTATTTCGGGTCTCCGTGTGCATGGTGCGCCGGTCTCGGGATCCACCCTTCACGATTGGCCTGCTGTATGTATGGATTTATTGGGGGTGGTACCTGATCACATCAAGGGGTCTACGGTTTCTCTAGATTGGTTATATCAGCATTATCATGATATACCTCTAGATGCCCCTGCCGGAACAGTCGCAGCTACCGCCCGTGCTTATATTCTATATCAGATCGGGGGTAGTCTGTTTCCAAACCCCAGCGGATATAAAGTTCATCTAAAGTGGCTACCACTTTTAGCTGACTTTGATATCTGCGGCGCTTATGCGTGGGGTGCTGCGACTCTGGCATATCTATATCGAGCGCTAGGAGATGCCGCGCTGAACGGGAAGGCCGAATGCTGCTGTTTTGGGACCCTATTGCAGGTATAAAATCTAATTTTTTGATTTCAGTATTATCTTTATATATTGGTATTATATATTTTATTTATTATATTAACCCGTTGGCGTGAATTTACAAATCTGGGCTTGGGACCATATTCATATCGGCCGACCTACAGGCGTCCTAGATCTGCCCGATATAGTCGATCGACCTCTGGGTTGCCGGTAAGATATTTATTTGATATAGTAGATTTTTATATTTCAATTGTAATTGCAACTAATATATGTTTTTTATAATCTAGATGGGGCAACACTGGAGGGCTACGTTTTGGAACCAATGTCAGGACGTGTGACATTGAGTTTTACAGAGACGAACTAGATCAGCAGCGAGAGGCGCAGGTATGTAGATATTTTATTGAATACTTTAAGTATATTTTGCTTCAACACTTCTATATTAACTAATCATTTTGTCCATTAACAGGTTATATGGATGCCGTACACAGATCAGATTATAGATACATTACTGGATTTCTGTGTGCATGGCTCAACGGTCTGGCGTGCAAGGACAGTCCTTATTTGCTTTCATATTGTCGAGATGCACGTGCCGGACCGAGTCCTGCGGCAGTTCGGTCTTCTCCAGCATATACCTCTCAATGTGGAGTCCATCCAACGCATCACATCACGTGGGCGTCCGGATGAGGATTGGATCGCATTTCATGCTATCCACATTGAGAGGTGGTCCGGGAGGCTAGATCAATTTTTTGATCAACTCCCGGCTGCTGGTGAGGACCCACTGCAAGCGGCATCCATATATATGCAGTGGTACTGGAGCATTACGAGACGATGGATATCTCGTCCAGTACAGCGTCCTCCGCAGACTTTTCATCCTCGTGGGCATGTCGAGAGAAGACTGGTATAATAATTTATATATATAAATTTAATATATTCAACTTTCCTCATATATATTTAATTTTAATTTCTAAATTAAAATGCAGGCCGACACACTACGACATGTTCATACTATTGTCGGCCAGATATGGCAGGACCCACCGCCGACTCATACTATTGTTCATACTTTGAGAGAAATGAACGACAATATTCAGATGGTACTACAGCATGTACCATCTGAACCTACGGTCAGAGAGTCAGGCGGACCTTCATATGAGGGAGCGACCTCGAGTCATCAGGTACCATTTAGCATAGAATTCAAATTAAATTTTCAAATTCAAATTAACAAACTATTTACACTCTTTCAGGTGCCACGATCTCCATCTCCTACCATTCAGGCCCCGATGACATTTCCTTCGACGTCAGCATCGCTCCCGCCACCAGTATCACGGACTTCATTTACTTCTACATATTCACGCCGTCGTCCATCGTCATCATCGCCACAGGAGGTTCAGACTATTGCTGAGCAGGATGAGAGTGGTATCATCGAGGAGCTCGATCAGTTGGCAGCAGTCGAGCATCTCGATGATATACCTATCATCGACCTTGTTGTTCCCCGTGGACGAGGGCGAAGGCGAGGGCGTGGACGTGGGCGTGGCCGAGGACGTCGAGGTCGAGGACGTGCTCAAAATTGAGCTTTTGAGTTCGAAGTTATCGTATACACATTTTTGTAAAGTTCATTTTTTGATGTTACTCAACTCTCATTTATGAATGTAATGATTGTTGGACCTTCATTTGGTGTTTGTGAATGTAGTTTTTGCTTTTTCAATGTTAATTGTCATTTCTTGCAACTTGTTGTACAAATTTGGAATTTTTTTAAAGTGATCTTAAGTAATGTGTGTAGGTCCAGGTAAAGGCGCTGAGCCATTCAGCGCCTTTAGTGTTCTGCACTGAAGGCGCTGGGCCATTCAGCGCCTTTAGTGTTGTAAATCACTAAAGGCGCTGAGCAACTCAGCGCCTTTAGTGTAAATCACTAAAGGCGCTGAGCAACTCAGCGCCTTTAGTGTTTTATACTAAAGGCGCTGAGCCACTCAGCGCCTTTACACAGAACTTAGCCATTTTCGCTTACACAGAACTTACCCATTTTTCGCGACGAAAAATGGCTAAGTCCTCAACGCCTTATAGTCTATGCTGAAGGCGCTGAATGAAACAGCGCCTTCAACATATAGCATGAAGGCGCTGATTCATTCAGCGCCTTCACAGGTTTTCTTGTGAAGACGCTGAACGCTTCAGCGCCTTCAACACATAGCATGAAGGCGCTGATTCATTCAGCGTCTTCACAGGTTTTTTGTGAAGACGCTGAACGCTTCAGCGCCTTCAGCTTGCCTGGCCTCCGTGGCGCCCAGCTGGCAAAAGGAGGGTTAGTTTTACAAATTTGATTTTTAGAGGGTTAGTTGGCAAATATTGGAATTTCATAGGGTTATTTTAAAAAAAATCCCAATAATTTTACTAATTATTTTAAAATAATCAATAAAATTTATTTCATTCCAAAATAAATAAAATATAAAATAAATATTCGATTTCGAGTATAAGAATTTTTTTTTTCTAATTATATATATATATATATATATATATATATATATATATATATATATATTTGTACTTGTACTTCTCCTGAAAAGTAAAGTGAAAAATATAGCAGAAAAAAAAAAGGTAAAAAAAGCGCATGGCTCGAAGTTTGGCTCTATCTCCTTTCACTTTTCACTTTTTTGACTTGCTTCCAACTTCTTGTATTTTAAGCCCGCATACAAAGGAGGTGTTTGGTTACAGTAAAATTACAAAAAATAATTTTTTTTTACAGAAATAAATTAATTTATAATTTTTTTATATTTTATAGTATTTGATTTGTAGAAAGAAAAATAATTTTCTATCAAAATTTATATGATTGAAACGAAAAAATTTCATATTTATTTGATTTGGTGAAAAAAAAATAAACTAAAAAAAAATTTGCGGTTTAAATTTTTACTTTTTCGTCGAAAATCGACGAAAAATAAAAATACTTTATTTTTTTTCAATCCTTAAAAATAATTTTTAAAATATTTTATTTACAATAAAATAAGCACACAAAAATAATTTTTTAAATCAAAAAATAATTTTAGCTACATTTTAGGAGCAACCAAAGACACCCTAGCCATTGTAGTAGTATGGATAATTAGCTCATAGTATACTTTGTTTTTTTATGAAACAAAAGGAATAAATTAATGTACAGACATCAGCATCTCTGTTGGGATTCCAGTTTGTTACAGATTATTCAGTTCTTAGACCGTGAGAGCTTGAACATCAGCATTATGATCGTCACGCACCGCTGTATTTTACGTACGTCGTGGGATTGATTCCCCACCGGGCGTTCTTTACCGGTAAAGTGGTATAGAGAAAGACCCGTGAGCCCCCGTGCTTTAGCCTGAGATCGTCGTGACCAACAGTGACATCGATTGGATACTTGGTTTCTACTTTTGATGCATGATTAGCTCTTATATTTCTGTACCGTACTTGTGGTAGCTCATATCCCATTCTTGAGCCTTCTCCTTGTAATTGATCATTATCAGCTTTTACTTTATATTACCATACTTGATTGGGTATCAGTATATTTTGCTTATATATGAATTTTTGCCATCATGCTTGATTGGGTATTAGTATATTTTGCTTATATAGACTTTTGTCATGCCTGATTGGTAATTAGCTAGCTATTAGATATTTACTATATTTCTCAGTATATCGATTGGTCATTAATTAGCTATCAGATATTTACTATATTTCTCAGTATATCTTGGACTGATATTTATTATATTTCTCAGTAAATCTTGGACTTTTGCTATCAGATATTTACTATGTTTACTATGTTTCTCAGTATATTTTGGACAGTATTGCATGACCCATAACCCACTGGTCCCAGAATCGGAAGCTGGCTCTGATAACAAATGTAATGACCTAGTCCACTAGCAATAATAACTCGTTGCGCCCAAACCACTGCCCAATATGCTTAAGCCCGATTATTATTACTAGTGTCAATTTCTTCCACATCCGATGTGGAACTATTGGGGTGTCACAAAATATACCAAATTTTTAACATAAAAATAATTGTTAGATTCCAAGTAATTTAATTATTAAGGCCTTCCATGACATTATTGTCTTTTTTTTTTTTTTTTTTTTTTTTGAATAAATGTTTTATATGGAATAGTGTAGGAGAGAATAGTAAATTACTTTCAATTTTTATATTCAAATTATTTTTTTAAAAAATAAAAAATAATTATTTTGTTTTGCAGATTTTTTCTAAAAAATTATATTCATTATTTGATCGGTATGTACCGAAACTAACAAAATGTGACAATGAAAAAAAAAAATATATCCTTCGTTAATAAAGAAAATAAAAATAACGGTTCTTTTTATATAAATTACTAATTAAATAATAATTTTTTATTTACAGATTTTGTATAGTTTACTATCGTGATATCGGAGCTAGTGGTGTTGGTTTGATTCCCATGTACTGTATTAATTAACAGTACAGGTATTAAGAGTGGGGTAAGAGAAATTATTGACTATTTATTATTGACTAAAATAAATCTAACTTTCTATTTTGTGATAATAGACCTAAAAAATTAATAAATTCAGTTGGATGAGCATAATAATTTAAGTGGAGCTATGGTTTATAATAAATTTAGCTGTAAGAGGTCAATAAACCACATCTAGATAAATTAAGTCAAGTCGAAACCGTGAGCCCTTAAATACGATTGGGTACATTTTTTCTATTAACAATTATTTTTGAAATAATTGGTTAGCCAAATATAAATTTATTTTATAATTTACATATAATTCTAATAATTTTATAAAAATGCAAACAACCTATCTAAAAACACTCAAATAATTTTAATAATATAAAAATAAAATATAAAAAATAATTTATTATTTTTATTAAAAATAATAAATTATTTATTATTTTCGAGGAATATAATGAACGATGTAGCATTTTGCACATGGCGTTGAATTGGAGGAAATAAAATTAATTTATAAAATAAAATTTTATTAAAATTAGGTTTTTAAAAAGTTTAGAATTCAGTGTCATGCTCTCATGGTAGATTCAAAAATATACGTGGGAATGTTTAGAGGCTCATCTCCCAACAGTTTTATTTAAGTAAACTTCAAAGTAACTGTGGAGAGAAAAAGGCTACAGATTATGATTTTGCCTCTCTGCCACATCATTAGTGCTAATTATTTATTTTAAAATTTTAAATTATTAAAAAATATATAATTAATTTATTTAAAGCGTATAAATACAGTGTTTACGGATTTTAATTTTCTAGATTTATTGTCACGAGGCAGAAAATCGAACCGTGCCACTAGATCTGAGACCATTTGTCGGATCGTTGGCGTTAATTTTAAAAACTCGAGTTATTCCAAAATACCAAACCAATTTATTTAAAGCGTATAGACACAGCACAACGTCCATGGGTTTGGACCGTACTCAACCTATCTGGACGTTTGGTTTATTGTTAGGCCTTTTACTGTTAGGTCTATTGTGAATCGCAGCTCCACTCAACTTATTGGGCTTACCCAACTCAACTTGTTAGTTTTCTGGACGTCTATTGTCACCGAACAAAAAATTAAATTTATTTTTATTTTATAAATAAATAGCCAACAGTGTGGCTCACTTGCCAACAAATACTATATAAATTTCAAAATATAATTAAATATTTTTTAAAAATAATATTCTTTTAATAAAATTTAATATTATCAAAATAGATATATTATACCAAGTCATAATTTTTTTTTTTTTTTTTCGCTTGACAATATCAAAATTAGGGCTAAAAATATCGACTCTCTTTTAAATAGATAAGTCACTCTATCACACCACCATGTTTTGAATTTTTTTTTGCCGGTTTTAATTAATGCTAACAATGACAGCTCCACATCATTTGAGTGTATTTAATTATAAATACATAACCTTTTAAAATAGGTATAGTTAGAATTTAAAAACACAATGGTAATAATTGTACCACTTTGCTTTGTTTTGTGCATTGCATGCTGCTTTAATTATGTATTTAATTTAGTTGGTAGCTTGAAAATATCTTTATATTCGAAAATCTGGGTATAGTACCAAATATAGCAATTGACTTTAAATGCACCAAAGCAACCCCGGTATTTAAATAGGTTAATGCTACTTGTATATCTCAAGTGGGGTATATATTTTATACTTCACTTATTCATATGTTTTATTCAAAATATTTAAATTTTTATTATGCACCTTGTTGAATGTAATATATAAAAGTATTGTTTTCTGTTAGCTTTAATTTTTGAAAAATTAAATTATTATTTAATGATATCAAATCCATCAACTCTATACAATTTTTATATTCATCATGCACTTAATCAGAGTGTTAATATATATAATCAGAGTGTTAATCAGAGGTGGGTGTAAAATTTATATCAATTTTTAAGTATACAAATAATATTTCTTAAATATAAAATATATAATATTCACATAATATTATAAATCCGTGAGATGGGACCAAAATTTGGTTTTCTCTTGGTCACATGCTCCGTGGGGGGTTTCTTCCACTTCAATGTCTTTTATGAAAATATTCAAGTTACTTAAATAAAAAAAAAATATTAAACTTAGTAATTTTATTATTTATTCATGTAATATTTAGTTGGTTGAAAATGAAGCACTTTAAATAATGAGCTATGCTATATGTACACCCTATTTGGGATGTACATCTCACACCTAAGCCCATCCTAGGATGGGCATTTATCTACTTGTCACTTCAAAGTGACGACGAGTAAAATTCACTCCATCCTAAAATAAATAGGGTGTAAGATGTACACTTCAAATGAGTTGTACACAAAGCATTAACCTTAAATAATACTCTTAAAAAAATGACATCATTTTTATTCTTTGGTTACGAAACTCACATTATGAAAGTGGAAAAGAGTTTTATCTCATAAATCTGACTTTTTTTTTTTTTTATTTGGACAAAAAAAAAAAAAAAAAAAAAATCTGAAGTCTCGGAAAGGGGCAACATGCTAATATGAAAGTTTCGAATTATTAGAAAATAAAGTGATGTTTTGGTCTTAATTTTAATCTTTGAATTTATCTTTGATTTGAATTTCAATTGACTTTATATTTACAAATAATTAAAACTTTTCATATTGTATTCAATAAAATATCCAGCGTAATTAACTAAAATCAGTATAAAAAAAAATTTTAAAAGGTAAAAAGTTAAGAACCATCAATTGTTGGATGGATGATACTACTCATAATTCAAAAAATTAAAATTATTAGACAAGAGAACAACTAATTCACTTAAGACGCAGCGTCTATAAATTTTGATAGTGATTTTACTTATTTGACAACTAATTCAGTTAAAACGTATAGACACAATACACATAAATTTTGATAGTGACTTGATGTATCCCAGCCTTTACCACGTAGGCAAAATATTGGCCTATGTCCCAACATCAATGAATTAAAAGAGGATAAGGTTCAGTGAGCTGTTATAAAAAGGCCCATATTTAAGTGGGCCTCCATACATTTTACAAAATTTAAACAGGAGATGAACTCATGCTAGAGAAAATTTGTTCAATTCTTCTTCTTTCAAGAATTTGTATTTGAATGCTTGTTATCAAACTCATAGTAGTCACTACAACAAAGTTAACATTTAACGAAAGAAAAAGTCGTCGTTACTCCTCAACTTTTCATCATTAAAAATATAGAATGACGGAATAATATCTCGTTGTCACCCGTCGTTATAGCTTTCCGCACTAAAAGAATTAACGACGGTTTAGAAAAACCGATCGTTATATATTTTAAAGACGAAAAAATCTTCGATCGTTAATCACTATTCATTAGTGACCATATAACGTAACAATAGCAACCTATTTGTCGTCGCTAATAAGCTTAATGATTTAGAAGTTTGTAAATGTCACACCCCGAGTTTAAAAACCAGTCTGAATTATTATTATTATTATTTTAAATCAAAGTTCGCAAAACCGGGCGTAACAGACCGCCACACATATAGGAAATCCTCCGACCACACGGGCAGAGTCTCCCCTATACATGCACGGCTCGGCAAGTATAAAACCATACAATCAGAGTTCAAGCACAACTTAAACTAAATAATATAATAAAACCCAATCAGTTCTAGACATCTATATAAGTCATACAGTCCTCAAAATATGTAAAGCAAAACTAATGTATCATGATGACAAAATAAACTGCTAATGATCAAATCCAAGATGTGATGATCCTCAGGGGGACAGCTCTATCGTGACAGCCTCAGTCGTACGTCCCGACATCCCTCCACCCAGGGGGTGTGAGATACATCGATAGTGTATCCCAGTGGGCACGACGAGCCGAGAAATAGCTAATCGTACCTACTGGATACTAAAATCTACGGATAGTAACTAGTCAGTGGATAAAAGCTGGATAAGCAATAAAGAGCAATAATAATACTGAAATAAGCATAATGACAGGAGTATAACTGCAGATATCAATATAAGCTGATAATCATGACTGTAAATAATCAAACAAGAAACTGAGCATATAGGGTACAAGATAAATAGCTACATGTGACATAATATGATAGTAAAAGCTATGCGTCAAGAATAGAAACTCAAGTACCCAATCACAATGCCACTATTGGTCTCACAGAACCTCAGGCTAAAGCCACCGATCCGCACCATATCTGGCTGACATAACCCTGCACTCACAGATGCAATGCACTCCCGATGCAAATGGCTCACGGGTCCTTCCTCTAGACCACTTTACCGGTAAAGAACACTATGACGGTGGCCTAACCGTCAGTATACGTGAAGTACAGCAGTGCGTGGCGATCATAATGCTATGCTCAAGCTCACGGTCTAATGACCGGGTAGTCGGCAACAAGCCGAGATCCCAACAGGGAAGCAGATATCTGTATATATCAATCATGGGTCTATCATGCATATCTGGAATGTAAAAGCAAGAATCTCTGGATATAAATGCAGTATAATAAGCAACAGATATGATAACAATCAACAGGCACGATCAGACCATGAAAATCAACTATACTGAGATATATGAACTGATGAACAGGTATACGGGATATGTCCAAATAAAACAAATGTCTCTCATCTAGGAATATAAGACATGTAGGCATAATCAGGGCTAAATCAAGAACAAGTGTCTGACTGGACTAAAGCAACCAGAGGGTCGAAAAGATAAAGCCCGAACCGAAGATAACCAACCTCAGTGTAGGCCGATCCCGAACTCCCGCTAGACTACTGGGAGGCTGGTGCTGAACTGCTGGGCCCTGAACAAAAACTATGATCAGAAACAGACTCACTCATACCCATCCCGACAATACTGCAATAACATGTCGCTAACACGGGGAACTTAGCCGAAACTAGGCTTACACCGGAATTTTCGAAAAACCACTGAACCACTAAACCTGACCCGCCAACGGTCTACAAACATCCAAAAACCATCAAACTACACTTGCTGACCCAAAATATCATAATCTAGATGTTCGGGCAGACAGGGACCCAATCGTGAATATCTGTGTCGAAATGTTGCCATAACAACTCGCGCGATTCCCGGAAAGCCCATTTTGGCTTCGGAGACTCCCGACGGAAAAACTAAAGTCACTGGACCAGCCAAGACAGTGTCGGGGATGACCAGAGGCAACTAACAGTGTCCAATAACTGATCTTTTACTTCGTGGCAAGCGAAACTCGCGCTGGAAACCGTAAAACCGACGATTTTGCCGATTTACGGAACGATATCCGTTTTTCGCTCAACGAGAGCCTACGGACCTCTAACGAAATGCCTAGAAGGTGCGTAAACACCGTCTAAAGACAGCCAACACGCTACAATTGCAAGTTGGTCCATAATATACAGTAAAATTGCACAATAACATCATTTGGAACACTAAATCGACTCGTTCTTCCAAACCAGGAAGCCTTAGACAGCGCCGTAATTTTCAACGCGTTGTTTCGACGCGACAAAACTCGTGCTCACGAGTTTGGGCTGGCACGAGGCCCGAGGGCAAAGTTAGCCCATGAATTCTTAAGTCCAAAATCAACTCCAAGCTTTAACATGAATAAGACTTGATCAAATTGTAAACTACTATGAGCATGATACTTAAGTTGGACAAAAGAGTGAGATGCTCACCTGCAGCTTGCCGGAAAGTGGCCGGAGAGTTGGTCGGAGCAACACCCACAAATGACCAAGGCTCGGGTTGAGGGCAACTTGGATCAAACC
The DNA here is from genome assembly GCA_029168755.2 of Tillandsia fasciculata. Classification (NCBI taxonomy): domain Eukaryota; kingdom Viridiplantae; phylum Streptophyta; class Magnoliopsida; order Poales; family Bromeliaceae; genus Tillandsia; species Tillandsia fasciculata. Next base: position 15,005,956 of record CM054948.1, read on the forward strand.
TAGTGCCCAAAAGCCAACAGAGTGGAGCATCAGTGTAAGGGTACTCCCAGAAAAGGTTTGGACATGGCCAGCCCCGGCGCTGGTGGCCGAAGGCGGCGGTTGGCGGTGGGGCTCGGATTGCAACAATGGTGCAACGACAAAAAAGAGAAGTCCCACGTTCAAACTCTCATGCAATGGCATGGGAAGCTTCCTATGGTCCAAATGAACGTACCTGGGTGGTTGGCCGGCGGCCAGAGGCGACGGCGGCGTGCGGCGGCGAAGCTCGAGAGCTTTAATGGCGGATTCCAATCGGGTGCTTCAAAGGCCTTCCAACTTGGACCAAACTTCTTCTCCTGGTGCAAGGAGGCTTGCTGAGATGGTGGCCGGCGGCGCGGGTGAGCGGCGGCGTCAGACGGCGAAGATCGGCCGAAGTGCAAGTTTGCCCGAAACTAGGGTTGGCTCGTGCGGCTCAGATTCTTGCCCGATTTCCACCAAACTTCGGGAGATGGTTGCAGTTGCCAAGAAGATCAAAACCAACGGTCTGATCTTGATTCAACCGGTCGGATGAAGACTGCACCCGAAATCGGCCAAACAATGGACTTCCGGCGATAAGGTGCAACCGCCGGCAATCGGGACGACGGCAGGTGCTCAGACTTCACAGAATAGTCTCGACGTCAGAAAGGCATTGGACAAGACCAGAGACCATTTTAAAACAAAAGCTTCCATTATCTTACCTTGCCGGAAAGATAGAAGAAGAAAATGCCCCCTCCGCGGCGGCGCACGGCGGAGCTCGGCGTCGAGAACCCTATGGCTCGATCACAACTTCACAGAGGGACAACCAGATGGTGCTGGGACCAACCAAACTCCTTCTTGATGCCCTCCTCACCAACAACCCGAGAGAAAGACACTTCCTTGTCTCCTTGGGCTTCCCCAGCGACGGGAACGGCGGCGGCGAAAGCGCGACGCGACGGTTGGGAAGACTGAGGAGACGCGTCAGTTACAGAGATGAGGAGGCAGAGGGGTGCTCAGATGTGAGGGGATGCCAAAAACCCTAACCGAAGTTGATATATATATCAATAATGCACAAAATGCTAGTAGGCCCCTCCACACTTGTTATTTGGCTCTAAGTCCCTCACAGAAAACTTCTTCTTACACTCTAGTCCCTCACCAATAAGTTGCATGCATTTCGGAGCATAAACTTTTGGGTTTTCGCGTAAAATATCGCATCTTTCGCCGTATTTCACGCTTTTCGAGACTCTAGGACCGTCAAACTAAAATTCCGCCAGCGCCATTACGCTCAGATCGATGAAACCGATCAAAACGACTATCTGGATCGCTATGTTCGGAGTTTGAACAGTGGATTGGCCAATATTGGAACAGAGGGGATTTGGAATTAGAGGCTTACTGTTCAAGCACTGTGCAAAGCCACTATTTACTTAAGTCGCGGGTTCTGACCGCTTCTTTGCCGATTTCTGAAAAATCCGACCGTCGGATCGAAATTTGGTAAATATCATTTTCGATCAGTTCGACGAGATGGTCGCACTGGTGATCTCGGATTCTCAAGATCAGACCCGGACTTAAAAAAAGTGATATTTTTGCCTTGTAAATTATGTAATTTGCACACCGGTAAATGACCAATTAGGTTATTTCTGCTCTTTTGAATCCAAAATCAACCTGAATTTCCTTTTCTTTTTATTCATTTAAAAATAAAAATCTCGATTATTACAGTAAATTTAACGACCAATATTTTCGTCGCTATTAAACTTAATTATGTAAAAATTTGTAGTGTTTATCACCAATATATTTGTCGCTAATAATTAGATTATTACGAATTAATATAACAATAACGACTAAAATTGTCGTCGCTAAAAGTTAACGTTTTGAAAAAGGGTATAATAATAACGAACAGTATTTTGGCCGCTAATAAATGTATAACAATACAACATATATATTACCATTAAACAATATATCAACAAATACAATATAAAAGACATTACATTCAATTTAAAATGCATTCACATGCACACCAATTTGTCAAAATAATTATAAAAAGTATTTTCATCAAACATGCAACCATCGTTAATTTCAAGTCTACATATAAAGTTGTCAAAAAGTTTACTAAATTAAAAGTAAACACTTCAAAATAAACTAAAATGACGACTAAACAAGAATATTAAAAGTTGCCATATATGTTCATTGTGCTTTGAAACAAAAACAAAAAAAATAATAATTGAAAATCTAGTCTGTTGGCTTCAAGACGATCCTCTTTACTCAAATACATCTTCAGTTACCTACAAAAGACTAAAGTAAATATTATTACAACATTACTAGAATAATATAAAAAATATGTGAAACTTCTTGAAATAAATAATAATATTTTAGAAAATTTAAATGAAGATATGATTTTGGAGAATTACTATTAACAATATTAAAATTGTGTTTCTTACTCTTCAGATCGAGTCGGTGGTGGAGGAGCATTGAATTGTTGTTGTAGCATTTCCTTAATTGCTCGAAGTTCAACCTCCATTCCGTCTATGCGACTTTTAAGCGACTTATTTTCCTTTTGAGTTTCACAAAGTTTAGTATGAAATTCCGCTCTCGAAGAATAAGTTCTCAAATCATTGGGTTCCTCTTCATGCACTTCATGACTTGAGGCACTAATGCTTTCGTGGTTCATACCGAGATCACTAAAATCCGGATATAAATCTCTTATAATATTCTCCACCTCGTTATCACTCTCATCTTCTTCTGTTTCCTCACTATCTTCATCATCAGATTCAGATTGAGGCTCACCTGATCTTTCCCCATGATGATACCAAAAAGTATAACTACGAACGATTCCATAAACTTTTAAATGTGTTTCAACTATCTCATGAGTTCCTGAATAAGTGTTATTACACTTAACACAAGGACATCTAATTTCATTATTATCTCCGGTTCTTTTAAATGCAAAATTAAGAAAACTTTGAACACCCTTATCATATGCCTCATTAAGTCGATCATCATTCAGATCCATCCAATCCTTATTAGGTGCCATTCTTTTTTGAATCAGTAAAGATTAAAGTTCAAAATTACCTAAATAAGATAGAGTCGATAAGCAACTTCACATAAAATTAATATAATATAAAGGAAAAGCAACATTGCATACAATCTTATATAAGTCTAATTACAATAATTAATGAGTGTGAGTGGAAGACTCTTATTTATAATAAAATTTTGGGTTCCACATATTAAACTTAAAAATTCTAAAAGCAAAATAATAGTTCATAGAAAATTTTAGTATTTTCAAAAATATTAATAAAAATTTACGATTTTTACACTTTCATCATTTTTTATTTTCTATAATAAAAATGGTCCCTCTCATAGTTAATTTATATTAAAATGTATAATATATACTATTCAGTTCATTACATTTAATAAATAAAACTTACAAATCTCATCTTAATATTTATAATATAAAAAACTTATATACTTGCTATTACTTTTTTGTTTACTTTAAAAATTTATTGAAAAAAAAAATCTGTAATAAAATTAAGGAAAATGCTAAATATACATCCTAAAATTTTTTAAAATTAATTGACGAAGGATGAGGGTGATAATAAAAAAACTTACAAATAGGGGTGAGGGCAGAGGCAATGCCCTCTATGAGTGAGGGCAAAGGCAACGTCCTCTGTGAGCACTTAAGCGAGTCGGGGTTGAGGGTGAGGGACGGCGACCACGTTGATGTACGGAGATAAATTTTGAGCGCTTAAGCGAGTCAGGTTGAGGATAAGGGGCGACGACCATGTTGATGTATAGAGATGAACTTTAGGCGCTTAAGCGAGTCGGGGTCGAGGGTGAGGGGCGGTACTTAGGGTTTTTTTTATTATTTTGAGCGGTTAAAAAAAAAAAATTATTTAGAGTTTTTTTTTATTGTTTTGAGCGGTTAAAAAAAAAATCTTTATTAAAATTTTTTTAAAAAAAACTGTATTAAAAAAAATGTATTAATTAGGGTTTTTTAAAATTTAAAATTTAGAATTTAGAATTTAGAATTTCAAATTTCAAATTTTAAATTTTAAATTTAAATTTTAAATTTTAAATTTTAAATTTTAAATTTTAAATTTTAAATTTTAAATTTTAAATTTTAAATTTTAAATTTTAAACTTTTAATTCATGTTATGAAATTTTTAATTTTAAAAATTTAAAATATAGTTGAGACCGGTATCCTCTTCGTCTGCGGGATTCACTCTACTACTTCCATTCTGTATTTCGGATAGCGCTATTTGAAAACGAAATCGTTGCTGCTTCCTGGGTCTTCTACTTGAAATCGTTGCAGCTTCGGGGTTTTTATCTGTTTAAGAACATGCTGTTCTTCCTCACTTTTGAAAGTTTGACTGAATGATGGTTTGGCATTACATCGAGCCTCTCCCTCAGCACCGTCTGGCACCTTTTCGTGGGGAAGTAGCGGCTGCCAGTTGGTTTCGGGGGTTGTTCTCTCGAAGATGGTGGGTATGTCATACGTGAAGGTCTTTGTTTGGCTTTGTTTTGCTCTATTAGAGATTTCGGCACTATAGTTGGGTAGTCTACCGGCATCCTTAGATTTTTAGTGTTATTTGCTTTGAGACGATTTCCTCACTAATAATCGTTTGGTGGTTGATTTAATCTGGGTATTATCGGGATACTCTACATGGGTTCAGGCTTTTCTTGGACTACCATATTTTGTCAACTCTGTGGAATTTAGGGTGTGGATAGTAACTAGTGCCTTTTCTCTGGATTGATGGATTCTGTATTAGCATGGATGAGGATCGTCTTGATTTCGGATTTTCCAGTTTGGTTTGGAGTCGACAGACTTCGGCGATGGCATGGGTTCCTTTCATTAATTCTTCTTCTCGGAGATTCAGTTAGTTTCTGTCGGGAAAGGCGAGTCTCTTCAAAGGAAGGCCTCTCTTTCTCCACTTGCGCGCTAAGAGCGGGGGTTTTCAATTGTAACTGGTTGTTGTCTTTGGAGTTCTGCTATTCGAAGATATTCCCCTGGATTCATTTCAATCTTCATCAATGGGAGCCTGCTGCTCTTCGAATTGGAATTGGAGGAGGTCCCTTAACTTTGACTTCAGTCCTATCTTCGGTCATACTTTACTCGGCTAGACTGGGTCCGATGATGGGAGTAGCGTAGTAATTAATAGCTGGCTTTTTGCAGCGTTTGCGGTTGCCGAGTTGGATGTTGTGTTTTTTCCACTGGCCCTCCTTTTGTTGTTCTTGCCGACATGTATCTGCCGGTGGCGGTGCTGTGCTAACGCTTTGCGATCCAGCATTTTGGGTAGCTACTGTGACTCACTGTTGTACGTTATCTTCTTAAATCGGGTTACACCCTGTTTAATCAAAAAATTTAAAATATAAAATTAATAATTTTCTTTTTATTTTTAAAATTTTAAATAGAGATAAATCTTGTAGAATTGTGCATTATGCATCCAAACACTTTAAAATTTAAAACCATAAAATCTTTTAATTATATGATTTTCTATTTTATTTAAAGCAAAACCACATATTATTAACTCCATATATTTTTTTTACTTAATTTGGTTGTTTTTAGTGACGACTTACTGTGCTCGTTGTTAATTTGGTAGCTTTTAGCAACGGCTTATTGTGCTCATCGTTAATTTGGTTGTTTGACTAGTTGCTTGTAACGATGATCTATTGTGTCGTTAATTTGGTTGCTTTTAGCGACAACTTATTACGCCCTTCGTTAATTTGGTTATTTTTAGCGACAACTTATTGCACCCGTCGTTAATTTGATTTCTTTTAGTGTGACTTATTGTGCTCGTCGTTAAATTAAATGCTTGTAGCGACTGCGTATTGCACCCGTCGTTAATTTAGTTACTTTTAGCGACCATTTATTACGCTCGTCGTTAATTTAGTTGCTTTTAGCGACGAAGTATTGCGCCCATCGTTAATTTAAATTGATTACTTTTAACGATCACTTATTGCGCCCGTCGTTAAAAATTAGTCGTTATAGCTCTAATTTCTTGTAGTGAGTGAAATTTTACATTCGTATCATAAATGGTAATACATAATTTTGGTGATTGTGTTTGATAAATCACAAATGATTTATCCAATTCGAGACACCCCAATTATTGTATAGAAGTATTTATTCATACCATTACTCCATCTTCCTTACTATTTTCAGTGATGGATGATGTAATATTTTGATTCGGCTATTCTAAGTCGGACGGTCGCGAGAGTTTGCTGAGAAGAACCTGGCCGAGTAGATCGCTCCTTGGCTCGATCGCCTGATTTCATTGGCACACGGCGCATCACATTCAGAGGGTCAACTACTACCTCACCTGGGGCCAATCAACGACCGATATTTTCGGCCCCAACACACACATGCCACCTTACTTGACCTAGGTCAACAACCTACAACTAGGTTTATTGTCTATTAAAATAAGGTTAAACCTTATACATCTCTTTTATATCATCAAGGGCTAAATCCTAATTTTACCCAAGAGTGCTAATGCGTTCCTACACAAACTACTCTTACAATAATACTTCTAAATCAAGAAAGCAAAGGAAAAAAGATGAAAGCTCCATTTTTGATGAAATCCCCCATCTCTTGTATGATCTCGAAAGAGGAAGTGTTTGATCTCTTAGTCTTCAAGAAAAATTTCTAAAATATGTGTTATAAACCAAAAGAGATCATTAGAAATTTCTTTGGAGCTCAAAAATCTAAAACCCCCAAATTTTACCAAAACGTTAAAAACTCACCTCTTGATTTCTTGCTCAAAAAAGGTGGAGAGAGGTTCTTCTTCCTCCCAAGGTGCTCTGCTAGTTATTCTCCTTCGTTTAGTAGCCTTGAAGGAGATCAAAACCCCTAAAATTCCCTTCCTTGAAGTTAGGGCTTCTTCTCTTCTAGAGAGAGAAAGAGATGCGAGAGAAAATGAAAGAGTGAGTGAGAAGGGTTTGAGGTTAGGGGCTGAAGTTCCCCACCCTTTTATACTAGGGGCCTCCACGAAATTACAAGTTTGCCACTCTCTCTCGCTGATAGGCCCGAGAAGGTCTGGACATTTTCCCCAAAAAAGTTCGGACCCCGAACGTTCTCTACACTGTGTGTGAAGAGGTCCAGACTTTTTTATCGAAAAAGACCGAACCCCGAACTGTGCACGAAAATGGTTCAGTCCTTTCTTCTCACAGTGGGACCTTTCTGAAAAGGTCCGGACTTTCTCAAAAAGGTTCAGAAATTGAAGGTCAAATTCTCATATTCTCATTGCCTCGAAAAACGTGTTTTTCGTCTACGAGGCTCTAAACCCCACGGGATCTTTTCGACATGCTCGGAATCCATTTCTAACATACTCACATCCATTTTGACTGTTCCGGGATCTCTTTTAAGTCGATTTTCAATACGGAACCCATTTTAAATTCCGTTTTCATCTCACTTTTGGTCTGATTGCCTTTTGCTTCGAAACAAACTTGCTCTAACTCTTTTTACTCGTATTCTCAAACACGTTAAGGGCGTCTTATCCACACTTTGCCATTTTAGCAAAAGTCGGGGCACCACAGTGCGGTCAACAACCGTTGTCTCGCTACTCGAACCTTGGCTTCAGCATCTTCAACCAAGTCTGGCCCGATAATTCTGCGTTCACCGACGTCGTCCCATTAAATCGGATACCGGCATCGACGCCCATATAATGCCTGGTAATGCGCCATTCCAATACTTGCCTGATAACTATTGTTATAGGCGAACTCCACCAGGTATTTGTACCAACCATCTTCATAGTCCAGGACGCAAGCACGCAACATATCCTCCAAAGTCTGAATGACTTGCTTAGACTGCCCATCACTCTGTGGGTGGAAAGCAGTGCTGAAGTTCAGCTTGGTACCCACCGACTGTTGCAAGTTCCTCTAGAATGACATTAATCGGGTGTCCCGGTCCGAGACAATCGACACCGGCACTCTATGAAGCCGGACAATCTCATCGATGTAGAGCTGTGCGAGTCGATCTCTGGACCAAGTCGTGTGTATTGGCAGAAAGTGGGCCGACTTAGTGAGTCAGTCCACAATGACCCATATGGCATCATGGCCTCGCTATGATTGAGGCAACCCTGTGACGAAGTCCATCGTGATATGCTCCTACTTCACACTGGCACTTGAAGTGGTTGCAACTTTTTCGTGGGTCGTTGATGCTCAACTTTCACCTGTTGGCACACCAAGCACTGAACTACATACTTCGCCACATCGATTTTCATCCGAGATCACCAAAACTGCTGCTTCAGATCCTTATAGATTTTGATTCCTCTAGGATGCACTGTGTACAAGGATTTGTGTGCCTCTATAAGGATCTCGTTCTTCAGGTCGTCATCTTTCGGAACACACCAACTACCCCTGAATCGGATAGAGCCATCGATATGCATATGGTAGTCATCTATCTGTCCCAATGTAATATCCTCTTAGATCCTCTAAAAGTTGGGATCCAACCGATATCCCTCATTTATGTGATCCAGCAAGGTGGGTTGTACTACCATCTCTTAAAGTCGAGCAGTCGATCCCGAAGAGACTAACTCCAAATCCAATCTCTGGAACTTCTTCACCAAGTGATCCTGCTCAGTGATCATCATTAGCTCAACCAAAACATGCTTTCAATCTAACACATCAGCCACCACGTTCGCCTGACCAGGGTGGTACTAGATGGTCAGGTTGTTGTCCTTCAGGAGCTCGAGCCATCACCGGTGCCTCAATTTCAACTCTTTATGGGTAAAGAGATACTTAAGGCTCTAGTGATCCGTGAACACCTCGCAATGGATGCCATAAAGGTAGTGCCTCCACAGCTTGAAGGCAAATACTACTGCTGTGGTGACCCGTATCTCCGTGGATGTTAGCAATGTGTTCAGCGGCTCGTAGACACCCATTTTTGTGTGTTGGAGGCGTTTGCGTGCGAAACAGACGCGAGAAATGGATTCAGCATGAAAAATCGGACAAAATAGTGGATTTTCATATTTTTGGAGCGGATTCGGGCGCTCTAAAACCTGATTCGTGCGCTCGGTTCTTCGGCACTGTAGCGCGGGCAGGCGTGGGCAGCGCGTGTCAGCGCGGCATGGCAACCGAGGGCAGGACACGCGTCGGCGCGCTATCGAGCGCGATGCGACCTCGAGCGCGGAGAGGATAAGATGGGCCACGTGTCGTGCAGTGATTGGTTGGCGCTGATTGCCTGTCGGGGCGCAACGCGTGGCAGGCGATGGACGGTGATCTTGGTTCTTGTAGTAACCGCCTTTTTATTTTTATTTCAGAAATTTATTTATTTAATTACCTCTTTTAGTGGTCCGGCAGGGTGTTAATAATTCTTTTATTTCTGGGCAGACCACCGGGGCTCGCGGGTATTTTTAGGTGTTAGAGCTTGCGAAACGGGGAACGGTGGCGCGATCGAATTTGAATTCCGACCCCGGGATCTTTCAGAATAAATTTTTGAAAGTTAGTAGCAGTTTCGGGTGCATCAAAAAGCGGGCGGGCGATCGGCACGCTTTTCGAGGTAAGATTGGACCCCTGGTTCGCACCCGATCGTTTAAGTGTTGAGTTTGGGGAATAGGTTTTTTTTTCCCACTTCTCATCGCTTTGGGTTCGTGCGTTAGGGTTCTTCTGAGAAGTGCGGGAGAAACCCCAACCCTCCTCCTACCTTCTTCCCACCATCCGACACTGGGCGTGAAGGACCGAGGTGACGAGAACGGGACGATCCCCCTTCTTCCTCCCTTACCGGCGAAACCAAGGTGCGAGGGTTGGTTCAATTGATTTAATTTAATTTATTATAAATTTCTGTTCTTCTTTGTTTTGTCGTGGAAAAGAGAAAGAAATAGAAGGGGGGTGTTCGCGATCGGCCGCACCCACCGCCGCCGCGGGGCGCCAGACGCGCGCGCGGGAGCCACCCGCAGGCAGGGCACCCGCGCGGGCCTGGGGCCGCGCGGGACCGCCCGCGCCTGCGGGCAGCGCGCCCGCGCGGGCCTGGCACCGCGCGGGGCCGCCCGCTGGCGGGGCCCCCGCGCGGGGCCGGGCGCCGCGCGGGGCCGCCCGCGCCTGCGGGCAGAGCGCTCTGGCGGGCCTGGCGCCGCGCGGGGCCGCTCGCTGGCGGGGCGCCCGCGCGCGGGGCCGCCCGGGCCTGCGGGCAGCGCGCCCGTGCGGGCCTTGCGCAGCGCGGGGCAGCCCGCAGGCGGGGCGCCCGTGCGGGACAAGGCGCCGCGCGAGGCCGCCAGCGCTTGTGGGCAGTGCGCCCGCGCGGGCCTGGCGCCGCATGGGGCCCCGCACACCCGCAGGCAGCGCGGCGGCGCGGGGTCACCTGCGCCACTGTTTCCGACCCGGGACGCCGCCGCCGCCGCCGTCGGATCCGAGAGCCGCGTTCCGCAACTGAACCGGACAGTTTCTTTTCCTTCCATTGTGTTTTTCGTGGGTACTGACTTCTCCTCGGGGGACTGTGTAGGTTCGGGGAGCGCACCAAGACGCGGAGGAACCGAGCGTTGACTGTTGCGCGAAAAAGGTGGGTTTTCGTTCCGAGACTTAGTGTGGGACTTTTCAAAAACTGTAAACAATTTTTAATTACTCGTCTAACTGTGTTAATATTGGTAATCTTTATGGTTGTTACTATCGGGTTCTATATTGTGTACTTGGTTACTATGCTCGAGGCTGCAGCACGCGCACCCGCGGTTTGGCCACCGCAAAGGGTGCGCTTTTTCGGAAAAGTGGTCGATGACCTGTGTGAACCCACGAGGTGACGTAGTGGGGAGGCATCAAGGTATGAACGGTGCGACCCGTCGAGGCAGGTGCTCGGCGTGGTTTACCGAGGTAGGTTCTCGGTTGGGTTGCCGGGGCAGGTGCCCGGATTAGGCTATGCAGGGGTTCGTGGTTTGTCCTTTTGGGAGGGTGGTTGCTCCAGATAGTTTTATGGTTGGATTTACTTACTTTTTCCCTGCTTTCCTTTTTATTATTGTGTCGCTGACTTCCCACTCCGTGACAGGTTCCTTCAGGGGTGAGAGATATGCGACGGTGAGGCCGAGGCAGGAGCTTTTGGGTCCTTCGAGGCCCTAGACTGTATTTACTCTTTTATTTCGCATTTCATTTTCTATTAGTAGTCTACTGTGTGGTTCTCAATACCCTCGTGGGGTCGGTGTGGATGTCGACATGTTACTCTCTAGTTATGTTGATGATTGATCTTTTTCCCTTTTCCTGTTTGGCCGCTTTCAAAAAAAGAAAAAGGAAGAAAAAGGAGTTGCGAAAATTGTTTTCAAAATCTGGGTGTACTATGGGCACCGTTTTCAAAACCATGTGGATTTATGGATTTTGAAAACGGATTTAAAAACCCGGGTGTCGTGTGGGCACCGTTTTAAAAACTCTGTTGATTTATGGTTTTCGAAACTGTTTTAGAAATCTTGGTGCTGGGTGGGCACCGCTTTCAAAACTGTGGATTTATCCTTTCAAATTGATCGGCCTCGAGAATTGTTTGGTCTTGTACGCTCATGTGAATAAAACTATTGTGATTGAATAAAACTGCTGTGACTGGATGTTTGTATTAGCCGCGATGCCGTGCATATACAGAGGAGACTCTGCCCGTTTGCGGGGTGAATCTGTGTATGCGGCGGGTCTGGGCACACACCGGGGAGAAAGGAATTTCAAAAAAAAATTATACACGCAATTTCATACCTTCTGTCGACTATTTCCGCTTAATGAAACCCCCGGGGCGTGACAGATTAAGATGGTATCAGAGACTTTCTTTAATCACAACAGTCAGTGTCACGCCCCGGGGTCAAGACTGTACCCCGGGCTCGCAAACAGATCCGCCGTCCCTACAGGAAGCCCTGTAGAGGCGTAGCGTCTAACCTGCAAAAAGGGAGATACTACACTAAACAGATATCAGAGCAAAGTAAACTGCTAGAAATAAAATAAGTACAACTCTCATAATACAATAAGTCCTCACCACAAATACAAAAGTCTCTCAAAGAAAGAAGAAAAGTACAACTCGATACCTCACTACATAATCTCTCAAACATCACACAACCAAAATAGAAGGGTACCTCTACAACACTGAAGCTGAAGGGGGAAGGGATCTATCTCGCGACTCCCTTACCTCGGTCTAGAAGAGCAGGATCAGCAACTGGCACCGCAGGAACTGGAGCTGAAGTCCCTGGGGAAAAGACACCACGATGGGTGTGAGAACTACCTCCCACAGTAGTTCTCAGTGGGTGCCGCCAACAAGCCCGACGACCTGCCCACTAAGTCTACTAGAGATAAAAAGTAATAAAAGAAATGCAGTATAAAGAGCTGGAAAGTAAACATCTACTGCTACTATGCCCCTATCTACAATGCTCAAGGGGAAGAACAGGAGGACGATATGCCACAACTGATACTCAACTCGGAACACCCAATCCAAACTGACTGCCACAACGGGCCCAGTCAAACCTGCGCCTACCTACTGCTGTAGGTATGTCCGGTACTCCAACCCGGTATCTAGCTCAATCTCAAAGCCGGTACTACAACCCGGTCTCGCCTACTCCGGAGTGGCACTCGAGGGGAGCGACCCGCTCGAGTCAAATAACTGCGCAACACTGTCCAGCACAAAGGTGGCACATGCAGGCTATGATCCAATCACTATCTCACTCACTGGCTAAAAATCCACACTGTCACTATGACCATGTCCCAAAAATCCCAGATCCACTGTCACTATCACTATCACTAACACTATCTCAATGCAAGCCGATCTACAGACTGCTACAGACGCCACTCGGTCCCCAGACGCGAGTGCAAATGCAATCCCCAGCTAATAAACCTCCCGGCTCACGACTCGGGAAAAAGATCACTATGACCAGAGTGACAAGAGTACTACCACTGTGGAACAGCTAAGGTGATAAATAAATCTGATGTATGTTCAAGTTACTGTAGTTTAATGGCACATGATAATTAAATAACAGACAATTATGCTAAATTAAGTTCCCAAGTTGCAGAGTTTATCAAGAGATCGACAGATTTAGCAATTAGCTACAGTGGTTTTTCCAACATACAGTTTACACAAATTATCTGGCTCATAAACTATGCATGCTACTATATTTGTAGAATTAGAGTGCAGTCCATAGAATTGAAAGCAGGATCACCCACCTGATCGCGCTAACTGTCCAGGACGATACAGATAAAAAGCCCAGAAACTGATAAAACTCCGAGTCCACTAAGCAAAGAGCACCATAGTGGTGCTTACAAAGTCCTGGGTACAACAACAATTCCACATTTACATTAAATTCCACACTAAATACCTTATACAAAAATCTGCAAGAACAGTCACTGTTCAAACGTAATTCCCACCTAGAAATAATTTTTTTAAAATTCCAATAAAAATATCACGACGATCCTCGCGAAGTGTAGATGTCGATAGGCTCTTGAATCGTCGAATTCCGATGTCCGGATGAGGAGATAAAAATCTGCGAAGTGAGTGCTGTCCAGGAATCTCACAGCAAAACAGCGGCTCAGTAATGCCTCGAAATCCGTGCCAAAAACCCAAATCTAGGCAAAACACTCAACACGAAAGTCGAAGGTTTACCTCTCGTGAATCCAACGCCGCAAAAATCGCTGAAATCGGCTGTCGAGGTAGCTTTGTGGAATTTTTAGACCGAAATGCGACGATAACGGGCCTCCAACAGAAATCCGTCGCTCCGCACTTCGAGGCAGGAAACACAGTCGTCGCGGCTACCAAAAGTTCTGAAATTTCACCAAAAGATGGGCAAGAGGGAGAGGAAGATCTTTGGTTAAGAGCTCAAGGGCCAATTCTTTCGAAAAAGTGCCCAAAATCTCGGCCCAAGGGGCCTTTATATAGGCTCTCCCCAAAAAGCAGCCCAAAAGACCCACTTTCGGATTTGGGCCCAGGGAATTCGGGCGCCCGAAAATTTTCGGGCGGCTACAGTAACGGGCCGGCCCGTTACTGTGCGCGCCCGAAACGCCCTCAGGCCGCCACGTGTCCCTGGAAGCTCCCCCCTGCACCCGGCGCACGACGCCGACCAATGCCGCAACGCCACGTGTCCCGACCGTGGGTCGTGCACGCCTGCACCCGACCAACCACGGGGCGCCACGTGGCACCCCCACGCAGACCCGGTCAACGCGCACGTCGCGCGACGTGCGCGGCCGCGCCACCGCCGGAACCGGGTCGGGCACGCGCCCAGAGGCACCGCCTCAGCCGCCACTGTTGAGTGGACCGAGTGCACCAGAACCCGCCAACCACACAACGCCACGTGTCCCTCGGTTCACCGTGCACCAGAGCCAAAATCCCGTGGACCGCGCCTGCTGAACCGACCAACAGGAAAGCGCCACGTGTCCCATCCGTACGGTGCACGACTCCGCGGTGGACCGCGCTCCTGCCCGCGCGCCCGCGCGCCTGCCCGCGCCGCTCGCCGCCTGCCCGCGCCGCTCCGCCGCCTGCCCGAGGCTGCTCCGCCGCGCTCCGCCGTTCGCCGGCGCCTCTCCGGCCGCCGGAACAGTAACCCATGCCTCGATTTCCGTGTTTTTGCGTCTGGGCTCCGAAAAATTCAAGTAAATAGTCCATTTCGCTCGTTTTCGCGTGCTGAATCCAAATCCGAGGTCCGTTCGGCCAAATTCCGCTTCTAAAATTTCCCAAAATTTCTCGGAAAAGTAAACTTGATCTAATTTTTGTGCCGGGTCACAAACTTAGCTCCAATAAGCGCGCAAACACCTCACACACCCAAAATGGACTCCCAGCAAAGATACAAGCTCCGATTTCCCCAGAAACCCGAATCTGGGGCCCGACACGCACACCCACACACCCAAAAACCTCCAAACCAACAGTAAACCCTGCCGTGGGGATCCGGGTCCTCATAGTCAGTGCCCGTCATCCACGGAGATACCTCACTTAGCTACTAATGAATGAAATGAGTAGGGCATAGAAGTGTAGAACGCGAGTGATCGGGGGGGGGGGGGGGAAGTATAGGTCCTTTTCTCTCGATAGGTGGTTGATTGCTATGCTAGCAGAGTCTAGAGCTGACTTTTGTTGTGTATGTGTACAGAGCATGGCCCGAACTAGATCATCGGTCGAGGACACGAGGGCTGACGCGACAGCGTCGACGACCGCGGAGAACCAGCTCCTGCCGCAACAACTGCGGGAGATGGCAGGGCAGCTGGCGACCCTCACGGACCACGTGCGTCAGTTGACGCAACAGCAACCGGCTGCGACAGTGGCGGTCGCCCAGGCCCCTCCGCAGGGGCCAACAGCACCAGCAACGGGGCCGCCGGTGACGGGAGCCTGGACAGGAGCGGCACCTCCACAGGCTGCGGCAGCCGAGACACCGTCAGTTCAGACCACGACGCCAGCGGCGGCACCTACGACAGCGGCTACGGGACCGGCGCCGGGGACCACTACCGGGGGTTCCCTGGGGGAGACCGTGGTGACGCCTTCCCCTGCTGTGGCGGCCGCTGCAACGGGGGAGTTCCGCTGACTGAGCGGGACCGAGTGCGGGCCAACCTGGCTGACTTCAAGAAATATGACCCACCGGTGTTCGAGGGGGAGACGACCGACCCCTAGGTCGTAGAGAAGTGGGTGGATACGATGGAAAAATTGTTCGAGGACTTGCTAATGCAGGATTGCGAGCGGGTTCCCCTGGCGGTCCACTTCCTAGAGGGGAACGCCCGCTTGTGGTGGAAGACGGTACGCCCTGACCCCACAAAAGGCACCGTGCTCCCATCGTGGACCACTTTCAAGCAGGATCTGTTCGGGGCCTTCTTTTCCAACAACGTCAAGCGACAGCTGGAGGACGACTTAAATCACATCCAGCAGGGGAGCAGGACGGTCATGGAGTATCAGCGTGAGTTCGTGAGACTGGCCAACTGCGTCCCTTTCGTCATAAGGGACGAGTCTCACAAGGCGCAGCTCTTCGTGGATGGTTTGCGCAGTGATATATTCCAGGTGGTACAAGCAGCAGACTTGCACACTTTCCAAAAAGTGGAATCGGTGATCAACTGGCAGCTACCGACTATAGTGACGGAGATCCGTAGTTTCTTGGGCCTGGCAGGTTATTACAGACGCTTCGTCGAGGGTTTCTCGAAGATTGCTGCCCCTCTGAACCGGTTGACCAGGAAAGGAGAAAAATTTGTGTGGACGGCTCAATGCCAGGAGAGCTTCGAAGAACTCAAGAAAATGCTAACCAGGGCACCAGTACTTGTACTACCGACACCCGGAGAGGATTACGAAGTATACTGCGACGCGTCACGGATCGGCCTTGGGGGTGTACTGATGCAACAAGGGAAGGTAATAGCCTATGCTTTCAGGCAACTGAAGGAATATGAAAAGAACTACCCGACACACGATTTAGAGCTGGCCGCAGTTGTTTTTGTTTTAAAGCTTTGAAGGCACTACCTCTTTGGTGTCCACTGTAATGTGTTCTCGGACCACCAAAGTCTTAAGTACCTGTTCACCCAGAAGGAATTAAATTTGCGGCAGAGGCGGTGGTTAGAGTTGCTGAAGGATTACGACCTATCAATTCAATACCATCCCGGGAAGGCAAATGTGGTAGCAGACGCTTTGAGCAGGAAGGGGCAATTGGAAGGGACGTCAGTAGGCGCGATCACTGAACAGAACAGCTTGATCGCGGAGTTCTCACGTTTGAGGTTGGAGGTGGTACCAGCGGGAATGGTCGCGCGACTTTTGACCTTGATAGTCAAGCCTACGCTGTTCGAGAAGATCCGGCAGGGGCAACAGACCGATTCTCACTTACAGCTCGTACGAGACAGGATTTCCCCGAATCAAGAGAACGATTTTTCGGTGGGGGACGACGGCACCCTACGGTTCTGCGGGCGGATTTGCGTGCCCGATTCGTCGAAATTGAAGGAGGAGATTTTGGCAGAGGCACACCGCGCCCCCTATACGGCGCATCCGAGAGGCACGAAGATGTACAGGGACCTCAAGCAGACCTTCTGGTGGCCTAAACTGAAGGGAGATGTGACACGACATGTAGCTCACTGTCTGGTCTGTCAACAGATAAAGGCCGAGCACCAGCGACCGGCGGGAAAGTTGCAGCCTCTACCGGTGCCAGAGTGGAAGTGGGATCGAATTACCATGGATTTCGTCACTGGGTTCCCACGTTCGCAGCAGGGGCACAACACGATCTGGGTCATAGTGGACCGGTTAACCAAATCAGCCCATTTCCTGCCTATTCATACAACATGGACCCGAGATCGGTTAGCTCAAGTCTACATCAGCGAGATCGTGAGATTGCATGGGGTGCCAGCATCGATCACTTCGGATAGAGACACGCGATTCGTCTCGAACTTCTGACAGAGTCTACAGTGGGCTCTGGGGACCAAACTACAGTTCAGCACAGCCTTCCACCCCCAGACGGACGGACAATCTGAGCGAGTGATTCAGACTCTCGAGGACATGCTTCGCGCCTGTGTACTTGATTTGGGGGTCGGATGGTCACGCTACCTACCCCTCGTGGAATTCGCCTACAACAACAGCTACCAGGCCAGCATACAGATGGCGCCCTATGAAGCATTATACGGGAGACGTTGCCGATCCCCGATTTGTTGGGACGATTTAGGGGAAAGGAAGTTCTTGGGACCAGACTTAGTGGAAAAGACTGAAGAGAAAGTATGCCTCATCAGACAGCGCTTACTGACCGCCCAAAGTCGACAAAAGAGCTACGCAGACCAGAGGCGCCGCGACTTGGAGTTTCAAGTGGGAGAGCACGTGTTACTACGAGTCTCGCCATCCAAAGGAATTAAGCGGTTCGGGCTGAGGGGCAAGTTGAGCCCGCGGTTTGTAGGGCCATTTGAGATCCTGGAGCACATCGGCCTGGTGGCTTACCGCCTAGCCCTACCACCAAACCTCGACCGAGTCCACGATGTGTTCCACGTTTCAATGCTCCGAAAATACCTTCCTGACCCATCGCATGTTCTGGACGTCTCTACTCTCGAACTTAAGGAGGACCTGAGCATCGAGGAAACACCGGTACGGATCCTTGCAAAGGAAAGTAAAACGCTGCGCAACCGAACAATCCCCTACGTGAAGGTGCTCTGGAGCAACCATGAAGAGCGAGAAGCGACTTGGGAACTGGAGTCAAAAATGAGGGAGTGCTACCCTGATCTTTTCACCACGACCCAGGATTAAGTTTCGGGGACGAAACTTGTTTTTAAGAGGTGAGTGGTGTAGTAACCGCCTTTTTATTTTTATTTCAAAAATTTATTTATTTAATTACCTCTTTTAGTGGTCCGGCGGGGGGTTAATAATTCTTTTATTTCTGGGCAGACCGCCGGGGATCGCGGGTATTTTTAGGTGTTAGAGCTCGCGAAACGGGGAACGGTGGCGCGATCGGATTTGAATTCCGACCACGGGATCTCCCAGAATAATTTTTTGAAAGTTACTAGCAATTTCAGGTGCATCAAAAAGCGGGCGGGCGATCGGCACGCTTTTCGAGGTAAGAATGGACCCCTGGTTCGCACCCGATCGTTTAAGTGTTGACTTTGGGGATTAGGTTTTTCTTTTCCCACTTCTCATCGCTTTGGGTTCGTGCGTTAGGGTTCTTCTGAGGAGTGCGGGAGAAACCCCAACCCTCCTCCTACTTTCTTCCCACCATCCGACACTAGGCGTGAAGGACCGAGGCGACGAGAACGGGACGATCCCCCTTCTTCCTCCCTTACCGGCGAAACCAAGGTGCGAGGGTTGGTTCAATTGATTTAATTTAATTTATTTTAAATTTTTGTTCTTCTTTGTTTTGTCGTGGAAAAGAGAAAGAAAGAGAAGGGGGGGGGGGGGGGGTGTTCACGATCGGCCGCACCCGCCGCCGCCGCGGGGCGCCGGACGCGCGCGGGGGAGCCACCCGCAGGCAGGGCACCCGCGTGGGCCTGGCGCCGCGCGGGGCCGCCCGCGCCTGCGGGCAGAGCGCCCGAGCGGGCCTGGTACCGCGCGGGGCCGCCCGCGCCTGCGGGCAGCACGCCCGCGCGGGCCTGGCGCCGCGCGGGGTAGCCCGTAGGCTGGGCGCTCGTGCGGGAAAGGGCGACGCGCGGGGCCGCCCGCGCTTGCGGGCAGTGCGCCCGCGCGGGCCTGGCGCCGCACGGGGCCGCTCACACCAGCATGCAGTGTGGCGGTGCGGGGTCACCTGCGCCACTGTTTCTGACCCGGGATGCCGCCGCCGCCGCCGCCGCCGTCGGATCCGAGGGCCGCGTTCCGCAACTGAATCGGACAGTTTCTTTTCCTTCCATTGTGTTTTTCGTGGGTACTGACTTCTCCTCGGGGGACTGTGTAGGTTCGGGGAGCGCACCAAGACGCGGAGGAACCGAGCGTTGACGGTTGCTCGAAAAAGGTGGGTTTTCGTTCCAAGACTTAGTGTGGGACTTTTCAAAAACTGTAAACAATTTTTAATTACTCGTCTAACTGTGCTAATATTGGTAATCTCTATGGTTGTTACTATCGGGTTCTATATTATGTACTTGGTTACTATGCTCGAGGCTGCAGCACGCGCACCCGCGGTTTCGCCACCGCAAAGGGTGCGCTTTTCCGGAAAAGTGGTCGATGACCCGTGTGAACCCACAAGGTGACGTAGTGGGGGCCCCCGTAGGTGGGGGGTTTTGAGGAGCCAAGGTGTTAGCGGTGCGACCCGTCGAGGTAGGTGCTCGGCGTGGTTTACCGAGGTAGGTGCTCGGTTGGGTTGCCAGGGCAGGTGCCCGGATTAGGTTATGCGGGGGTTCGTGGTTTGCCCTTTTGGGAGGGTGGTTGCTCCGGATAGTTTTACGGTTGGATTTACTTACTTTTTCCCTGCTTTCCTTTTTATTATTGTGTCGCTGACTTCCCACTCTGTGACAGGTTCCTTCAGGAGTGAGAGCTAGGCGACGGTGAGGCCGAGGCAGGAGCTTTTGGGTCCTTTGAGGCCCTAAAATGTATATTATTTCGCATTTCATTTTCTATTAGTAGTCTACTGTGTGGTTCTCGATACCCTCGTGGGGTCGGTGTGGATGTCGACATGTTACTCTCTAGTTATGTGGATGATTGATCTTTTTCCCTTCTCTTGTTTGGCCGCTTTCAAAAAAAAAAAAAAGGAAGAAAAAGGAATTGCGAAAATTGTTTTCAAAATCTGGGTGTCGTGTGGGCACCGTTTTCAAAACCTTGTGAATTTATGGATTTCGAAAACGGATTTAAAAATCCAGGTGTCGTGTGGGCACCGTTTTAAAAACTCTGTTGATTTATGGTTTTCGAAACTGTTTTAGAAATCTGGGTGCCGGGTGGGCACCGCTTTCAAAACTGTGGATTTATCCTTTCAAATTGATCGGCCTCGAGAATTGTTTGGTCTTGTACTCTCATGTGAATAAAACTGTTGTGATTGAATAAAACTGCTGTGACTGGATGTTTGTATTAGCCGCGACGCCGTGCATATACAGAGGAGACTCTGCCCATTTGCGGGGTGAATCTGTGTATGCGGCGGGTCTGGGCACGCACCGGGGAGAAAGGACTTTCAAAAAAAAATTATACACGCAATTTCATACCTTCCGTCGACTGTTTCCGCTTAATGAAACCCCCGGGGCGTGACAGTTCTGGGTGCACGACGGATGGATGACACGTGTCCGGGCGCAGGGGGTAGTGTTTTCGGGCACCCAGATTTAGACCTCGAATCCGAAATTTGGGTAGTCTTGGACAGCTAAAAGGGGGCTATTCTCCACCATTTTTGAGGTTTTGGAGATCTTGTTCTTGGAGAGCTTTTACAGAGGTGAAGTCCCTCTCCTTCCCCACCATTCTTGAGCACATTTGGAGGATCCAAGAGGTGTCATCTTCATCTTCTTGCCACCATTGGAGAGCTCCACCATTGTTGCAGTTTCAGCCAACTCCGTCGACGTTTCGTGTGCAGGCTCCCCAGGACAAACCGTTTGGAATATTTGGCTGAAATTTGGAAGGAAACTTCACAAGAGGTAGGTCTACAACTTTTTTATTGATCACTTCCCTTCATTTCTGAGTTTTTATGGGGTTTTTATTTCATCTCTGGAGCCCTCATGAACAGGGCGGAGTTTTGGATAGAGTTTAGTAATTATGGTTTTTCTTGGTTGTTTGTGCATGGATTTTGGAGTTTAAGAACTTGATTTTCATCTACACTCATAGAGGAACGCATTGGTATCCTTCTTGGAGAATTTGGAGGTGATTTACCCTAGTATAGTTACTATTTTTGCGACCTCGTGACAGAGCAAAGTGCAGATTTCCTGTTTTGAGCATTGTGTTGATGTTTGGACTTTGGGGATACAGATTTTATGGAGATTTTTAGTTCTTTTGTAAATCTCAAAGTTTGTGCATGTTATTGAGATCAAGGTGAGCATTTTTTATTTTGGTTTCAGCTAGAGATCACCTTTGGTTTAGCCCCTACACCTCATTGGAATGTTTGTTGAATTTTGGATGTAGTTTGGACATCACCTTCTCATTTGATTAATTAGATGGCTAATGGGACTTGAAGATGGATTTTGTGGATTTGGTGATGTTCATATTTCATAGGAGAACTTAGAATCACAAATTGGACCTTTACTTTGAGGCATTTGATGCAGATTTTACATCTCTTTTCATTGCTGTTGTTTGCTGGAATTTTTTGGAAATTCTGCGCAGCGGTCATTGATTTTATGATTGTGCTCAATCCGGTAAGATATTTTGGGTGATTTTTGTTGCGTTGGAATCTTAAGAGGATGAGGAACGCACTCGCCAAGTTTTAGCTCGATCGAACCCCGGATCATTGCATTTTAGGTGGGTTGGATTTTCTCCAAAATTAGTGGACTTTGCATTAATCCTATTATTATAGTTGTCAAGCATGCTAGAGATTGTGCTATACTTGTTGTTTATGATAGTTGTAGAGTTGTGGACCTTTGACTAACACCCTGTCATATGATGCTTGATTCCTGACTAGACTTTAGAAAACTCTCAACTTGGGCATATCTTAGTTGTTTTCAAAATTCCTACACTTACTTTATCTTTCCTTCCTGACTTAATGTCTATCCTCGCCCGGGTATTGGCCGAGTGGTCGGGGTAGTGTAGGACGCATATTGCGCTCGTGCCTGGGGGCCGAGTGGAGTCTGATAGCTTAGGCTAGTTTTGTGCTAGTGCCGGGAGCTGTTCGGGTAGATGGCGGTCCCGGGTCATCGAGTATTTTCCGACCAGTTTTGTTGCCACTGAGTTCGTGGTGATGTAGAACTTGTGAAAGCAGGACTTTGAAGCCAGGATGTTTTTGGATGCACATGATTTCGTAAACCAATATTTTCTTTCCGAATTTCGAGGGGTTGCCGGAACCTATTCTTGTTTGATTAAGGTGAAGGCACTGGCCTTTCAGGGTTTGAAAAATAAAACTTATTTTAACTGATTTCCTAAAAACTAAAATTTGATTAAAATGGGTTTCCTCAAGTCCAGATGTTTTTCTAAAATAGCTAACTTTTCACCTCACCCGAAGATGGTTTGAGTGAGAATGGTTTTCAAGAATAAATGTCACATTTTTATATAAACCTCCTCACCCGAAGAGAGTTCGAATGATCTGGATTCTAAGGGTTGTTTCCAAATTTGGGTCGAGAGCTACGGGAGGCGGTGCCTGGAACCTGTTCTTGTTTGATTGGGGTTGTAGGCGCCAGTCTCCTGAAATTTCCGGACCCTCCGTTGTTGTTAACTGTTGAGTTGGTGAGTGATCTAGGGTCGTTGAGTGTTTTCCGGCCGATGTTGTGAGTTGATTGGGTTTGTGAGTCTTCCGAGCTGGTTGATCGTGGATTTGGATTATAGCTTGCATGTGTTACTGTTGTGATACTTGATGTCACACTGTTTTCCTCAGTGGGGTCGCTCCCCTTGAGATGTCGCTCCGAATGCGATGGTGGGCCTATTGAGGCAGTTTCGTGCGATGGCTATATTAGTCCGTTGGGACGCCCTACGTAATTTCTGCCCGGTGTGGATGGTGGTTGTAGGTGAGCGCATGCTTGACTGGACCCTTTGTGGCAGTCATTACGATTGGGTCGATTGAGCACCTCGAGTTCGAGTAGTTGTATATTATCATCAGTTTCACCCATTGAGCATCGTAGGTACAGGCATGATAGCTGTAGATTTCTTTCCAGCATATCTCTTTTTCTATTACAGTAGTTCTGTTATCTTATGTCTCTAGTAGACTTAGTGGGCAAACCGTTGGGCTTGGAGACGGTACCCACTGAGAACTACTGATTGATATAGTTCTCACACCCTCCGTGATGACTTTTTTCCAGAGGCTTTCCCTTCCGTTCCTGCTCTAGCTGACTTGACGGATCAAGGTGAGGGAGTCACGAGATAAATCCCAACCAGTGTTGTTTATTCCGGTGAGATAGATGTACCAACCCAGATTTTGGGTTTATCATGTACACTGTTGTAGTATTATTTTGGGAGATGGATCATGTATTATTATTGTTTTAGTTTACCTTCTTTTTGGATTCATAGATGTTGTATCTGAGGATTTTGGATTGTATAGTGATACAGTGGATTGGTTATTTTATTTAGCAGCTTTTATTTTCAGCTCTGATATTTGTATAGTTTCTAGATACTATCTTTTGCAGGTTTGATGCTTCGCCTTTGCGGGGTTTTCCGTATGGGTGGCGGATCTGTTGGCGAGCCCGGGTCGCAATTTCGACCCCGAGGCGTGACAATTATCGTGAGCTCCAAGTCATGTGTGGGATAGTTCTGCTCGTAGAGCTTCAGCTGTCATGACGCGTATGCAATGACCTTGTCCTTCTATACATTAGGACACACCCTAGACTAACCCAAGAAACATCGCAATAAATGACGTAGTTCTCGCCCGGGGTCGGTAGGGTCAGGATTGGTGGCTCTGTGAGACGGCGCTTCAGCTCGTCGAAACTGAGCTACCACTCTGGAGTCTATATAAACTTTTCCCTCTGTCTCATCAGACGGTTCATCGGGGCGGTAATTTTAGAAAACCCCTCAACGAAGCGCCTGTAATTGTGGTGACCCGAATCCCCGTGATGCTTGGCTAAGTGGTCAACGGCGTGTAGACACCTATTTTTGTGTGTCGAGTGCGTTTGCGCACCAAACGGACGCAAGAAACGGACTCAGTGCGAAAAATGGAGTAAAACTCTTTTTTTTGAGTTTTGGGCCGGATCCGGGTGCCCAGAATGGGATCCGGGCGCCCGAATTCTCACCCAAAATTTGAGAGTTGGGTCTTTTTGGATAGGCTATAAAAGGGTCTTCTTCTTCTATATTTGAGAGTTTTTGGACTTGGTTTTTGGGAGCCTTCTGTATAGAGGAGTACACCATCTTCCCCACCATTCCTGAGCTTGCTTGGAGGACATTAGAGGCTCCATCTTCATCTTCTTCCCCACCATTGGAGAGCTCCACCATTATTGCAGTTTCAGCCAACTCCGTCGACGTTTCGTGCGCGGCCTCCGCAGGACAACCGTTTAAAATCTTTGGCTGAAATTTGGAAGGGAACGGCACAAGAGGTAGGCCTACAACTTTCTTATTGATCACTTCCCTCCATTCTCGAGTTTTTTTGGGATTTTTATTTCATCTCTAAAGCCCTCGTGCACAGGGCAGAGTTTTGGTCATAGCTTAGTATTTATAGATTTTCTTGGTTGTTTGTGCATGGATTTTGGAGTTTAAAGGCTTAATTTTCATCTACACTCACAGAGGAACACATTGGTACCCTTCTTGGAGAATTTGGAGGTGATTTACATAGGTATCTTTTTCGTTCTTGTTGACCCTGTGACAGAGATTACTGCAGATTTTCTATTTTGGCAATGTTTTGATGTATGAACCTTGGGAATGCAGATTTCATGGTAGTTGTTGGATCTTTTGTGGATTTCAGAGTTTGTACATGTTATTGAGATCAAGGTGAGCATTTTCTATTTCGATTTCAGCTAGAGATCACCTTTGGATTGGCCCCTACACCTCATTGAAGTGTTTACTGAATTTTTTATGTTGTTTGGATAGCACCTTATCTTGTGTTTAATTAGATGGCTTTTGGAACTTAAAGTTGAATTCTTGTGAATTTAGGGATGTTCATTGGACAGAGGAGAACTTAGAATCTCAGTTTGGAGTTGTATTTTGAGGTATATGTCGCTGAATTTGCATTCTTTCCCTTATTGCTGAAATTTTGAAATTCTGCACTGAGGTCATTGTTTTTGCGATTGTGCTAAATCCGACAAGAGATTTTTGGTGATTTTTATTGCGTTGGAATCTTAAGAGGCTGAGAAACGCGCACGCCAAGTTTCGGCTCGATCGATCCTTGGATCATCGTGTTTCAGGTGGGTTGAATTTCTTTCAAAATCTGTGGGCTTTCTATTAATTCTATTAGTTGTAGTGGTCATGCATGTTAGAGAATGTGCTACACTTGATGTTTATGATAGATGTAGAATTGTGGAATATTAACTAGCACCCCGCCATATGTTGCATGTTATTTTGCAAGGCTTTATAAAACTCTTAACTTGGGTTATCTTATCTATTAAGACTTCCTACATTCTCATTATTGTTCCCCTTTGACTTAGTGTTTATCCTCGCCCAGGTATTGGGTTGAGTGGTCGGGGTAGTGTAGGATACATTTTGCGCTCGTGCCTGTGGGCCGAGTGGAGTCTGGTAGTTGAGGCTAGTTTTGTTCTATTTTGGGAGTCGTTTGGGTTAACAGTGGTCCCGACTGTTGAGTACCTCCAGCCAGTGGGTTAGTGCTGTGAGTTGGGTATTATCGATCTGGTTGATCGTGGATTTGGACTATAGCCTGCATGAGCCATATTGAGCTCTACAGAGATGCGCGGTTTATCCTCGGTGGGGTCGCCCCCCTCGAGTGCCACTCCGGAGCTGGGCCTGATATTTTGCTTTCGCGTGATGTCGATGCAGTCCTTGTGGGACGCCCTACCTAAATCCCGTCCCGGAGTGGATGTGTGGTAGTAGATGGGCGCAGGTTTGAGTGGACCCGGTGAGGGAATCAGTATGATTGGGTTGATTGAGTATATTGAGATCGAGTAGATGCATATTATCATCTGTATCACTCCTTGAGCATTATAGATGTAATGTACCGAATTTTTGGTATATAAAAAAGTTAGAGAAGTAAGGATGATGTGGAAGTGAATTGGGCCGAAATCAGATTAAAAAGAAGAGATTTAGAATTTTATTTGAGAAAGGGGGCCCAGATTTTTAGCGAAAAATTTACAGTGTCGGAAAATTTCGAAAAAATTACGGGAGCTCCGCAAATATGTTTTAAGGCCACAGTAAAAGTTTCGCGTTGATCGGATGCCGGATAGTGAGAACGGGCTCCGCCAACAGTGTCGAAAAATTTCGAAAAAAAATTACGGGACCTCCGTAATTATGTTTTAAGTCCACAGTAAAAATTTCGCATTGATCGGATTCCCGGATTGTGAGAACGGGGTCCGTCAGCGATTCTGAATACAGCGAGATTTTTGGTGACCCAGAAATAGCCCAAATTGAAAATTTAAAATTTTCTGTGATAGATTAAGTTGAGAGGAGCCTGCCTGTCAAATTTGGACGGAAACGGACGAAAAACGAACAAAAAGGGGACGAAAACGGATTCCGAGGCGACGGCGCGCGGATCGAGGCGGTGGAGGCGTGCTGCGCAAGGCCCGCTAGCGCACTGGGTGGCACAGGTCAACGGGGGAACGCCACGTGGCGGGCCCCAATTGGCGCCCGCGCGAGCGCAAGAAGCGCCCGCGCGGGGGCGCGCGCCCGAGGGAGGCGCGCGGGGCCGCGCGCCCGTGTGGCGCGCGGGGGTGCGCGCCCGTGTGGCGCGCATCGTGTCCCGCGCGCCGTGTGGCTCGCGGGTGCCGCGCCCGCGTGGCGCGCGGGACGCGCGCCGCGTGGTGCTGGGGCGCGCGCCTGAGCCCGGTGCGCGCGCACCTGTGTGGTGGACCGCCACTTGGCGGGTCCCCATTGGGGGGACCCGTGGACCCGGTGTATGGAGCCCCCTCTTCTCTTTTTTCTTCTTCTTCTCTTCTTCTTCTTCTTCCTTCTCCACCCCGCACCATTCCTCATCTCTTTTCTCTTCTTCTTCTCCAACGAGCATCGAGAGCGAGAGAGGGAGGGAATTTCGAGGGGTGGAACGGCACTTCGGCGATCTCGTGGAGCGCGCGAGGTGTTTCAAAATGCCAGATGGGCGGCGCGACGCTGTCGAGGTAAGTCCCGCGTGTTATTTTTGCGGTATTTTTGGCACAGTTTTGAAGTTTCCTTTTGGATTTTGGATTTGACCCCATGCCCACGTGCGTGTTAGGGACCGTGTATACTGTGCCGTTTTGCTGCGCGGACTGTCAGGAGCATTTTGGCGCGCCTCGTTTTGCGTGCAAGCTTGTGGGAGAAACGCACCGTTTTGCGTGCGGATTCGAAGAATATGCGCAGTCTTGGATGCAAACTCGGAAAACGTGCACCGTTTTGCGTGCAACGTTGAAAAAGAAACGTGTACCGTTTTGCGTGCCAATCCGAGGTACGTGCTCCGTTTTGCGTGCAGTCTCTAACGTTAAGCATCATTTTTCGTGCAGGGTTAGAAAAACGTGCACCGTTTTGCGTGCAATGTTGAAAAAGGAACGTGTATCGTTTTGCGTTCTAATTCGAGGTACGTGCTCTGCTTTGCGTGCAAGTTGTGTTGTCGCGCACCGTTTTGCGTGCAGTCTCTAACGTTATGCATCGTTTTTCGTGCAAGGTTAGAAAAATGTGCACCGTTTTGCGTGCAACGTTAAAAAAGGAATGTGTACCGTTTTGCGTGCCAATCCGAGGTACGTGCTCTGTTTTGCGTGCAGGTTGTGTTGTCGCGCACCGTTTTGCGTGCAGTCTCTAACATTATGCATCGTTTTTCGTGCAGGGCTAGAAAAACATGCACCGTTTTGCGTGCAACCCTATTGTAGAGCGTGCATCATTTTGCGTGCAGATTTGAGGTACGTGCACCGTTTTGCGTGCAGGTTGAATTAACGCGCACAGTTTTGCGTGCAGGCTGAAATGGCGCGCACCGTTTTGCGTGTGGGTTTTAATAACATGCACCGTTTTGCGTGCATGTTTGGAGGACGTGCACCGTTTTGCGTGCGGACTCGAGGGATGCGCATCGTTTTGCGTGCAAGCTCGCGAAAATAAGAAGAATCGTGCGGAGACCAATTGCAAGTGTCTACAAGCAATTGGGGACACCACAAGGTGGGGAATTCTGCCGAAATTGGGTGACCTCTCCCCTTGCTCCTTTGCTTTTCGATTTAGAAGTATGATAGTAGCCTGCTAGAGGCGTTAGGTAATCATGATTAAGATCACATGTGTAAATGGATACAGATGAAAAGTGCAACTGTTAGTTGCCAAAGATAGAGGATAAAATTGTGCAGGTGTAAATGGACACAGAGGAAAAGTGAAACTGTTGGTTGCCAAAGTTATATGATGAATATGCATGCGTAGAAGTAAATATTATTTTATGAATGAGATGAAAATAATTGCATGCATGAAAATGATTAGCTATTTATTATTGTGATCATGTTAGGGTATAACCCTAGGAGTCATGTGACATCAAGGAAAAGGACATGTTGGTAGTAAGACTAGGAGAAAACCTAGTATAGGGGTTTGACGAGTGACATCAACTTAGGAGTTATCCTAGGATTGGACGAGTGGCATTGTCTTAGGGGATAACCTAAGGACACTGAATAGAGTGATCAACATAGAGTCAAGGAACTCTAGGATGAGTATGACATGAAACTTAGGTAAAGGGAACCTAAGATGAACTAGTGATCAACATAGAGTCAAGGAACTCTAGGATGAGTATGACATGGAACTTAAGTAAAGGGAACCTAAGGTGAACTAGTGATCAACATAGAGTCAAGGAACTCTAGGATGAGTATGACATGGAACTTAGGTAAAAGGAACCTAAGGTGAACTAGTGATCAACATAGAGTCAAGGAACTCTAGGATGAGTATGACATGGAACTTAGGTAAAGGGAACCTAAGGTGATCCAGAGGAGTTTAAACTCACAGACAGGAAATTAGAGTCAGTGTAACTCTAAGATAAAAGTGGAACAGGAGATTAGAGTCAGCGTAACTCTAAGATAAAAGTGGAACAGGAAATTAGAGTCAGTGTAACTCTAAGTTAAAAGTGGAACAGAAAAATAGAGTTAAGTTAACTCTAGGATTCAGTGAGGAATCAGGAAAGTGGGATAAGATCCCAAGGTTAAAGAATTAAACAAATATAACCCTAGAAAGTCATAGGGTGTCTGGGCAAATGGACAATAACTTTAACTTCAATTTGAGTTAAATAAATGAAGGTGAAATGTTTAAGAGTCCAGAAGACTCTCTAGTTATCCTTATGGCGAGACCTAGGATAAGAGGTAAATTATTGTAAAAAGGCAAAGTTTAAAAGCAAGCTAAAAGTGGCTAAAAAGCATAAAGAGAATGTAAATGGCGCCTTCGAATTTGAGACTCATCATTGTGGAGCAGGACTCCCTTGGCAGTGACCCGTCGGACGAGGTACTTTCGAAAGGCTAAAAGTGAAAGTAAAGAGCTAGATGCTCAAAGGAAAGAGAAAGAAATTTGCCAGTGGCAAAAAGGGAGCTATAAGCTCGAATAAGAAAGAAAAGTAAGTGTTTAAATGCAAAGAGGCTAAGAACTAAAGTAAAAAGAGAAAGAAAAAGAAAGGAAAAGAAAGAAAATATAAAGATAATAAAACGGGCGGAACTACGGAGTGAAACGCGGCCCATGTTGGAGTTGCAGGCAGTGCCCTTCTCCCGGGTATAGACCCGTTCGGGACGTTTCTTCCGTAGGACGGGGTAACACTTGCGGGTGTTATCGGCAACCTTAGAAATCTTATCTTATGGTAGCAGGACTACCGGGCTGGGGCCCGTTGGATAAGAATTTCTGAGGGTTAACTTGAACTAAAGCACCAGAATCTAAAGAATAAAGAAAAATAGAGTGGCCATGGTGGCCGGGTTAGTTTGACCCTGTATACAGCGGCATAGTGGCCGAGTTGGTGCTTAGCAGCCTAGTGTGGCTAGACAGAGTAGTGCTGGATCGATGAGTATACACTGATAGTGTAGTGATTCTTATAATGCATAGCCGCATTTTGATATTGAGGATTTTAGTTTCCTAGCACTATTATTATTGCTTCCATTGGACCAAGTGGTGTAGGACACTTTTTCTCGGTGGTTGAACCCACTGGGAACTCTGCCGTAGTTCTCACACCCCTTGGGTGACCACCCCACAGGTTCAGGTATGGATACAGCGGTCGAGACGGTTCAGGTGCAGACGGCGAGGCATACGACAGGGGCAAAGGCCCAGCAGCATAGAGACCTAGAGGGTCTAGCAGAGGTATCCCTTTTTATATATTTCTTGAGTGAACCTTGTATGGTGAGGAATTTATGTAAAAGAATTGTAATAATTTTATTTGCAAGTTCAGGAATGTAAAGTGTAATAAATTTAATCATGGTTCACTCTTGTATGCTTTCATTTCCGCTTTAACTGTTTGTTACTGAATGAAAGTTTTAAATTTGTAGTGATTTTTAGTACTCTGATATTGAGCTTCCGCATACACTTGTTGTATTATTATGGATGTTACCGTTCCTTTCGGGTAGTGAAAGGTCATACCCGATTGGCGGGTCTGTTGGCGTGCCCGAACCGTACAAATGGGCGGACTCGGGGCGTGACAGATAAGAGATAGAGGCATGATAACAGTAGAGTTTATTTTCCAGCTTATTATCTTTTCCTTACTATATTGTTATCTTTATAAGAAAAATACGGATATGCGCAGCGGAAGAAAGAAACGCAATTAAAATTTTTCTTAAACCAAGATCACCTCATGTTTTGTTTTAGATCGTAAAAAGGTAATCTAATTGATCTCATCAATTAGGATTTAATTTTTACCTTGCGCGGGTCGAGATCACCGCGAAGCCGACGATCGTTGGTAAAAATTGTTCGTCCTTGATAGCCGCGCACGCACCCGGCCTCTACTTGTGTCCACACGGAATCACGCCCTTGATCGAAAAATCGATCGCCTTGATTCGCGATCCGATCACGAATTAATTCTTGCGTCGATGTAAGGAGGATGAATCAATCTTCTAATTGTGCTAGCAATCTTCCGAAGATTGAGAATGATTAATTATGGAGGACTTTTTAGGAAGAGGGAGAGGATAGGCGGCTAGGATTTTCTCACGT
Source organism: Tillandsia fasciculata (assembly GCA_029168755.2). Classification (NCBI taxonomy): domain Eukaryota; kingdom Viridiplantae; phylum Streptophyta; class Magnoliopsida; order Poales; family Bromeliaceae; genus Tillandsia; species Tillandsia fasciculata. The sequence continues at coordinate 15,037,028 of CM054948.1, forward strand.
TCCGTGACCAACTTAATTAATTTCCACTTTTTGTTACTCAAAAAATTGTTACGTATCACATACGTACTACCTATTCTTATAATAGGAAGTTGGCCGGCTATAACAAAATAACTAATCAAATCATATAATTAGTTACAAAGAACGATCTCCTAAAATATAGTAACTAATTAAATCTTATAATTAGTTACAAAGAAAGATCTAGTAACTAATTAAATCTTATAATTAGTTACAAAGAAAAGATTTCCTAAAATATAGTAACTAATTAAATCTTATAATTAGTTACAAAGAAAGATCTTTTAAATTAAATCTCAAGATAAAATCTAGTAACTAATTAGATCTTATAATTAGTTACAAAGAAAGATCTCTTAGATTAAATCTTAAGATAAAATCTAGTAACTAATTAAATCGAATCCTAATCCGATTGGATTATCCATTATCCTACGTGTGTAACATTTACACATAAGTCCTCCAAATATTTACTAACGATTAGTAAATACACCATGCAACTTTTGCACTTAAATACCTCTAATTTACAATAATTGCAAATTAGTCCTTTTACTAATAAATTAGTAAACTTTAGTATTGTGATTATAATTAATCCATTCTATAAACTTCTTTATCATCTCCTTGATATCGATCATGCGCGATTCCTTATGTGTGTGACCTAATAGGTTCAATTCTGTCTGGTAGTGAGATATGATGCGATCCCCATCGACATCATCATCGAAACTCCTTTTGATGGATCAAACACTTTTGATTCTTCCATCGTATAATAATTATTCGCCTATAATTATTCTTATTGGTTCCCACAATCCACCAGTGACGCCTAGCAGCATATGGTGGCAATCCAGTCAGAAGTGAATATTGGACTGAACCTCAAGGTGCAGTTACCGTACAATACAATCCTTCTATCGCATAGTCCCAACTGAGTGGAGGTCATGGAATACTCGTCAAACCCCATCACCCGTTATATGACAAATTTGATAGGACACAAGCTCATATGGTTACTCTTGGAAACACCTTTCCATGAACCATATTACCCCGGCCGAGGATTTCTGAGCTTTGCCTTACAAATAGCATAGGACTAATTATCTCTCTACCGAGAGCGATAGATCCCCTATAAACAAACACCCATTCCTAATATGAACCGACTGCAGCCAACATATACTACTAAGACCCGTGACTAGGATCAGAGTTTGCATAGTCAAACTACAGTAGCCTCATACTGAATGGCCGTGGTGTCGCAGGTCTAAGGATCAGTTGTACCACTGCAACATCGAATCAGTTACTGACGAAAGAGTAGACATCCAAGTAACTATTCGTAATTGGTCACGCTCAGTGCCCTTGTTCTATAACAACCACCTGCACGTTCGCTCCAGTGTCCCCACACTAATGACTTGAGACTCGTCATCCTAAAAGAGAGCGACACATACATCAATCTTGCCGGATCAATCATCGTCCCCATGATGATCCTCCGATTGAGAGCATTTATGACTTAATCACTAATAATATGTATCTCAAATTCTTAACTCTTAAGAATATACATTATCATCTCATTAATTCAAAGGACGATTCATGGACACATCAAACATGAATGGCATAAAATGCCCAAATTATAATAAAGATCAAGTACAAATATGTCCCATATAATAAAATGCGTCAGCCTGATAGGCTTTTGGGGCATACAACTAACAATCTCCCACTTGCACTAAAGCCAATCAGTCATATATCTAATGCCCATCTTCTCAAGATGAGTCTCTAGTTTTTGCTGAGTCAAAGCCTTAGTTAGCGGGTCCGCCACGTTATCTGCGGAGGCAACCTTCTGCACTTCAATATGTTTATCTTTGATGTACTCTCTGATCTTGTGATACCGCCGCTCGATATGTTTGGATTTCTGATGAGATCTCGGCTCCTTAGCTAATGCTACGGCGCCATTATTATCACAATATAGTGGCAGGGGATCCCTACTAGAGGGAACCACGCCAAGCTCAGTGATAAATTTCTTGATCCAAACAGCTTCCTTGGCAGCTTCAGATGCAGCGATGTACTCTGCCTCCATAGTAGAATCAGCAATCGTCTCTTGTTTAGAACTCTTCCAAACTATTGACCCACCATTGCAAATAAATAGATACCCAGACGTAGACTTTCTATCGTCTATATCAGACATAAAGTCTGAATCTGTATAGCCATTAACTTTGAGTTCTCCACCTCCAAGAACCAAGAACATATCCTTTGTTCTTCTCAAGTACTTAAGGATATTCTTCACCGCTACCCAATGCTCTTCGCCTGGGTTCGACTGATATCGACTAGTGACGCTCACAGCCTGTGCTATATCAGGTCGAGTACATAGCATCGCATACATTAAACTCCCTATTGCGGAAGCATAAGGGATCCTGCTCATGCGACTTCTCTCTTCAGGTGTCTTAGGAGACATAGTCTTAGAGAGGTGAATTCCATGTCTTAGAGGTACCATACCCCTTTTGGAATTCTCCATGCTGAACCTTTTCAACACTTCATCTATGTACATAGCTTGCGATAAACCAAGCAACTTCTTAGGTCTATCCCTATAGACCTTTATCCCTAGGATATAAGATGCTTCTCCAAGGTCTTTCATAGAAAACTCTTTGGATAACCATAACTTCACCGATGTTAACATAGGAATGTCATTCCCTATTAGGAGTATGTCATCCACGTACAATACGAGGAAGGTAACAGCACTCCCACTAACCTTTTTATACACACACGGCTCTTCCTCATTTCTGATGAAATCGAACGATTCGACTGCATCATTGAAACGAGTGTTCCAACTCCGAGAAGCTTGCTTCAACCCATAAATGGATCGTTGAAGCTTGCACACTTTATGACTTCTATCTTTGGCAGTGAAACCCAAAGGCTGCTCCATATAGATTTCTTCTTCAAGATATCCATTCAGGAAAGCAGTTTTTACATCCATTTGCCAGATCTCGTAGTCATAATGTGCAGCAATAGCAAGCAGAGTTCTGATAGATTTAAGCATGGCTACAGGTGAAAAGGTATCCTGATAGTCAATGCCTTCGCGTTGACTATAACCTTTTGCTACCAGCCTAGCTTTATAGGTCTCTACCTTTCCATCAGAACCAATCTTTCTCTTGAAGATCCATTTGCATCCAACGGGTACAATACCCTCCGGTGGATCAACCAAAGTCCAAACTTGATTGGAGTACATTGAGTCTATTTCAGACTTCATAGCTTCCAACCATTTTTCGGAGTCGATGTCTGACATCGCCTCGCTATAAGTCTTAGGATCATCTCTATGATCCTTGTCTCCCACTAGGAACATTTCCTCCATGTCCTCAATAAATAATCCCATGTATCTATCAGGAGGATGAGAGATTCTACTAGACTTGCGAGGTGGCAACGTAATCTCTGGTATCACAGAGTTATCAGGAAGGGCTCTTGGAATGCTCGATTCTAAAGAGACTTTCTCCTCTAGTTCTATTTTTCTCCCACTGCCTCCTGCTAAAATAAATTCATTTTCAAGAAAGAAGGCATGTCGGCTCACAATCACATTGTGACTTTCTGGGAGATAAAAATTGTATCCAAGTGATTCCTTGGGATAACCAATGAATCTTCCCTTGACTGATCTGCTTTCCAATTTGTCCGTCTTTAATTTCTTAATATAAGCCGGACACCCCCAAGTCTTAATGTGAGTAAAACTTGGCTTCCTACCATGCCACATCTCATATGGTGTGGTGGGAACAGATTTGGAAGGTACTCTGTTCAAAATATAAATAGCCGTAAGAAGTGCATAACCCCAAAGTGACGTAGGTAAATCTGTAAAACTCATCATAGATCGAACCATATCTAATAAAGTTCGATTCCTCCGTTCAGACACCCCATTCAGTTCTGGTGTTCCAGGAGGAGTCCATTGAGAGACAATACCATTATTCTTGAGGTAGGTTAAGAAATCCGTGCTAAGGTATTCCCCTCCTCGATCGGATCGAAGAGCCTTAATCGGTTTTTCCATTTGCTTTTCTACTTCTTGTCTAAACTCTTTAAACTTTTCAAAGACTTCAGACTTGTGTTTAATTAAATACACGTACCCATACCGTGAATAATCATCAGTAAAGGTAATAAAGTAGAGATAGCCGCCCCAAGCAGACACATCGAATGGGCCACATACATCAGTATGTATCAGGGCGAGTACTTCGGTAGCTCTCTGTCCTTGTCCAACAAAGGGAGACTTAGTCATTTTTCCTTGAAGACATGATTCACAAGCTGGGTATGGTTCAGGGAGTAAGGATCCTAAGATACCATCCTTAGCCAGCTTGTTAACCCTATCTTCTCCAATGTGACCAAGCCTCAGATGCCACAAGTATGTTTTGTTTACCTCCTCTCTAGGTCTTTTAAAACCAATAGTATTCTCATTCATGCCATTGTGAACTGTATTCATACTAACATCCATATGTAAGTAATAGAGATTGTCTATTAAAGAACCACAACCTATCAAATTATTTCTCAAATAAATTGAACAAATGTTTGATTCAAATATAAACTTATAACCGTCCAATACCAAACGTGAAACAGAAATAAGGTTTCTAGTCGCACTAGGAACATAAAGACAATCTCTAAGTTCTAAAACTACTCCTGTCGGTAGACATAAAGGATAAGTCCCTACAGCAACAGCAGCAACTCTTGCTCCGTTTCCAACGCGTAGGGTAAGCTCTCCATCCCTAAGTCGTCTACTTTTCTTTAGGGCCTGCATTGAAATACACAAATGCGAGGTGCATCCCGAGTCAATGACCCATGTAAGAGTAGAACAAACCGATAAGCTAGTAGTTTCAATGATATGAATCTCGGACATACATTCCAAAGTTTTATCCTTCACCTTGTCCTTATTGACTTTTAGCATTCCTTCAGCCGTGACCAACATATTCAACAGCTCGGCGAGAGTGCAAGTAATTTTATTCATTTGAAAATTTAAAATAAACTGAGAAAATGAATCAGGTAAGGATTGTAAGATCAAATCAATTTGAAGTTCTGCGTCCATAGTCATTCCGAGCTTCTCAAGCTCCTCAATGTCCTTAATCATCGCCAAGCAATGATTATTGACTGAGTGACCATCAGACATCTTAGTCCTGAACAGTCGCCTTGACACTTCGTAACGAGCTGTTCGACTTTGCTCATCATACAACTCTTTAAGATGAAGCAAGATGTCAGCAGAACTCTCCATGTGCTCATGCTGGCGTTGCAACTCATTACTCATAGACGCAAGCATGTAGCATTTTACCTTCATGTCATCATCAGTCCATTTATTTCTAGCATCTTTCTGTTGAGCTGTTGGATTTGCGGGCACTGCTGGAGCCTCCGTGTCCAACACGTAGGCTAATTTCTCAGAATTGAGAACAATTCTCAAATTCCTCAGCCAATCGGTGAAATTCGGTCCAGTTAGGCGATTAGTATCAAGTATTTTGACAAGTGGGTTAGAGGCGGACATTTTCTGCAGATGGTTAAGATTCTAATTAGTTGTGTACTTAATCATAATCCATTTTGATTAGGGGCTTTAAATCTAAATGGTGCCTCCCACTAATTTTAGCGAATCTCCACACTCCCCGAGTGGAGAAAACGGAAACTTTACTAAAAGTTTCTAGTGAGAATTGCGGTCCCATCTATTTGCACACTACCTCATCCTGACAGATTCTTGGCAATGAGTAAAGAAATGAGTGAACAACTCTTGTTCAATGCTTCTCAAGCAAATCGCAATTTTTATCTTTGGCCTCCAAAAATATAGGCCTCATCCTAACAGATTCTTGGCCTTATCTTTTGGTTAAGTTAGACCCACCGTTCATCATGCAAATAAAAAAGTCATTGAATCCTCATCCTGACAGATTCTTGGATTCAACCCCTTTCTTACCACATAGCATCTCATGCCAATAGAATGGTTGCGGCTCCCTAATGCAACTGACCCCCGTGTCCGGGTGCATCAATCAACACTAAAGAGACGCCCACACCCTACAACGATGGAAGGCCACTAATGGGTTCATAACACCATTAACTTAATATTTTATTTAGGGAGATTTGTTGTCTCATCAGTTTTAATTTATTATAAATTTACATCTCATGCAAACCATCGCATCATATGCACACATATATCGCATATATATAAAAAATAACTACCGGTGATGATCATGGATTTTAATTTGATTCGGGCCTGAGCCACCAGGCCGGAATCGGGTCAAAGGGTATTACACACAAAAACTTGCTCTGCATCTTGATCAGATTGGAGTAGATCAACTCTTGTCGGCTCCCTCGATCAATATTTGGTCCAAACTTGATCTGCACCGCATCAACTCTTGAATGGAACAAATCGTCATGGAATCTTGAACTACCCCTTTACCGTTTAATTTTTGCAACAATACAATACAACCCATAATGATAATGAGACACGCAGGTCTCCAAATTACATAATTTAATTGATGCACGCAGGCACTAAAAAGAATCTAACACTGGGTCCTTATTAAATTACACCCATTCACATCATCACAAGGTTGCTATCCATGATCATCACCTCATACACATCACAGGCATATAATATAAAATAAAATTCTCTAATTCGATTTCTAATTAATTGGGTTTCAAATTAATTTTAAATTGCGATCTTGCACAAAGCAACCACAAGGCGCGCATGATCACATCATGAAAAATTCGTCATGCAAGGCAATGCCAATCTAATTAGCATTGTAGCCCTTGCCTGCAAGTGTGCTAATTTAATTAGCATTGCGGTCCTTGCCCGCAAGTGTGCTAATTAATTAACGTTGCGGCCTCTTGCCCGCAAGTGTGCTAATTAATTAACGTTTCAAAACAATCAAAAATATACTCAAAAACAATCTTCATTGTTTTGATTTTGATCGTTCCAGAAAAACCCAATCAACATCGAAAAAGAGATTAGATCTAAAACAAACGATGAGGGTGGCTCTGATACCACTATAAGAAAAATACGGATATGCGCAGCGGAAGAAAGAAACGCAATTAAAATTTTTCTTAAACCAAGATCACCTCATGTTTTGTTTTAGATCGTAAAAAGGTAATCTAATTGATCTCATCAATTAGGATTTAATTTTTACCTTGCGCGGGTCGAGATCACCGCGAAGCCGACGATCGTTGGTAAAAATTGTTCGTCCTTGATAGCCGCGCACGCACCCGGCCTCTACTTGTGTCCACACGGAATCACGCCCTTGATCGAAAAATCGATCGCCTTGATTCGCGATCCGATCACGAATTAATTCTTGCGTCGATGTAAGGAGGATGAATCAATCTTCTAATTGTGCTAGCAATCTTCCGAAGATTGAGAATGATTAATTATGGAGGACTTTAGGAAGAGGGAGAGGATAGGCGGCTAGGGTTTTCTCACGTTCCGTGACCAACTTAATTAATTTCCACTTTTTGTTACTCAAAAAATTGTTACGTATCACATACGTACTACCTATTCTTATAATAGGAAGTTGGCCGGCTATAACAAAATAACTAATCAAATCATATAATTAGTTACAAAGAACGATCTCCTAAAATATAGTAACTAATTAAATCTTATAATTAGTTACAAAGAAAGATCTAGTAACTAATTAAATCTTATAATTAGTTACAAAGAAAAGATTTCCTAAAATATAGTAACTAATTAAATCTTATAATTAGTTACAAAGAAAGATCTTTTAAATTAAATCTCAAGATAAAATCTAGTAACTAATTAGATCTTATAATTAGTTACAAAGAAAGATCTCTTAGATTAAATCTTAAGATAAAAATCTAGTAACTAATTAAATCGAATCCTAATCCGATTGGATTATCCATTATCCTACGTGTGTAACATTTACACATAAGTCCTCTAAATATTTACTAACGATTAGTAAATACACCATGCAACTTTTGCACTTAAATACCTCTAATTTACAATAATTGCAAATTAGTCCTTTTACTAATAAATTAGTAAACTTTAGTATTGTGATTATAATTAATCCATTCTATAAACTTCTTTATCATCTCCTTGATATCGATCATGCGCGATTCCTTATGTGTGTGACCTAATAGGTTCAATTCTGTCTGGTAGTGAGATATGATGCGATCCCCATCGACATCATCATCAAAACTCCTTTTGATGGATCAAACACTTTTGATTCTTCCATCGTATAATAATTATTCGCCCATAATTATTCTTATTGGTTCCCACAATCCACCAGTGACGCCTAGCAGCATATGGTGGCAATCCAGTCAGAAGTGAATATTGGACTGAACCTCAAGGTGCAGTTACCGTACAATACAATCCTTCTATCGCATAGTCCCAACTGAGTGGAGGTCATGGAATACTCGTCAAACCCCATCACCCGTTATATGACAAATTTGATAGGACACAAGCTCATATGGTTACTCTTGGAAACACCTTTCCATGAACCATATTACCCCGGCCGAGGATTTCTGAGCTTTGCCTTACAAATAGCATAGGACTAATTATCTCTCTACCGAGAGCGATAGATCCCCTATAAACAAACACCCATTCCTAATATGAACCGACTGCAGCCAACATATACTACTAAGACCCGTGACTAGGATCAGAGTTTGCATAGTCAAACTACAATAGCCTCATACTGAATGGCCGTGGTGTCGCAGGTCTAAGGATCAGTTGTACCACTGCAACATCGAATCAGTTACTGACGAAAGAGTAGACATCCAAGTAACTATTCGTAATTGGTCACGCTCAGTGCCCTTGTTCTATAACAACCACCTGCACGTTCGCTCCAGTGTCCCCACACTAATGACTTGAGACTCGTCATCCTAAAAGAGAGCGACCCATACATCAATCTTGCTGGATCAATCATCGTCCCCATGATGATCCTCCGATTGAGAGCATTTATGACTTAATCACTAATAATATGTATCTCAAATTCTTAACTCTTAAGAATATACATTATCATCTCATTAATTCAAAGGACGATTCATGGACACATCAAACATGAATGGCATAAAATGCCCAAATTATAATAAAGATCAAGTACAAATATGTCCCATATAATAAAATGCGTCAGCCTGATAGGCTTTTGGGGCATACAACTAACAATCTTATGCCTCTAGTAGACTTAGTGGGCAAACTGTTGGTCTTGGAGACGATACCCACCGAGAAATACTGTTTAATATAGTTCTCATACCCTCTGTTGGTGACTATTTTTTAGAGGCATCTACTTCTATTTCTGCCCCTGTTGCTTCTTCTGATCGAAGTAAGGGAGTCGCGAGTTAGATCCCTACCTGCCCTTGGAGAGTAGATGTAGTGAACCGGAATTTGGAATATAAATAAATGTAAATAAAATAGTATGAAATACTATTTTATTGAGTTAGAAAGGTACAGGATGACCTGAAAATGAATTGGGCCCAAATCGGGATTAAAATAAGATATCTAGAATCTTATATGAGAAAGTGGGCCCAGATTGTAAGTGGAGAATTTACAGTCTCAGAAAATTCTGAGAAAATTTCGGGAGCTCCGTAAATATGTTTTAAGGCCACAGTGAAAGTTTCGCGTTGATCGGACACCCGGATTGAAAGAACGGGCTCCGCCAGCGAATTCAAAGACAGTGGGACTTTTGGCAGAACAAAAAGGGTCCCAACTGAAAAGTTTAAGTACCATGAGGTAAATTAAGTTAAACTGTGGCTGCCCGTCAAAATTGAGCGAAAACGGGCGAAGAACGGGCGAGAAACGGACGAAAACGGGCGAAACTGGGCTTGGGCCCAAGTTTCGGGCGCCCGAAAGTGAGTTCCGGGCGCCCGGAAGCTACTGTAGCACACCCGGTTTTCGGGCTGCAGTGAACCGGGTTCGGGCACTGTAGCGAACCGGTTACTGTAGCAGCCCGGTCCGAAGGGGGTGCGCCCGGAAATTACTGTGCGCGCCCGGAAAGTACTGTAGCAGGTGGGCTTTCGGGCTGCAGTGAACCGGGTTTGAGCACTGTAGCAAACCGGTTACTGTAGCAGCCCGGACCGGATTGAGGTTACGCCCGGAAATTACTGTGTGCGCCCGAATCCCGAGTGGCACGGATCCCGAGGCATCGGGCACGGATCCCGAGGCATCGGGCACGGATCCCGAGGCAGTTGTCACGGATCCCGAGGCACGGGCGCGAATCCCGAGGCGCGCGTGGTGGGTGAGGACCGCCACGTGGCGCCTCCTCATTGGTCGGTCTGACCGAGGGAGCGTGGGCGTGCGCGGGGAATACGCGCGGACCCTGACGCGGCGTCAGCGGGGACGCCACGTGGCGTCTCCCCATTGGCCGCAGCGGCCGAGGCGCAGGCGTGCGCGGGGAAGGCGCGCGGGCCCTGGCGCGTGTCAGCGGGGACGGCCACGTGTCGGCCTCCCATTCGCTGGTCAGCGCGACGCGACGCGCTGACGCGACGGGGCGCAGCTACCGCAGGCGGTAGTGCGGTCCACGTGGCGGCCTCCCATTGGCCGCCACTGTTCGTTGGTCGCGGTGCATGGGTCCACGGCCACGTGTCGGCCCCTGGTTGGCCGAGCGTGGTGACGTGGCGCTGAGCTGGCGCAGGCGTGGACGCGTAGACCGCGGCGGGCCGGTTACTGTAGCCGCCCGGAAACTTTCGGGCGCCCGAAAGGGTGCGCCCGAAAGTCCGGAAATGGCCTATTTAGGCCCAAATCGCCCCATTCTTCCTCCTTTTTCCCCTTTTGGGCTTCACCCGAGCGTGCGGGAGAGGGAGAAGGCGATTTTCGCCGGGGTCTTCGAGGGCGCACGAGCACGCCGTGGACTCCGTGGAGCGCGCGAGTTGCTCCAAAAAGGCTAATGGGCACAATGGGCGTCACGGCATTGACAAGGTAGGCCCCGTGTGTCGTTCTTGCGGTATTTTTGGCACAGTTTCTACATTTCCTTTTGGACTTTGGATTTGACCCCTTTGCCCACGTGCGTGCTAGGGACCAAGTTTTACTGTGCCGTTTTACTGCGCGAGTTTCGCGGGCATTTTGGGCGCGCCTCGTTTTGCGTACCGCTCGTGAGGATATGCACCGTTTTGCGTGCGGATTCGACAAGTATGCGCAGTTTTGAGCGTAGGCTCGGGAAATATGCATCGTTTTGCGTGCAGAGTTGGGAAAAGGAACATGCACCGTTTTGCGTGCCACCCGAGGTACGTGCTCCGTTTTGCGTGCAGATTGGACTAACGGGCACCGTTTTGCGTGCAGACTCTAACAATACGCCTCGTTTTGCGTGCAGGGTCCGAAAAGTATGCATCGTTTTGCGTGCAACCCTACAGTGGGGTGTGCACCGTTTTGCGTGCCCATATGGGGTACGTGCTCCGTTTTGCGTGCGGGTTGGATCAATGCGCGCCGTTTTGCGTGTAGAATCTAATGGTTTGCATCGTTTTTCGTGCAGGCTAGGAAAAAGATGTGCACCGTTTTGCGTGCAACCCTACAGTCAGACGTGCACCGTTTTGCGTGCAGATTTGAGGTACGTGCACCGTTTCGCGTGCAGGTCGCGTTGTCGCGCATGGTTTTGCGTGCCGGTTAAAGTGGCGCGCACCATTTTACGTGTGGGTTATTAATTTAATAACGTGCTCCGTTTTGCGCACAGGTTTGGTGGACGTACACCGTTTTGCGTGCGGACTCAAGGGATGTGCACCGTTTTGCGTGCAAGCTTGAGGGAACAAGTGGACTCGCGCGGAGACCAATTGCAAGTGTCTACAAGCAATTGGGTACACTACAAGGTGGGGAATTCTGCCGAAATTGGGTGACCTCTCCCCTTGCTCCTTTGCTTTTCGATTCGAAGCATGATAGTAGCCTGTTAGAGGCGTTAGGTAATTATGATTATGATTGTTTGTGTAGATGGATTCAGATGAAAAAGGGCAACTGTTGGTTGCCAGAGATAGAGGAATATATGTGTGTGTGTGCAAATGGACACAGAGATAAGTGCAACTGTTGGTTGCCAAAGATATTGATGAATATGCATGCGTAGAAGTAATTATTATTTGATGAATGAAATGAAATAATTGCATGCATGAGAAAGATTAGTTATTATGAGTGTGATCATGTTAGGGTATAACCCTAGGAATCATGTGGCATAAGGAACAAGACTTGTTGGTAGTAAGACTAGGAGAAAACCTAGTTTAGGGGTTTGACGAGTGACATCGAACATAGGAGTTATCCTAGGGAGGACGAGTGGCATGGTCTTAGGTGATAACCTAAGGACACTGGATAGAGTGATCAACATAGAGTCAGAGAACTCTAGGGTGTATATGGCATGGAACTTAGGTAAAGAGAACCTAAGGAGAATTAGTGATCAACATAGAGTCAGAGAACTCTAGGGTGTATATGGCATGGAACTTAGGTAAAGAGAACCTAAGGAGAATTAGTGTTCAACATAGAGTCAAGGAACTCTAAGATGAGTATGACATGGATCTTAGGTAAAGAAAACCTAAGGTGAATTAGAGGTCAGCATAGAGTCAAGTTGACTCTGGGATTCAGTAAGGAATCAAGAGAATGGAACAATGGATCAAATGTGGAGATATGAAAGGGAAAACAGGAAAGTAGAGTCATGTAATTCTAATATAACAGTGGAACATGCAATTAGAGTCAGTGTAACTCTAAGTTAATAGTGGAACAGGAAAATAGAGTTAAGTTAACTCTAGGATTCAATGAGGAATCAGGAAAAATGGGATAAGATCCCAGGGTTAAAGAGTTTAACAGATATAACCCTAGAAAGTCATAGGGTGTATGGGCAAATGGACAATAACTTTAACTTCAATTTGAGTTAAATAAATGAAGGTGAAATGTTTAAGAGTCCATGTGACTCTCTAGCTACCCGTGTGGCAAGACCTGGGTAAGAGATGAAAAAGTGATTAATAAGCAAGACAATCAAATTGTTCAAGATAGAGCTAAAATTGGTTAATAAGCAAGACAAGCAAATTGCTTAAGATAAAGAGAATAAAGAGGATATTAATGACGCCTTCGAATTTGAGACTCGTCAAGTGGAGCAGGACTCCCTGGGCAGTGACCCGTCGGACGAGGTACTTTCGAAGGGCTAAAAGTGAAAGCAAGGAGCTAAATGCTCGAAGAAAAGAGAAAGTGAATTGCCAGTGGCAAAAAGGGAGCTATAAGCTCGAATAAGAAAGGAAAGCAAGTGTTCAAAAGCAAAGAGGCTAAGAACTAAAATAAAAAGAGAAAGAAAAAGAAAAGAAAGAAAATTAAAGATAAAACGGGCGTACCTCCGGGGGTGAACGTACAACGGTCAGGAGTTGGACAGGGTCCCTCTCCCGGGCAGCGACCCGTATGACTGGTAGATAGAGTACTCTTGTCAGAGTTGGGCAGTGACCCTATCGGGCAGTGTCCCGTATGACAAGTCCCCCCGGCAGGACGGGGTAACACTTGCGGGTGTTATCGGCAACCTTAGAAATCTTATCTTATGGTAGCAGGACTACCGGGCTCGGGCCCGTTGGATAAGAATTTCTGAGGGTTAACTTGAACTAAAGCACCAGAATCTAAAGAATAAAGAAAGATAGAGTGGCCAAGGTGGCCGGGTTAGTTTGACCCTGTATATAGCGGCATAGTGGCCGAGTTGGTGCTTAGCAGCCTAGCGTGGCTAGACAAGAGTAGTGATGGTTGGTGATTAGACACAGATAGTGTAGTGTAGTGATATGTTATATTGCATAGCTGCATTTTGATATTGAGGATTTTAGTTTCCTAGCACTATTATTATTGCTTCCATTGGACCAAGTGGTGTAGGACACTTTTTCTCGGTGGTTGAACCCACTGGGAACTCTGTCGGAGTTCTCACACCCCTTGGGTGACCCCCCCCCACAGGTTCGGGAATGGATGCAGCGGTCGAGACAGATCAGATGCAGACGACAGCGAGGCATACGACAGGGGCAAGGGCCCAGCAGCATAGTGACCTAGAGGGTCTAGCAGAGGTATCCCTTTTATATATTTCTTGAGTGAACCTTGTATGGTGAGGAATTATGTAAAGGAAATGTAATAATTTATTTGCAAGTTCAGAAATGTAAAGTGTAATAAGTTTAATTTATGGTTCACTCCTGTATGCTTTCATTTCCGCATTAATGTTATTGAATGAAAGTTTTAAATTTATAGTGATTTTTAGTACTCTGATATTGAGCTTCCGCATACACTTGTTGTGTTATTATGGATGTTACCGTTCCTTTCGGGTAGAAAAAGGTTTTACCCGATTGGCGGGTCTGTTGGCGTGCCCGAACCGTACAAATTGGCGGACTCGGGGCGTGACAGATTAGAGTGGTATCAGAGCCTAGGAATAGTCCTAGGTGGTTAGCAACCTTAGGGAGACCCTAGGGATTAGCACGAGAGAGTGTGTGGATTTTGGGCGAAAGTACTTGATTGGGTTTTGTTGTTCCCAAAAAGGATGTTGGGACTGATCGAGGGCAACGAGCTTTCATTCTTCGAATATTACGTTGGGCGGCCGACAACGTAATGTTGGAGATGAAAAGGAGTACCCTCTTATACTTTCGCATGATTTGGTCGACGAGCCTTTTTGTCGGTATATGGACTGCGCGATGCTCAAATGGCTAAGTTTGGGCTGGTTGTTTCGTTGTGGTGTGCATAGTAGCGATGACACCACATGAGGAAACGCACCTGTTTGACTCGAGTCCCGAGAGGGCTCGGGGTCGAACGTGGTATACGAGTTGCGATAGCAGGTGACCGCACTTGTTGGAGTGGTCCAACAGTAGGTCAGACTTCTTGCCGTCGGCGGAAATTTTCCGCCGACAGGAAGACAGATTCCGACGCCTAAGAGTGGCGTCAGCATGACAGTTGGAGCAGATAGATAGGCTCCAGTGGCTGATAGCGCAGCAGGTTGAGGCTTGTATAAATGACGCATGAGTATACGGCGTCGCCGCATGTGGGGCGACAGTAAAGAGGGTGGCAGTGGCCACCGAACTTTTGTCAGCGCACCCAACACCTTCAGCGTAGGGTGTTTTAAGCTTGTGTCAGCTAGGTTGTGGCAAAGTGTGGTTAGCAAGGTCCAGTGAGAGACCGACTCACGAAGAAAATGGTGATCGCTATGTTGCGAGAACCAAGTAAGTATGTCCTAAGGGCTAGGGCAAGAAAGAATTATGGGCCTAGTGGCGAAAGTTCGCCCTGATGACGGTAGTGACCGTGTGGCATATCTTTGTGGCTAAATTGCCGCATTGTGGGGTTGGTGAGACCCGGGACAGGTTTCGAGATTCGAGAACCTCGCAAAGAGCGAGAGTTTTGTGGCGCCGATCCGATGGATCAGCATAATGGCAATGATTGCCACCGTAGGATTTGCGTGTTAAACACCAGAGTTGGTGACAGTTATTTGTGGTGCCTCAACCCAGTTGGGAGAGGTGTACAGGAGTCATGCGCGTGTTTAAGCAAGTTGCTTAGACACTGGATTTTTACGAGTTAGCGTGGGGGCGTAGGACGCCCAACTGTTTGGGTGCTCATGGAGCACAAGTATCGTTTAGCCAGAGAGAGCTGATTAGGTGGCGTATTAGCCTTTGCCCAGTGTGGCCAGAGTTGATATAGAGAGTTTGGGTCGTGGATTGACGACTTGTTAGTTGATTTTGCTCAGTGGAGCATAGAGGTCGCGTGGCGACGATTGCGGGTTCGCGTTAGGACGATCCGTGCCTGGACCATGTTTGTGGACTGTGGGCCTGTAGCCCAGTGGGCAGGCGCAGTCAGCTGTGAGAGACAGCGGCCCGAGACCTGATGGCGGGGCATGATAGAGATTTGGTCGGGACGGTAGTCCAAGCGATGACCCGGGAACGTGGGATGCCACGTGTGAGCATTGAGGCTAGTAGTACACTGAGGTTAGTACACTGAGAGTGAGATATGACCAGGCTGTAGAGCTAGTGGTGATTGAGGTATTGTAGCTCCTAGTGGGAGTATTGGTGTAGTAATCCTAAGTGAGGATCTACCCGTATGACGATTGGGTCTGCGTGCTAGTGAGAGCCATTGTATAGTGTTGGACTTGTTGGGCTATAGGCCCTACTGGATCGTGGTCTGTGGACCTATTAGTAGTCCGAGATGTCGGGTTAGCTGATACCCGTAGACTCAGAGCGCTAGTAGCGTGTGTAATAGCTGAGAGCTCGCGGATTGGCCTTGCCCTCCACATTAGGCAGAGGAGCGACCGGGAAATGCGGTAAGTGTAATTGGTTGCAGGTGCAGCCTCGTTATGAAAAAAAAAAAATGATGGCGGAATTAAAGTGAAAATTTCGCAAGTAAAGACTGGGTCATTCGTGACAACTGAGAGAGCAAGTGCTCGGCTGTGTCTGTCACCTATTTGGTGAAAGTGGCCAGACACCAAGCCTAAGTGTCCCGGAGTCGGGATAGGGATCCTGTAATGAGCTGCCCGCTCATGCGTGGGTGAGCTGGCAGTGTAATGCCAATCACGAGGTTCGGTGGGCCTGATAGCAAGGGCAAAGTTTTCCCCCTCTTGATGGAGTAAGAGTCGAGGTGTGACTCAAGTTTCGAGGACGAAACTTATTTTAAGGGGGGTAGGATGTAGTGAACCGGAATTTGGAATATAAATAAATGTAAATAAAATAGTATGAAATACTATTTTATTGAGTTAGAAAGGTACAGGATGACCTGAAAATGAATTGGGCCCAAATCGGGATTAAAATAAGATATCTAGAATCTTATATGAGAAAGTGGGCCCAGATTGTAAGTGGAAAATTTACAGTCTCAGAAAATTCTGAGAAAATTTCGGGAGCTCCGTAAATATGTTTTAAGGCCACAGTGAAAGTTTCGCGTTGATCGGACACCCGGATTGAGAGAACGGGCTCCGCCAGCGAATTCAAAGACAGTGGGACTTTTGGCAGAACAAAAAGGGTCCCAACTGAAAAGTTTAAGTACCATGAGGTAAATTAAGTTAAACTGTGGCTGCCCGTCAAAATTGAGCGAAAACGGGCGAAGAACGGGCGAGAACGGACGAAAACGGGCGAAACTGGGCTTGGGCCCAAGTTTCGGGCGCCCGAAAGTGAGTTCCGGGCGCCCGGAAGCTACTGTAGCACACCCGGTTTTCGGGCTGCAGTGAACCGGGTTCGGGCACTGTAGCGAACCGGTTACTGTAGCAGCCCGGTCCGAAGGGGGTGCGCCCGGAAATTACTGTGCGCGCCCGGAAAGTACTGTAGCAGGTGGGCTTTCGGGCTGCAGTGAACCGGGTTTGAGCACTGTAGCAAACCGGTTACTGTAGCAGCCCGGACCGGATTGAGGTTACGCCCGGAATTACTGTGTGCGCCCGAATCCCGAGTGGCACGGATCCCGAGGCATCGGGCACGGATCCCGAGGCATCGGGCACGGATCCCGAGGCAGTTGTCACGGATCCCGAGGCACGGGCGCGAATCCCGAGGCGCGCGTGGTGGGTGAGGACCGCCACGTGGCGCCTCCTCATTGGTCGGTCTGACCGAGGGAGCGTGGGCGTGCGCGGGGAATACGCGCGGACCCTGACGCGGCGTCAGCGGGGACGCCACGTGGCGTCTCCCCATTGGCCGCAGCGGCCGAGGCGCAGGCGTGCGCGGGGAAGGCGCGCGGGCCCTGGCGCGTGTCAGCGGGGACGGCCACGTGTCGGCCTCCCATTCGCTGGTCAGCGCGACGCGACGCGCTGACGCGACGGGGCGCAGCTACCGCAGGCGGTAGTGCGGTCCACGTGGCGGCCTCCCATTGGCCGCCACTGTTCGTTGGTCGCGGTGCATGGGTCCACGGCCACGTGTCGGCCCCTGGTTGGCCGAGCGTGGTGACGTGGCGCTGAGCTGGCGCAGGCGTGGACGCGTAGACCGCGGCGGGCCGGTTACTGTAGCCGCCCGGAAACTTTCGGGCGCCCGAAAGGGTGCGCCCGAAAGTCCGGAAATGGCCTATTTAGGCCCAAATCGCCCCATTCTTCCTCCTTTTTCCCCTTTTGGGCTTCACCCGAGCGTGCGGGAGAGGGAGAAGGCGATTTTCGCCGGGGTCTTCGAGGGCGCACGAGCACGCCGTGGACTCCGTGGAGCGCGCGAGTTGCTCCAAAAAGGCTAATGGGCACAATGGGCGTCACGGCATTGACAAGGTAGGCCCCGTGTGTCGTTCTTGCGGTATTTTTGGCACAGTTTCTACATTTCCTTTTGGACTTTGGATTTGACCCCTTTGCCCACGTGCGTGCTAGGGACCAAGTTTTACTGTGCCGTTTTACTGCGCGAGTTTCGCGGGCATTTTGGGCGCGCCTCGTTTTGCGTACCGCTCGTGAGGATATGCACCGTTTTGCGTGCGGATTCGACAAGTATGCGCAGTTTTGAGCGTAGGCTCGGGAAATATGCATCGTTTTGCGTGCAGAGTTGGGAAAAGGAACATGCACCGTTTTGCGTGCCACCCGAGGTACGTGCTCCGTTTTGCGTGCAGATTGGACTAACGGGCACCGTTTTGCGTGCAGACTCTAACAATACGCCTCGTTTTGCGTGCAGGGTCCGAAAAGTATGCATCGTTTTGCGTGCAACCCTACAGTGGGGTGTGCACCGTTTTGCGTGCCCATATGGGGTACGTGCTCCGTTTTGCGTGCGGGTTGGATCAATGCGCGCCGTTTTGCGTGTAGAATCTAATGGTTTGCATCGTTTTTCGTGCAGGCTAGGAAAAAGATGTGCACCGTTTTGCGTGCAACCCTACAGTCAGACGTGCACCGTTTTGCGTGCAGATTTGAGGTACGTGCACCGTTTCGCGTGCAGGTCGCGTTGTCGCGCATGGTTTTGCGTGCCGGTTAAAGTGGCGCGCACCATTTTACGTGTGGGTTATTAATTTAATAACGTGCTCCGTTTTGCGCACAGGTTTGGTGGACGTACACCGTTTTGCGTGCGGACTCAAGGGATGTGCACCGTTTTGCGTGCAAGCTTGAGGGAACAAGTGGACTCGCGCGGAGACCAATTGCAAGTGTCTACAAGCAATTGGGTACACTACAAGGTGGGGAATTCTGCCGAAATTGGGTGACCTCTCCCCTTGCTCCTTTGCTTTTCGATCTAGAAGCATGATAGTAGCCTGTTAGAGGCGTTAGGTAATTATGATTAAGATTGCATGTGTAGATGGATTCAGATGAAAAAGTGCAACTGTTGGTTGCCAGAGATAGAGGAATATATGTGGTGTGTGCAAATGGACACAGAGGAAAAGTGCAACTGTTGGTTGCCAAAGATATTGATGGATATGCATGCGTAGAGAGAATTATTATTATTGATGAATGAAAAAATAATTGTATGTATGAAATAGATTTGTTGATTATGATTGTGATCATGTTAGGGTATAACCCTAGGAATCATGTGACATTAAGGGAACAAGACTTGTTGGTAGTAAGACTAGGAGAAAACCTAGTTTAGGGGTTTGACGAGTGACATCGAACATAGGAGTTATCCTAGGGAGGACGAGTGGCATGGTCTTAGGTGATAACCTAAGGACACTGGATAGAGTGATCAACATAGAGTCAGAGAACTCTAGGGTGTATATGGCATGGAACTTAGGTAAAGAGAACCTAAGGAGAATTAGTGATCAACATAGAGTCAGAGAACTCTAGGGTGTATATGGCATGGAACTTAGGTAAAGAGAACCTAAGGAGAATTAGTGTTCAACATAGAGTCAAGGAACTCTAAGATGAGTATGACATGGATCTTAGGTAAAGAAAACCTAAGGTGAATTAGAGGTCAGCATAGAGTCAAGTTGACTCTGGGATTCAGTAAGGAATCAAGAGAATGGAACAATGGATCAAATGTGGAGATATGAAAGGGAAAACAGGAAAGTAGAGTCATGTAATTCTAATATAACAGTGGAACATGCAATTAGAGTCAGTGTAACTCTAAGTTAATAGTGGAACAGGAAAATAGAGTTAAGTTAACTCTAGGATTCAATGAGGAATCAGGAAAAATGGGATAAGATCCCAGGGTTAAAGAGTTTAACAGATATAACCCTAGAAAGTCATAGGGTGTATGGGCAAATGGACAATAACTTTAACTTCAATTTGAGTTAAATAAATGAAGGTGAAATGTTTAAGAGTCCATGTGACTCTCTAGCTACCCTGTGGCAAGACCGTGGGTAAGAGATGAAAAAGTGATTAATAAGCAAGACAATCAAATTGTTCAAGATAGAGCTAAAATTGGTTAATAAGCAAGACAAGCAAATTGCTTAAGATAAAGAGAATAAAAGAGGATATTAATGACGCCTTCGAATTTGAGACTCGTCAAGTGGAGCAGGACTCCCTGGGCAGTGACCCGTCGGACGAGGTACTTTCGAAGGGCTAAAAGTGAAAGCAAGGAGCTAAATGCTCGAAGAAAAGAGAAAGTGAATTGCCAGTGGCAAAAAGGGAGCTATAAGCTCGAATAAGAAAGGAAAGCAAGTGTTCAAAAGCAAAGAGGCTAAGAACTAAAAAAAAGAGAAAGAAAAAGAAAAGAAAGAAAATTAAAGATAAAACGGGCGTACCTCCGGGGGTGAACGTACAACGGTCAGGAGTTGGACAGGGTCCCTCTCCCGGGCAGCGACCCGTATGACTGGTAGATAGAGTACTCTTGTCAGAGTTGGGCAGTGACCCTGTCGGGCAGTGTCCCGTATGACAAGTCCCCCCGCAGGACGGGGTAACACTTGCGGGTGTTATCGGCAACCTTGGAAATCTTATCTTATGGTAGCAGGACTACCGGGCTCGGGCCCGTTGGATAAGAATTTCTGAGGGTTAACTTGAACTAAAGCACCAGAATCTAAAGAATAAAGAAAGATAGAGTGGCCAAGGTGGCCGGGTTAGTTTGACCCTGTATATAGCGGCATAGTGGCCGAGTTGGTGCTTAGCAGCCTAGCGTGGCTAGACAAGAGTAGTGATGGTTGGTGATTAGACACAGATAGTGTAGTGTAGTGATATGTTATATTGCATAGCTGCATTTTGATATTGAGGATTTTAGTTTCCTAGCACTATTATTATTGCTTCCATTGGACCAAGTGGTGTAGGACACTTTTTCTCGGTGGTTGAACCCACTGGGAACTCTGTCGGAGTTCTCACACCCCTTGGGTGACCCCCCCCACAGGTTCGGGAATGGGTGCAGCGGTCGAGACAGATCAGATGCAGACGACAGCGAGGCATACGACAGGGGCAAGGGCCCAGCAGCATAGTGACCTAGAGGGTCTAGCAGAGGTATCCCATTTATGTATTTCTTGAGTGAACCTTGTATGGTGAGGAATTATGTAAAGGAAATGTAATAATTTATTTGCAAGTTCAAAATGTAAAGTGTAATAAGTTTAATTATGGTTCACTCCTGTATGCTTTCATTTCCGCATTATTGTTGTTTATTAAATGAAAGTTTTAATTTATAGTGATTTTTAGTACTCTGATATTGAGCTTCCGCATACACTTGTTGTGTTATTATGGATGTTACCGTTCCTTTCGGGTAGAAAAAGGTTTTACCCGATTGGCGGGTCTGTTGGCGTGCCCGAACCGTACAAATTGGCGGACTCGGGGCGTGACAGTAGATGTACCCCATTTTGGCGATTTCAGTACAGTCAGCTGGTTTATTGCATCTTTTATTTTGAGAGAGTATTTTATTTTTAGAGACTAATGTATTATGAGGACCTGACTTGTACTGTTTGGGTGTATCTTTACTTTATAGCAGTTTATTTTTTTTCGCTCTGATATCTGTATAGTTGTTAGATACTATCTTTTGCAGGTTAGACTCTTTGTCTATACGGGATTTTCCGTATGGGTGGCGGATCTGTTGGCGAGCCCGGGTCGCAGTTTCGACCCCAGGGCGTGACAGGTAATAACCAGCAAAACCAAGAAAACTGCAAACCTCGGTCACATTAGTCGGCTGTGGCCATTCCACCACCAACTCTATCTTCTTTGGGACTACTACAACTCCCGCCTCTAAGATAATTTGTCCCAGAAATGCAACCTCTCGGAGCCAGAAGTCACACTTCTTCAGCTTGGCATATAAATTGTTCTCCCTCAAAACTTGGAGAACTTGTTGCAGGTAGTCCTGGTGCTCCTCGTCGCTCCGAGAATATATAAGGATGTCGTTAATGAAAATGACGACGAATCGATCGAGAAAGGGTTTGAAGACCCTATTCATTATGTCCATAAATGCAGCTGGGGCATTGGTGAGCCCAAACGACATGACAGTGAACTCGTAATGGCCGTAACGAGTCCGAAAGGTGATCTTTGGAACATCCTCCACCTTAATCTGCAGCTGATGATATCCTGATTGCAGATCGATTTTGAAAAATACCATTGATCCCCAGAGCTGATTGAAAAGATCGTTGATTCGCATAAGGGGAAACCGGTTCTTGATAGTGACCTTGTTCAGCTCACGATAGTCGATGCAGAGTCGAAGGCTATCGTCCTTTTTCTTAACAAAAAAGTACGGGAGCGCCCCAAGGGGACACGCTAGGTCTAATAAAATCCAGTGCCAACAAATCATCGAGCTGAGTCTTTAATTCCTTCAGCTCGGCGAACGGCATACGATACAGTGCTAAAGAAATAGGTGCAGTGCCGGGGATATTAGATGTATGCCCTAGAAGCCAACTTGGCCGACACATGTATTCTTTCTAGGATATAAATTTGTATTTGACATTTTACATTATGAATGTTATTGGGTTTTATTTCCATTCATGTTGTGTATGTGTCCATGAATTGTCCAAGGAATTAATAAGATGATGATACATATTCTCAAGGGTTGAGAATTTGAGACATGTATCATTAAAAATTAATTCCTAAATGCTCTCGATCGATAGATCATCACGGGGACAGTGATTGATTCGGTGATATTGGTGCACAGGTCACTTCCCTTTTAGGATAGACGAGTCTCGAGTCAACAGTGTGGGGACACTGGAGCGAATGTGCAGGTGGTTGTTGGAGAACAAGGGTACCGAGCGTGACCATCACGAGAAGTCACTTGGATGTCTACTCACTCGTCAGTGACTTACTCGATGTTGCAGTAGTGTGACTGGTCCTTTGACCTGCAGTGTCTCGGCTATTCACAATAGGATTACTGTAGTTTGACTGTAAATACACGTGGTCCCTAGCCATTTGGGTCCTTACAGTGCATGTTGGCTGCAGTAGGTTCGTTGTAGGAGTAGGGTGTACACCTATATCGAATCTATCGCCCTTAGTAGATAAGGGAGTTAGTCCTATGTGATTTATGAGACCGAGTTTAGAAGACCTTGGCCAAGGCGTAGTAAATAACGGAAAGGGTTTCTGATATTAGAAACTTGAGTCGAATAAATTTGACATATGACAGACGATAGGGTTTGACGAGCCATTCCATGACTTCGTCTAGTCGGGACTCCTGATAGAAGGATTGTATCACACGTCAACTGCTCCTAGAGGTTCAATATTCTATTCTACTGGAATGCCACTACATGCTGCTAGGCGTCACTGGTGGATTGTGGGACTTACGAGAATTATCCGGATGATCGATAATTCTTATTGGGCTGAGTTTGAATTATTCTAACCCACTAAAAAGAGTTTCAGTGATATTGTTGATGGTGATCACAATATATCTCACTACTAGATAGAATATAACCTATGGGGTCACACACATAAGAGGTTATTACTGATCGGATAGTTGATTGCGATTTTTGAATCGTCTGAGTACTTAATTATCAATATGTTGATAATTGGACTAATTTGTTATTGTTACAAATTAGGGATATTAAAGTGCAAATGTTGCAAGAGAGGACTTACTAATAGTTAGTGAGTTGTGAGAGGACTTAAGTGCAAATATTGCATTAATGATTTGATTTGATCAAATTAGGATTGAGTTCAAGCCGATTTAAATTATGATTTAATCGATTGAACCGATTAGGAATAAGATAAACTTAAATCTAATTTTAAGTTTATATTAATATTTATCTTAATGTTTATAAAAGGGAATATATCCTTCTTTATACGTACAAGTTTTTTTAAGAGAAAAAAAAAAAAAAGAGAAAATCCTAGTCATCATCTCTTTCCTCCTTTTCCTCTTTTCTAAATATCCACATTCAAAGAAAGACGTTATCTGCAAGGGAGCTAGCACCCGGTGAGAATTTCGATCAGATCGACAATCTCGTGTGGATACCCGTAGAGGCCGGACGCATGTGCGCCTTCGAGAGAACCAAATTCCACGATCTTCACATTGTGGTGTAGATCTCCCCGCACAAAGGTGAAGATTAGATCTTTCTCTTCTTTTTTAATCTTAAATACATGAGAGATCTTATTTTGCGTGGTTCTTGAGATCGGATCTAAAGTTTTTCAAATATATGTTTATTTGATTTCTTTTCCGCTGCGTTTATTTTGCGCAAAATCCTAACAGTGGTATCGGAGCAATACTCATGTTATTTAAGATTAAAATTATAGACTTGGATATTTTAAATCATTTTTGTTGATTGAATGAATGATAAATCGTTTTACCGATTTCGAAAAATTATTAAATTTTGATCAATACGAAATTATTTTAATCCGCAAATTTCAAAAAAAAAAAAAAATGTCGTACGGACTGCTACAGTAATTCTGTACGGACTGCTACAGTACTTTTGATAAAAAAAATTTATTTTTAATTTTTATATAATTTTGATGAGATCAAAATTAATTTTATTATATTGATTAGATCAATTTATTTTATTTTAAAATTTGATGAGATCAAATTTTATATAGTTTTTCCACATAAGATGTGAACCATTGATGAGATCAAGTGGATATTTCTTGCGGATTAAAATATTGATCAAAATTGTTTGAATAACTATTTAGTTAAATCGAACGATTGATAAGATCGTATCTTTTTGGTGATTTGATCACCTATTTTTCTGAAAAGTTGGTAAACGATTAATTAAAATATCCAAAATTAATTATTGTGATGTATGAGATATTTATGGGTGATGATCATGGATAGCAACCATTTTATTTTGTATGGACATGTGATATATGATGTGTATGCGGAATCCTGTAATTTTAAATTTGTTTAAATTAAGAACTCTGTGTTAGGGTTGTTTGGGTGCCTGCGAGCACGAGCCAATTTTATTCGGAGACCTGCGTGTCTCAATAGATTGGTAGCAAACCATTAGCACACGATTAGCACTTAAAAGTTATCGAATGTAATTAATATAATTTTATTCTTTTATTGGTTGTATTATGTTTGGTTGCACGTCAATGGTTGATTGGTAGCAAACCATTAGCACACAACAAGCCCAGATCGAGACGAGCACTTGATGGCGGTCGGATCAAGGAGTTGATGGTGATCGAATCAAGTTGTAGCGTCGGATTGGATCAAGAAGTTGAAGATGATCAAACCAATGACGTGTGTGTGGTTGTATTTTTAACCCTCAGACCCCCATTCCGGCTCAGTGGCTCGAGCACGAATCTTCTTTTTAGATCCATGATCATCACCTGTTGCATTATATTTTTATTATGTGCAGATTATTTTTTATTTGCATGAGATGTAAATAAATAAAATTAAATATGAGACCTAAATACTAATCTCCTCACAAATATTAAGTCTAGCGGTCTTCCACCGTTGTAGAAGTGCGGGCGTCTTTTCTGGTGTTGACTGGCACGGCTGGTTATAGTGGTCAGTTGCATCGAGAAGGCGCAACCACTCTATTAGCATAAGATGCTGCGGAGTAAAAATAGGGTTGGGCCCAATATCTGTCAGGTGAGGGACCCAATAACGGCTTTGGTTACGCGTTTGAACGGTGGGTCTGACTTAACTAAGGAATGAGGCCAATATCTGTTATGTGAGGCCTACAGGACTTAGAGACCGAACATCACTGTAATTTGCTTGAGAAGCATTGGACAAGAGTTGTCCACTCATTGGTTTTCGTGTCGCCAATATCTGTCAGGTGAGGTGGTGCTGGTGGGATCGTAGTACCCACTCGAAACCCTTGTCGCGTTGGGTTTTCGTTTCTCTACTCGAGGAGTGTAACAGACTCGAGGAAATAGTGGGAGGTTAACGTTTGTTTGTTTTTTTTTTTTTTTTAAATATCCCTAAAACAAATTTTTGAAACAAATATAAATATCTAATTTGAATCTTTACTCTCTGCAGAACAAAATGTCCGCTTCCAATCCTCTTTCTCGTATTCTCGAAACTAACCGCTTAACCGGAATGAATTATAAAGATTGGCTTAGGAACTTAAAAATAGTTTTGAGTTTCGAAAAGCTCAGTTATGTTCTCGACCATATCCCTCCCACGTCACCAAACCGTCAGGTAAAATGGATGGATGACGATAATAAAGTAAGGTGCTACGTCCTGGCGTCAATGTCAAATGAACTTCAACGCCAGCATGAGGATATGAAGACTGCTAATGAAATGCTAACTCACCTCAAGGAGTTATATGGTGAGCAAAGCCGATCAGCATGTTTTGAAGTGTCCAAAAGACTCTTCAAAGCCAAGATGCATGAAGGGCAGTCTATTCATGATCATTGTTTGACAATGATCAAAGACCTCGAGGAGCTTGAGAAGCTCGGCATGAAAATGGATAAGAAATTGCAAGTTGATATGATTCTGCAATCTCTTCCGGATTCATATGGACAATTTATTGTACACTACCATATGAATAAAATTGGCTGCACCAATGCTGAGTTATTGAACATGTTGGTAACAACTGAGGGAACCTTGAAGAGTTCAAGGGGCTCGGTTTTTGCTGTGGAGCAGGCTCCTCTTCCAAAAGAAAGTCTAATTGGAAGAAGAAATCCGCAAAGAAACAAAAGAAGGAAAACAAGCCCAAGAGGGAAGCTCCTAAGAAGAAAGTCGCTGACAAAGGACAATGTTTCCAATGCAATGTTGATGGCCACTGGAAGAGGAATTGTCCCGTCTATCTGGAGAGCCTAAAGAACAAGAAGAAAGACACACCTTCGGAAGGTATGTTAGACTTGCTCGTAATAGAAACTAACCTTACGGTTACCTCTACTTCCAGTTGGGTCATAGACTCTAGTTCAAGTTCTCATTTGTGTACTTCAATGTAGGGTCTAAGAGAAATTAGAGGGCTGAGAGAAGGTGAAGTTACCCTACGGGTTGGCAACGGAGCAAGAGTTGCTGCTATGGCTACTGGCACCTATCCTCTGCGATTACCGTTAGGACATATTTTATTACTTAAAGACTGTTATTATGTGCCTGCTGCTAACAGAAATTTGATTTCTGTTTCTTCTTTAGCACAGAATGATTATATTTTTATTTTTGATAAAGACTACTGCACAATTTATTTTAAAAATAAAGTTGTTGGTCGAGGTTTTATGATTTTTACCATTTACATATGGATGTATCAGTGAATGTTTCTGAGCAGGCAGTGAGTGCCGTTGGGTCTAAGAGACCTAGAAATGAGATAAACCTAAAGTATATGTGGCATCTAAGGCTTGGTCATATTTGAGAGGAAATGATTAATAGATTAGAGAAAGATGGGCTTCTTGGCCTATTGACTTCTGAGTCTTATCCAGCCTGTGAATCCTGTCTTCAAGAAAAAATGACCAAATTACCTTTTGTAGGACAAGGGGAAAAAGCCGCTGTGATACTTGCCTTGGTACACACTGATGTGTGTGGCCCATTTGATGTGCAAGCTAGGGGTGGTTATCTCTACTTCATAACCTTTACCGATGATTATTCACGGTATGGGTATGTCTATCTTATGAAACACAAATCTGAAGCTTTTGAAAAGTTCAAAAAATTCAGATGTGAAGTAGAGAAGCAAACTGGAAAACCCATCAAGGCTCTTCGATCAGATCGAGGGGGAGAATACCTTAGTGGGGAGTTCCTAAACTATCTCAAAGAAAACGGCATAGTCTCACAATGGACTCCTCCTGAAACACCTCAACTCAACGGAGTGTCAGAACGGAGAAATCGAACTTTATTGGATATGGTTCAATCCATGATGAGTTTTACTGATCTTCCTTTGTTTATTTAGGGACATACTTTGTTTACTGCAGCCTACCTACTGAATAGGGTTCCCTCTAAATCCGTTCTTACTATGCCTTATGAGATGTGGCATGGTAAGAAACCAAGTCTTAGTCATATTAAGATTTGGGGATGTTCGGCCCATGTCAAGTGACTACAGACGAACAAGTTAGAGGATAGGTCAGAGAGGGCTCGTTTTATAGGGTATCCTAAAGAATCTTTAGGTTACTATTTTTACATCCCAAAGGATCACAATATAGTTGTGAGCCGACACACTACTTTCTTGGAAAAACAGTTTATTCAAGAAGTAGTAAGTGGGAGAAAAATTGAGCTTGAAGAGAGAGTCTCTGAAGAGCAACGAGTCCCAAAACCTACGGAACCTATTCATGCTGAGCCAGTACATATAGCACCTAATCCACCTCGAAGATCGAGTAGGATCTCCCTTCCTACTAAAAGATACTTAGGTATTCTTACAGAGGAAGCAGAGGAAATGTTCCTCATAGAAGATAAGGAATATGGAGATGATCCTAAAACCTACAACGAGGCGATGTCTGACATCGACTCCGAGAAATGGTTGGAAGCCATGAAGTCAGAAATTGACTCGATGTATTCCAACCAACTCTGGACCTTAGTAGATCCACCAAAAGGTATAGTACCTATCGGGTGTAAATGGATATACAAAAGAAAGATAGGTTCGGATGGAAAGGTAGAGACCTATTGTCACGCCCCGGGGTCGAAACTGTGCCCCGGGCTCGCCAACAGATCCGCCGCCCCTACGGGAAGCCCCGTAGAGACGAAGCGACTAACCTGCAAAGAAGCACCTATACTAGCAGATATCAGAGCTGAAATAGTAAAAGCTGAAGTAAAAGACATAAAATAAAACTACCTCTCAAGTATAAATACAAACCATCCTCACAACAAAATACAAGAGTCTCTCAACAGGAAAAGAAAGTACAACTCGATACCTCACTATATAAAACTCTCAACATGACACACTCAAAATAGAGCAGGGGTTACGTCTAAACACACACGCTGAAGAAGACGGGGAGGGATCTATCTCGCGACTCCCTTACCTCGGTCTGAAGGAGCTGGATCAGCAACAGGAACAGCAGG
The DNA here is from genome assembly GCA_029168755.2 of Tillandsia fasciculata. Classification (NCBI taxonomy): domain Eukaryota; kingdom Viridiplantae; phylum Streptophyta; class Magnoliopsida; order Poales; family Bromeliaceae; genus Tillandsia; species Tillandsia fasciculata. The sequence goes on from CM054948.1 coordinate 15,065,987, forward strand.
AACTGGAGCAGAAGTCCCTGGGAAAAAGACACCACGACGGGTGTGAGAACTACATCCCACAGTAGTTTTCAGTGGGTGCCGCCAACAAGCCCGACGGTCTGCCCACTAAGTCTACTAGAGGACATAAAG